>JAGFNQ010001594.1:0-79236 GCA_024364735.1 Boesenbergia rotunda
AAAATCCTAGCTTGGAGGGCTAGGTGTTGGAAAGTCCTAATTCGGAAGGGTTGGGTGAAAAGTCCTAGCTTGGAGGGCTAGGTGAAAAGTCCTAACTTGGAGGGTTAGGTGCAAAGTCCCAACTTGGAGAATTAGGTGAAAAAGTCCTGACTTGGAGGGTCAGGTGCCTAGCTTGGAGGGCTAGGTTGGATGAATTCTAACTCGAGGTGGGTGAAAGTCTAGCTTGAGGCTAGGTGAAAAGTCCTAGCTTGGAGGGCTAGATGAAAAGTCCTAAATTGGAGGGTTAGGTACAAATTCCCAACTTAGAGAGTTAGATAAAAAAATCCTTAGCTTGGAGGGCTAAGGTGGATGAAACCCTAGCTTGGAGGGCTGGGTTTGACTCCCTGGATCGGTCTGGTGACCGATCAGGGATATTGGCACGCTGCTCCTTCGTGGATCGGTCTGGTGACCGATCCAGCAATGTCTGATCGGTCTGGTGACCAATCAGGGAGCGCACAGTGAGGTTGGGAACCTACTGTGTGGCTCCTGATCGGTCCGGTGACCGATCAGGGAGTAGGCTGCTGCCCTGTTGCTTGGCGCCTGATCGGTCCGGTGACCGATAAGGGAGCAAGCAGCTTCCTCACTGACTTGCTCCTGATCGGTCTGGTGACCAATCAGGGAGTGAATAGTGAGTGAGTTCTCCTCCAGATCAGACCCTGGATCGGTCCGGTGACCGATCAGGGACTTAGGATATGATTACAGAATCACTGTTCATTTGTCCTGATCGGTCTGAGTGACCGATCAGGCTTCACTCTAATCAGTCTGGTGACCGATCAGGCTTCACTCTGATCGGTCCGGTGACCGATCAGACGTGTATAGCCGCGAGAGCTGGGAATCCCAGCGAAGCAGTGGATCGGTCTGGTAACCGACCCATAAGCCCTGGATCGGTCCGGTGACCGATCACTTTAATTCAAATTGCATTGTCAGACGCTCTGACCGTATCCGATTCTCTGCGCTTTACATCTGATACATGATTTGCTGCTCGATATGCTGCTCTAACACTCTGATTAAGCTGCAGGTGACAGGGGAGGATTCAAACACTCAAGGAGAAGTCAATGGAGGCTTTCCTTGGAGCAGGTTTGTTCGTTTTCCATCTCAGGTTGCAACGGCCGAGCTGCAGACTGGAGCTGAGACTGGAGCTTGGCTGAGGGAAGCTCAGGGAGTCCAAGGATAGCTCAGTGGTAGCTGGCGTTGGCAGATGAGCAGCTGGGAGCTGCAGAGATGGTGTCATCTGATGCTTGGTGGAGAAACAAAAAAGGGTGGAAGAAGGCTTCGTGGAAGCAGAGTTTTGGTGAACTAAGTTCTTGCCGCGCCTTGTGTTTCTCTACAACTTGCTTGCTGTGTTCCTGAAGTTGTCATCACCTTGAGCAAGCGATTGCATTCTTGAAGCAACCGTCCACTACTTGAGCGCTCGAAGGAGAGAAAAAGAAGCTTGGAGTCCGACAGCGGGAAGACACGAGGAAGGGTTTCTTGCGTGAGATCGCTGCTGGGTGGAGCTCGGGAAAGCTTGCTGTGTTCTTGTCTTTGCTGAGTGCTTGAGTAAGATCTTTCTCGTTGTTTCATTGAGTTTAAACATTTATCTGTGATTGAAACGCTGTGGAGAGGTTTCTCCACCGAGAAGGAGGTTGTCTTCTATCCGGTGCTAACCGGGGCTTGATCTGCCGACGATCAAGGGATCGCCCACCTTAAGGGACGCCAAGGAGTAGGGGCAAGTTATCCCCGAACCTTGTAAACCCTCCTTGTTAGCGATCTTGCTAGTTGTGTCTGCGTTGCTTTCGTTTTCTGTCTTCTGCTTACTCTGTGATTATTTCTTCCGCTATGCTACTGATAAGCTTGAGTGCAGAAAATCGATTTGTGTCTAAGTCCAAGTGATTGGCTATATTCACCCCCCTCTCTAGCCATCCGGTTTCCAACACCTCTGTCCTTTTGTTGTAAACCCTAAAACCCCTACTAGTGGATGAATAGCCAACTAAAATTTCCTCATCCGCTTTTGATTCAAATTTCCTTAGGTCATCCTTGGTTTTAGAATATAAACCTTACATCCAAAGACCCTAAAGTAGTGGACTTGTGGAATTCTCCCATTCCACAATTCAAATGGGATTTTACCTAAGAACCTATGTACCAAAACCCGATTTTGAATGTAACAAGTGGTATTTACCGCTTCGGCCTAAAAATAGCTAGGAAGGGAGTATGCATTAAGCATAGTCCTAGCAGCTTCTTGTAGGGCTCTATTTCTCCTCTTTACTACCCCATTTTATTGAGGAGTCCTTGGGCATGAAAATTCATGCTTATACCCATTTCTACACAAAATTGTGAGAAGCTTGAGTTTTGGAACTCCCCACCGTGGTCACTCCTTATCCGATTAATTTTGAGGTGTTTTTCATTTTCTACCCTCTTACTAAACCCTATAAAGATTTCTAAGGTATCGTCCTTATGTTTCAAAAAGAACACCCATGTAAATCAAGAAAAGTCGTCTACAATGACTAAACAATATTTGCTCCCTACTAGTGAGTGAGTACTATGACAATCAAAAAGGTCAATATGTAGAAGCTCTAAAGGTAAAGTAGTAGTAGTTAGGGTTTTACCTTTGTGTGATGATTTTGAATGCTTACCCTCTTGGCATGCATCACACATTTTGGTCTTCTCATACTTGATCATAGGGAGCCCATTCACCAACTCCTCCTTTGCCACTCTTGCAATGCTCCTCATGTTGACGTGCCCAAGTCTTTGGTGCCACAACCACCCTTCATCTTCTTTAGACATGAGACACTTAGGTAAATTGTTAGAAGCATAAGCAAGATCAAGATAGTAAAGGTTAGCCTCTCTATACCCTTCTAGTATGACATTATCAGACCCATTTTGTTTGATTAGACATTTCTTAGCAAGAAATTCAACCCTATAACCCACATCACACAATTGACTTATACTAAGTAAATTAAATTTCAAGTCTTTAATTAAAAGTATCTTATGGATAGAGATTATAGGAGACACCTCAATGGTGCCCCTACCAATTATTTTCAGTTTCCCACTATTTCCAAAGGAGACCGTCCCTTCTCTTAAGTAGCTAATAGTGGTGAACTTGCTCACATCTCCGGTCATATGTTTTGAGCACCCACTATCTACTATCCACATGGTTGACGCCTCCTTCACTCTTACCTATACAACATGGAAAATACAATCTTTTGGTACCCAAATTTTTGTTCCACAAGCATCATTTAAAAATTTTTTGGTACCCAAGCCTTCTTGATGTTTCCCTTAGCACCTTGTCTCCTAGATGCACCATTCCTACCCATGAGTGAGACAAAGGCCACTTCCTTGGTCTTTGGCCTATATCCTAACCCAGCCTTGTTATAGACGGCTCTTTGACTGTTTATTATAATGTCAAGGTTACTAGAGCCGACTTGAAACTTTCTAAGTGCCTTGGTTAGGTCTTCTACCTTTTTTCTTAATTCCTTATTTTCATTTTCAAAGCATGAATCATATGATATAGTAGAACAAGCATGCAAATCTTCCTTAAGTTTTGTAGATTCTACTCTAGGCACGGCAATTTCATCTTTTAAGTCCTTAATTTTACTTCTAGCTTTAGCTAAATCCATGTTGGTACTAGAAATAATCTTAACCAAAGTAGAAGAGGGTAAATTATATACCTCACTTACCGAAGCTTCTGATTCGGATGATGATGAAGATGAGCCGCTTTCATCACTACTTGAGCTTCTCCCATCGTCTGATGACTCCATGTGGTCCACTCCCATAAGTGCAAAATGGGACACTTGCTCCTCTTCCTCCTCCGAGGATGATGGATCATCCCAAGTCGCCTTGAGGTTGGTGGCACGCTTCTCCTTTCCCTTTGATATCTTCTTGTCACCTCTTTTCCTCTCTTCCTTCTTTTCTTCTCTTCTCTTTAGTTGAGGGCACTCATTCTTCATGTGTCCTTCTTGGTGACAGTTGTAGCAGATGATGTCTTTTGCTTTTCCCTTACTCTTGGATCCTTTCCTAGCATATGATTTGTTAGAAAAACATTTGAAAGTCCTACGCATTTTTCTTACCATGAAGGCCTCTTGGTCGCTATCCATAGAGGCACTAGACTCCTCCGAGTTGGATGATGAAGAGTAGATCACCTTCTTCTTCTTCTTCTTCTTTTTTGCAACGAAAGCTACACCTTTCTCTTTGGAAGAAAAATTAGCTTGCTCATGTAATTCAAACTCACAAAATAAATCATCTAATTTTACAATTAAAAGGTCCCTTGATATTTTGTAGGCATCAACCATTGATGCCCACAAGGTTGTTCTCGGGAAGGATTGTATAACATACCTTACGAGATTTCCACTTTCTCCCCAATCACATGTAATTCATTGATTATCTCCTTTACCCTTCCATGCAACTAGCTCACGGTCTCGTTGGTCTTCATGGATAGTGATTGGAGTTGGGCAACGAGTAGATCCTTCTTTGCCCGTCTTGACTCGTTGGACCCTTCATTGAGTTCAACGAGTTTCTCCCATAGTTCTTTGGCGCTCTTGAACGTGTTGGTGCAAGTTGCATCAGTGATGTCCTCCTCTAAGTGTTTCAATGTTTGAAAATATGCTTAAGTCAGTGATATATTGAACAAGAAAAGGGTGATTGAAGAAAACTGGAACAAGGTGAACCAAAGTCCTAGTTAACCTAGGCACGAAGTCCTGGTTCGAAGAATTGGGCACTAAGTCCTGATCATGGATTGGGCACTAAGTCCTAGCCGAGGGCTGGGCACCTAAGACCTGACCGAGGGTTGGGCACGAAGACCTGGTTCGAGGAATTGGGCACTAAGTCCTGGCCGACGGTTGGGCATCGAAGACCTGGTTCGAGGAATTGGGCACGAAGACCTGGCCGAGGGTTGGGCACCAAAGTCGTGGACCTAGGGTTTGGGCACGAAGTCTTGGTCTGAGGGATTGAGCAACTTAGCTGAGCGATGACTAAGGACAGAAGTAGAGATGGGTCAGGGTTCAGACGTCTCGAGATCCGAGAGTATCGGAGGCTAAGCAAAAGTCCACCTGAATGGACTGTGTGGCAACCGTCTCCTGAAAGGGGTAGGTGAAAGGCGCATTCTCGGGAGTGGGAACTTGCGTCGGTTCTGTTGGTGCAGGCAGCACCTAAGTCAAACCTGGGTTTTGATAATGGCAAAGGGTTCAGAAGTTAAAATATTATTGTTGTCTAACTTCTTCACTGAGTGTGCAGGAAGAAGTCCTAGGTGCACTAGGCAAGAAGTCTTGGCAAAGAGCTGGGCAAAGAAGTCCTAGTCAAGGACTGGGCAAGAAGACCTGACCGGAAGTCGGGCAAAGAAGTCCTGGTCAAGGACTGGGCAAGAAGACCTGACCGGAAGTCGGGTAAAGAAGTCCTGGTCGAGGACCAGGCACGAAGTCCTGGCAAGGGGCTGGGCATCGAAGATCTGACCAGAAGTTTGGCACGAAGACCTAGTCAGGGGGATCGGGCAAAAGTCCAACTGGAGGAGCCGGTTGGCAAAAGGTAAACTCTCCTGAGAGGAGTAGGTGAGGACACGTTCCCTGTCGAGGGAATAGTAGGCGTCGGTTCGACCTAGGGTTCCATTTGGGAGACCCGAAGTCAGAACCAAGACAGCTACGGTTGTAATTATTGCTTATTAAGTTTTTGGGACTAACCTAAGTTGCAAGGTCGAAGGACTGATCGTCTGCAAGTGAAGGTGCTTCACTGGGCCTAGGCACCCGAATAGAGACAAGCGCCCGAATGGGCTCAGGCGCCCGTAAGGATACGAGTGCCCAAGAGTGAAGGCAAAACCCAAAACATAGCTGCGAAGCCACTGAACCAAGGCGGATTAGGCGCCCGTGAGGTCACGGGCGCCTCCAACAGCTCAGGCGCCTAAGTGGAGAGGATAAGCGCTGACCGAGCCCGCAGATAAGGATTCACAGATCGGAGGGCACGTGTCAGGCACCCCCAACCTATCAGGCGCCCGTTTGAGCACTATAAAAGGGGCTCGACCCCAAGGCTTCAACAACACAATTTTTCAACGCTCCAAAGCTTTTCATTCAAGCGCTATGCCCTGGCAAACTCCGACTTCGAGATCTCAGCGCTGACGATGACCCTCTGCATCGAAATATGATCTACATCGTGCGTCGGTAACGAAAAGTGTAGCATTTCAATTTTCTGAAATACTATTGTACTTAAAATTGTAAATCATTTTTTTTGCGCGATTATAGTATTGCCCAAAGTAAACGGTCAAGGACCATGGGCCTTGGAGTAGGAGCCGACCGTGACTCCGAACCAAGTAAAAATCTACTTGTGTTTCTGTGTGATTTGTTTATCTCCGCTGCGTATTTGCTCTTTCTTTAATCCGAAATGTTTTAATGATATTCACCCCCCCCTCTATCATTTTTCTCGATCCAACAAGTGGTATCAGAGCTGGTGGCTCAAATTTGGTGCAACCACCAATTTGAGAGTTTTTCGGATTTTACGAAAATTTTAATTTCTTTTTCTTTCGATTTTTTCTCGTTAATCGAGGTTGGTGCAACCCCACTTGATCGCTTTTTCTCAATTATTTTATTCCTGCACTACTAATCCAAGACCAAGTCTTGGGACAGAATTTCTCTATTTTTATTTTGTTATTTCAGAAATTTTAAATGACCATGCAAGAGGGTTTCAGCACAGCCAGACCACCACTCTTCAGTGGAGAAGACTTCTCCTACTGGAAGAGTCGGATGGAAGTCCACTTGAAAACTCAGGTGGATATGTGGATCATAATCCAATCTGGTTTGGAAATCCCCAAAAATGCTGAAGGAGTAGCACAGCACTACACGGAATGGGATGCCTTGTTGAAGAAAAAGATCGAGGCTGATGCAAAAGCAACCCAGACGTTGCAGTGCGGATTAACCAAAGAAGAGCTGAACCGGGTGGGACCCTTCAACAGTGCGAAGGAACTCTGGAGTAAGTTGATTGAATTACACAAAGGTACCTCCGACACCAGAATCAGCAAAAGGGACCTACTGCTAAACAAATTGTACACAATCAAAATGAACGAAGGCAAGTCAGCAGCCCAGTTCCACGCCAGGATCCAGGAGCTGATGAACGGCCTGCACACAATCGGTCACAAGGTAGAAAACCGTGACCTAATCAGGTATACCCTAAACACTTTCCCAAGAAATACTCTATGGGCATCTATGGTAGATGCTTACAAAGTTTCTAGGGATCTTTCTAAAATTAAATTAGATGAATTATTTTCAGAATTAGAATTACATGAGCAGACTAACTGCACTTTTGCCGAGAAAGGTATTGCTTTTCTTGCAGGAAAACCCCAAGGAAAGGTGGCCAAGAAAAAGCCTCAACCTGCACCCAAGTCTGACTCAGACTCAGAAGACAGCGAAGGGGATCGACACAAGCTGGTTCGGCTAGCCCGGGACTACTACAAGGAGCTGAAGCATCAGACCAATAGAAGAAAAGCCAGCCGAAAGAAGGAAGATCCAGTTGAACCCTCAACGTCTAAGACCAAATCAAACGTAACCTGCTACGAATACAACAAGAAGGGACACTATAAATCGGAGTGCCCTAATCTGAAAGAAGAAAAGAAGACTCGAAGGAAGAAGGCCCTTCAAGCCACGTGGGATGAGTCTTCCTCCGAAGAAGAAGAAGAGGCTCCACAATCGAACCTGCTCGCCTTGACTGCTTCGGAGGACATCGACACCGGATCAGAATTGGAGCCGGACGACGGAAAGCTCACAATTTCGGAGGACGACAAAATAACTGTAAGTGGTTATTCTAAAGTTGAATTATCAGAGTTAATTGCTTACCTATCTAGTAACTTGGCGAAAGCCAAAATCCGAGTCGAGTCCCTCCGACAGGAAGTAAAACTCCTGAAAGAGGGAGCTGACTCTAGATCTTTGACTGAGAAGGTTCAAGAAAGAACCTCTACTCAAGTTGAAAAGCTTGAGAAAGAGAACTCCTCTTTGAAAACTCAAGTCAAGGACCTTAGAGCAGCTTTAGAACGATTCACTTCGGGTTCCAAGGGTCTTGACATGATCCTTGAAAAACAGAAGTCCATTTTAAATCGATTCGGGTTAGGGTATCGAACCAAGTCTAGACAAAGATCATACTATGCTGTATTGAACCAATCTAGGCCCAAGGTTCAGGCATGGGTACCCAAACTTTGTTTGAACAACCAAGCTGGACCAAACCAGTATTGGATCCCCAAGGACAAGATTCATATCTTGCCTAATCATTACCGTGGCTTTAGTCCAGGGGGAGCCAACTTAAAAATAATTTTTATAGTTAGATAAATTCTTTTCTTATATTAAAATTGCATGCTTGCTTATTTATTTATTTTCTGTAAATTACCATGTTTAGACCTAGGATTGGTTAGATTAAGGACTAAAACGATTAATTGAAATTTGAATAACATAGTATTGGGTGGAGGTGAGATGATAGTATGTTAGGGAAGCCATTTTTGGCGGAACTAGCCGAAGCTACCGATCTAAGACCCAAACTAGTTAGACCAAAATCTTTCAAGGAGTAACTTGAAGATGAATTTTCAATAAAAGGCTTTGTCAAGGAAAGGGTTGGTGATCCAATAAGGCTACGGCTAAAGAAGGCCTAGTGCCTCGCCAAGACCTGGAAGCCGATTATTGAAAACCAAATTCACTTTACTATTGTCAGATTTGAATCTAACACAGATTTCAATTAATCTTAGATTCAACCATTTTTTCAAAAATAAATTTAAAGCATAATTAATTGTTTTTTTATTTAACCTTTCAAAATTAATCATGTTTTTCAAAATAAAATCTTTACTTCTATTAAAACCTGTCTCACAAAACCCATAAGGTTAACATGATTGATAACTATAGACTGGATGAGATGGTTAGGATCTAACTAAAACTCATAAAATACTGAATCATGCAATTTAGAGCTTAATTGACCTAATTGATAGTTGGTCAAAAGAGTTAAACTGGGTCAAAATAGTCAAAACTAGTTAAATGGTCAATAGTCAAACTATTGTCAGCTCGGGCGCCCGTGACCTGTCGGGCGCCCCCAACTTTCCCTTCGACCGAGACAGCAGAAGCTGTCAACCCTACCCAGCTGACCCGGGCGCCCGTGACTTATCGGGCGCCCGTGACCTATCGGGCACCTAGGTCTTTATCTCCATTCAAGGCAGCAAAAGCTGCCACGAATGACAACTAACTACAGGTGCTCGGGGCCTCACGGGCGCCCCCAACGCCATCGGTCAAGGCAGCAAAAGCTGCCAAAGGTAGCTGACACCTGAACCAGGCGCCCAAGACCTCTCGGGTGCCCGGCCAACCCCTATATAAGGCCACCGAGTCTCCCTTCATCCCCCACACCAAAATCAAAACCTTCCTTCACTTCTCTTCTTCCCAAGGTGCCTAGACTTCCTTGCTAGTCTTCAAACGCCTCATTTCAAAAATGCCGCCCCGGTATTAAGTTTATTATGCCTTTCTTTTTATGCAATTTCATTTTCTCGCTTATTAAATGCATCATTTTTTTCTTTAAATATCTAGAAAGCGTCGAGTCTCTCAACCCAACCCCGTGGCCGAACCTAGCCCCGACCCGAGGTTTCCCAACCTAGAATTGTTCAACAAGTTTGCCCAAACCACTTATAAGCCTATAAAGACTAGTTTTCTAAATAGGCAATTTTTTCCCAATCCTGTCCCTTAGCGATGGACGTGATCAACTTTTATCAACTAGACCACCTAGTCTTCTGTACACATCCGGTAAACTCAACCCTGTGTGCAGAGTTTTACAACAACCTTGTCAAAATTGATGACCTACTCTACTCTACCACCGTTCAAGGCACTCCCCTAACCATTTCTCCGACTCTGTTTAATCGGTTTCTCGGACTACGACCTTCGCAGTCGACCTTTTCTTGTTATCCTCCGGCCGACCCGCCCTTCGCACCCCCCTATTCGTACATTACTTTAGACACTCTTTACTCATATTTCTTTGGAGATGTGCAAAATCCGTTGGCTCGGCGATTTCAATCCGTTGACCTCCGAGTCCAAGATTATGTCCTTTACCGAGTAATAGTTCGTTGTGTTCTCCCACTTACCACTCGAGATGTTGCGACCATGCGTCCATTTCCCACCTTTTTACTCTATGCCATGATTCATCAGCTTGATATCGACATAGGTCTCCACATATTCCGTACCATCATTTACACCTCGAGCGTATCCACACACGATCGAGTTCGTACGCCCTACTGCCATATCATCACCTCCCTTTTTCATCACCACAGTCGCAACATCACTACCGGAGAGATTATTTCAATGACTGAGTTCGACGAGATAGACATCTCGGCCACGGGGGTCCTAGTGTGGAGACGGGAGAGAGCCAGACGACAGGACGACTGCGACGAGGAGGTGGAGGTAGACGTAGTTGATCTCGCAGCCGAGATCAACGAGCAGTTACAGGAGCCTCCCCTACCGACTATCGATCAGCGCATCACATCATTGCAGACAGAGTTACACAGTCTCAAGGAGGAGGTCGAGGCCTATCACATCGAGCAGATGGACGCCATCCGAGCCAATCAAGAAACGAGCGACCCACGATACAATGAAATGGTGTTGCTGTTTCGATCCTGGCAGTCTGGCCCATCTTACCAACCTGGCCCATCTTACCATCCTGACCCTTCCTCTTAGTTCAGATTGACATTTTCAGCCTATTCTAGTGCAGTGTGAACTATTTGACTTGTACATGACTCATACTTAACTTGCACTTGATTTTAGTTTGATTTTTCTGCATTTACCTCAGTGATTACTTACCATTTCAATTAGTATACTAAGTCAATTATGATGTTATGCTTGGTAGAATAGGACTGCTCTACTTATGTTTCTGTTCAAAACTGTTTTATTTCTTATTTAATTTGTAAAATCATTTTTTTTAATTTTAAAATGATTTTTCGATTTAGTTTTTTTTAAAACTTACCCCTTCAAAACTAGAATTTTTTTCGCAAATGGACTTAGCTTAGGCCCTAACCCTAGAACTGCATGCACCTATAGATCTAGCAGCCAGCATCTCACAAGAACCATAGGGTACTTTTGATTGATAACCTAGACTGGATTGAGATGCTTATGTCTATGCCTTGATTCAAGATACATTAAGTCAGTGCATCTGCAGTAATTGGGGCAATAAATACCAATTGAACAGTAATCAAGTTAAGTGTCAAGCTTAGAAAATCTAACTTGATCAGATCACTTAACTTGACTAACCCTAGCGAAAGCTACTATTTATAACAGTTAGTAAGTAGCTAACTGGGTTAGACAGGACCCGAAAGAGAAATTTTAAATTGATTTGGTCTGGTTTATACTTAGAATTGATTCAATATAACACCTTACTTTCCTTACTCATGTTTTTACTATATTTTTTTGATATATGGCAAAGGGGGAGAGATTGGAAAGAAGAGAAAAGAAGATTCTAAAATTTAATTTTTTTTTCAAAATTCAAAACTTTTATCTCCTTTTTCAAAAAGTAAAGTTCTCCAAGTACTTAAGTTTTTTTGAAAGCTAATTTATGTTTGAAAATTCCTCTAAGTACTTAAGCTCTTTGTGAAAGTTTGAAAATTTACTTAACTCAAAATTGTTTTCGAAAATAATTCTAAGTACTTACTCTAAAATTTTCTGGTGGAAAATTTTCTAAGCGTCAAAACTTCTCTTGAAAATTTTTCTAAGTGCTAAAACTAAATGTGTTGAAAAATTTTCTAAGTGCCCAAATCAAAAATATTTTGAAATTTTTTCTAACTTAAAAATCCCTCTTTGAAAATTTCTAAGTATTGAAAACCTGAAATCTCTTTTATTTTAGAAACAAAGACTTAGAAATATTTTCAAAAACCCCACGAATTTTTGAAAAACTCAGGGGGAGATTTCTTCTAGGGGGAGGAAATTAAATCTGGTACTTTACCAATTTGTTTAACTTAACTTTTTGAACCGGGTTGCCATAAATCAAAAAGGGGGAGATTGTTGGTGCAGGCAGCACTTAAGTCAAACCTGGGTTTTGATAATGACAAAGGGTTCAGAAGTTAAGATATTATTGTTGTCTAACTTGTTCACTGAGTGTGCAGGAAGAAGTCCTAGGTGCACTAGGCAATAAGTCCTGGCAAAGGGTTGGGCAAAGAAGTCCTGGTCAAGGACTAGGCAAGAAGACCTGACCGGAAGTCGGGCAAAGAAGTCTTGGTCAAGGACTGGGCAAGAGGCAATAAGACTTGACCGGAAGTCGGGCAAAGAAGTCTTGGTCAAGGACTGGGCAAGAGGCAAGAAGACTTGACCGGAAGTCGGGCAAAGAAGTCCTGGTCAAGGACTGGGCAAGAAGACCTGACCAGAAGTCGGGCAAAGAAGTCCTGGATCGAGGACCGGGCACGAAGTCCTGGCAAGGGGCTGGGCACCGAAGACCTGACCGGAAGTTGGGCACGAAGACCTGGTCAGGGGGATCGAGCAAAAGTCCAACCGGAGGAGCCGGTTGGCAAAAGATAAACTCTCCTGAGAGGAGTAGGTGAGGACGCATTCCCCATCGAGGGAACAGTAGGCGTCGGTTCGACCTAGGGTTCCATTTGGGAGACCCGAAGTTAGAACCAAGACAGCTACGGCTGTAATTATTGCTTATTATGTTTTGGGACTAACCTAAGTTGCAGGGTCGAAGGACTGATCGTCTGCAAGTGAAGGTGCTTCACTGGGCCTAGGCGCCCGAATGGAGACAGGCGCCCGTAAGGATACGGGTGCCCAAGAGTGAAGGCAAAACGCAAAACATAGCTGCGAAGCCACTGAACCAAGGTGGATTAGGCGCCCGTGAGGTCACGGGCGCCCCCAACAGCTCAGGCGCCCAAGTGGAGAGGATAAGCGCTGGCCGAGCCCGCGGATAAGGATTCGCAGATCGGAGGGCACGTGTCAGGCGCCCCCAACCTATCAGGCACTCATTTGAGCACTATAAAAGGGGCTCGACCCCAAGGCTTCAACAACATAATTTTTCAACGCTCCAAAGCTTTTCATTCGAGCGCTACGCCTCGGCAAACTCTGACTTCGAGATTTCAGCGCCGACGACGACCCTCTACACCGAAATACGATCTACATTGTGCGTCGGTAACGAAAAGTGTAGCGTTTCAATTTTCTGAAATACTGTTGTACTTAAAATTGTAAATCCTTTTTTTTGCATGATTATAGTATTGCCCAAAGTAAACGGTCAAGGACCGTGGGCCTTGGAGTAGGAGCCGACCGCGACTCCAAACCAAGTAAAAATCTACTTGTGTTTCTGTGTGATTTGTTTATCTCCGCTGCGTATTTGCTCTTTCTTTAATCCAAAAAGTTTTAACGATATTCTCCCCCCCCCCCTCTATCATTTTTCTCGATCCAACAGGTTCGACCTAGGGTTTCATGGGAATCCGAAGTCAGAACCAAGTCCTTAAGGTTAAGAATGTGTGCATACTTGCTTTGTATTTGTGTATCTTGCAGGTACTTAAAAGTGGAGACAAAGCAGGCAAAAGGCTAGAAAAAGGAGGCCCTAGGCACCCCCATCAATGGGGGCACCCCAATGGAGTCAGGCACCCCCATCATCAGGGGCGGCCCAGTCAAAGAAGGAAAACATGTTTAGTCGAAGAAGGCAGAACAAGCTTCCATTCAGGCGCCCCCATCAATACAGGCGCCCGGGTTCAAGGCTATATTTGTTGCTGCGAGTTTGAGGCAGAGATAAGCTTTGACTGGGTTCATTCAGGTGCCTGGGAGGTCCAGGGTGCCCTGGTCAAGAAGCTTATCAGCTGCGGCGAGTTCGACGCGGAGATGAGGTTTGACCAAGCCCATTGGGGCGCCCCGGTGATCACAAGCGCCCGAATGAAGCATATAAAAGGGGCTTCGACCCCAAGGCTCAAGACAGGACTTCCAATCACGATTCTAAGCTTTCCAAGTGATGGCAAAGCTCTAACGACGAAGCTCTACGACTAGGAGGCTCCAGGAGGAAGTGCGCGGCACTTCGGAGGTCCAGATCGGCCGAGTTTCAGATCTTGTTTGTTCGGTTTGAATTTACAATTCCATACTTAGTTTTATATATCTTTGATTGTAATTTCTGCACTGTAAGATGGGTTTCTCCACCTCTGGAAAGTCCGGAAAGGAGACCATTAGTAGACGGGTGTTCCCGTGCTTAGGCCTTGGATGTACTGACCCGGGGGGTCGGGAACCAAGTAAAATCCCGCGTATGCTGTGTTGTTGTCTGTTTTATTCATTCTGTATATTTTCCGCTGCACTAACTTTGAGTCTAGAATGAAGATCCGAAAAGTTTTCTTCGAAGATTTAACGGTCGATATTCTCGACGACACCGGTCCTACAATTGGTATCAGACCCATACCGCTCTTAACCGGACTAACCGCCGACGGAGCAAAGACGTCAGGAGTTGAGGGGGAGTTCAGGGGTGAATCAGGTACAATATTTTTAAAAAGATGTCTGTTTTTAAGTTCCATATTATATGCTTCACATGCAGGGAGAGAGGACATTATAAAAATCAGTGTTCTACTGGTAAGACTCGTTCTTCACAGGTGACAAAAGACGTACCAGCACCAAGAGGCTGGAGGAACAAAGATCACATCAAATGTTTCAAGTGCGAAAGATACGGACATTACAAAAATAAGTGTCTGGCAAAGGTACGTAAAATTTACATTTCGAAAAAGTTTCAATTGCCTACACTATCGTATGGTAATTTTTCTGAAAAACTAGAATTATTACATAATAATCTCAATATCTTGCATGATCAACTAGAAAATGTAGACAATAATGAATTATCAAAAATTAATTCTTTAATTATCAATATCAATGAATTAATTTGTACAATTAATTCTGAATTTCCTGAAGATAATTTAGAAATTAAATTTGATAATTTTAGAGATAATTTAGAAATTAATTCTGAATTTCCTGAAGATAATTTAGATATTAAATCTGACAATTTTAGAGATAATTTAGAAATTAAATCTGACAATCCTGAAGATAATTTAGAAATTAAATCTGACAATTCTCAAGATAATCCTGAAATTATTGAAATTATTTCTGAGGATAAGAATGATTTTGTTGAAAATATTCTTGAGGATAATGATGAGATTATTTCTAAAAATCTTAAGGAAAATATTGAAAATATTTCTGAGGATAAAGGTGATTTTTCTAAAAATATTTCTGAGGATAATTCTGTAGATAATAGAGATAAAGTCTCCTTAGATAATAATTTAATTATTCTCTTGGATAATCCTGAAATATTAACTAGTGACCCATATTACTCCACCTATTATGTTGATATAAAAGAAGGTAATCTTGATGATGAGGATGTGGAGAAAATTGAAATTAAGGCTATAGTTAATAAAATTTACAAAGATTCAGACAAATCAGTATTGTTAGAAAGACTTGTAAAAATAAATAGAGATGAAATAGTGGATGAGTCAGAAATTTTCGAAATAATGAAAATTATGAACTTAAACCCACAACTATTAATTAATCATTTCAACCTTAATTAATCAAGTTTTAATTAATTCTTAATTAATTCAATCAATCCTTAATTAATTCAAAATTAAATTAATTCTTAATTAATTCAAACTTAAATTAATTCTTAATTAATTCAATCAATCCTTAATTAATTCAAACTTAAATTAATTCTTAATTAATTCAAACTTAAATTAATTCTTAATTAATTCAATCAATCCTTAATTAATTCAAACCTAAATTAATTCTTAATTCAATTAATCTTAATTAATTCAAATTCAAATTCAAATTAATTCTTAATTAATTCAATTAATCTTTAATTAATTCAAACTCAAATTAATTCGTAATTAATTCAATTAATCCTTAATTAATTCAAACTCAAATTAATTCATAATTAATTCAATTAATCTTTAATTCAAATTCAAATTAATTCTTAATTAGTTCAATTAATCCTTAATTAATTCTGAATTTAGATCCAATTAATTCTTAAGTAACTTAAACTCGAATTAAATAAAATCTTACCCAAACCGCAACAATTAAAATTAATAAAATTAAATATGTTAAAGTGGGTTGGCATATTCGCGGGTTCACACGACATGTATCAAATCGAGAATTTGATACATCTTTAGAAACTTAATTAAATATTTTGACTTGTTTGAATCATTCATTAATGTCATGAACATGCATCTGCTATTTCTTTAAAAATTTATGTCATGTCATTCATGTTTAATTTTATGCATGATTTAGAACGGCTATAGGAAAATGAAGAATTGAAACTTGAATAACCTAATATTAGGCGGAGGTGAGATGATAATACGTTAAGGAAGCCCTTCTAATAAGATCAAGTATATTCTACTTGATCTGTTTAATCTCGTGGAACTAGCCGAAGTTACCGATCCAAGACCTAAACTAGTTAGACCAAAATTTTTCAAGAAGTAACTTGAAAATGAATTTTCGATAAAAGGCTTTGTCAAGGAAAGGGTTGATGATCCAATAAGGCTACGACCAAAGACGGCCTTGTGCCTCGCCAAGACCTGGAAGTCGATTATCGAATATCAAATTCACTTTACTATTTGATAAATTTGAATCTAACACAAGTTTCAATTAAATCTTAGATTTAACAATGAATTAAGAAAAATGATTCAAGCATCTCACAATGCACCCATAAGGCAACCATGCTTGCTGTATTGAGACATCTAAAATGGGTGAGATGTTAAGGTATAATAAATTGAAAAATATTTTTCAAAATTATTTTTCAAAATAATTAGAATATTTTTCTAAAAATATATTTTCAAAATAGAGCTTCAATATAATAATATTTTTATGGAATTCTTACTTGTCTGGTTGATTATATATGATAAAATTTCAAAATTATATTCTTTTGAAAAATTGTTTGACCTACACAATTAGACACAAGCCTCTTAGGTCAACACTAAAGTCCCCTAAGGCACTTAGATAGAGTCAAACGGTACAGGGAGAGTGGTTTATTCTTTTAATTCTCATTTAAAAATTGTTCTTGAAAAATTTCTGTTGTTTAAAAGGGTTTTCGAAAACTGTGTCTTAAATACTATTACTTATGTTTTTCGAAAACTATGTCTGACAAATTACCTTCATTTCAAAATATGTTTTTTTTTCAAAATACATTCTAAAATTGTACCTATGTCTCATTTGATCTTGATAAACCCTAAAGACACAGAGGAAAGTCCACTTCATAATCTACAAGGACTCCTAGGATGTGTTAAATTTAGGGGGAGTCTAAGTCAAAAGAAGAATTTCTGGAAAGCTTTTATTGGTGATTATCTGTTTTGAAATTATTAGATAATTCCTTTGATCTGAACTAAACCCTAAAGACTTAGAGGAAGAGTACTTATGGTCAACAAGCTTCCTAGGACTAGGTCAAGTTTAGGGGGAGGTCAAATTACAAAGAATTATTTAATATATTTTCATGCACTGCTTTCTTAAGTTATTTTTGAAAACATAATGTTTTTTAAAGTACTATTTTTTTAATCATATTATCTCTCTAATCTCTATTATTTTCAAAACAGTTTTTTTGGAAATAATGTTTACTTGAGTTGGAGAAATTCCAGGACACTTAGGAAAATGTCCTTGTAGTCAACAGGGTTTCCTAGGATTGTCTCAGACTGGAAAAGAAACCAAGTCAAGTAAAATATTATGTTTTCAAAACAATATTTTTCTAAGTACTTTCAAAGTGTAGGTCAAGTAATTTTCTTTCAAAAGAACTTATACTTTTTACAAAACTTACATTGTTTTCAAAAAGTATTTATATTTTTCAAAAATGCATAATATCATTCAAAGTAACTTATATTTGTCAAAGTTACAGATATTTTTTTTTTAAAAAGTACTTGCATTTTTTTTTTCAAAACACAAGGTTTTGCACAATATTTTTCAAAGTATTAAATCTCTAAGTGAAATATGTTTCTAAGGAAAAATCATTTAAGTATGCAATTCCTTTTGAAAATCCTTCTCAATAGAATTTTTTTTTCCAAGACAATAGTCTTACTAAGTGAAAAATTTTCTAAATTTTCTGAAAATACAAAATATTTTTTTGATGCACAATACTTTTCAATATGTAATTTTCTGGTGCAATTTAAACTAGCTCTCTGCTATGATTTCAAAAATTATACTAAGTACTTTCAAAAGGAAATCTTTTATTGTTGGTGCAAGTGTTTTGGTCGGTTTTTTGATGTATGACAAAGGGGGAGTGTGAGAGCTTAAGTTAGAAAATTTTTGTTTCTTCCCAAAGGATCAATGAAAATCAAAAATTCTTTTTCAAAAAGGGGAGAGTGAGCTTATCTTAGAAATGTGTTTCTCCCAAAGATCAAAATGTATCTTCAAAACATAGATTATTTTTTTCAAGGTTTAGCCCTTTCAACCAATCTAACTTAAGATATTGTCAAACATCAAAAAGAGGGAGATTGTTGGTGTAAGTTGTATCAGTGATGTCCTCCTCTAAGTGTTTCAATGTTTGACAATATGCTTAAGTCAGTGATGTTGGTGCAGACAGCACCCAAGTCGAACCTGTGTTTTGATAAATGGCAAAGGGTTCAAAAGTTAAGATGTTATGTTTATCTAACATGTTACTTGAGTGTGCAGATTGAAGTCCTAGCGAAGGATTGCTAGGCATCGGAACCTAAGACCCAGCAAAGGGCTGCTGGGCACCTAGCGAAGGGATGCTAGGAGTCGAAGACCTAGAGAAGGACTGCTAGGCACCTGGCGAAGGACTGCCAGGATACAAAGCCCTAGCGAAGGACAGCTGGGCACCTGGCGAAGGAATGCCAGGATACGAAGCCCTAGCGAAGGACTGCTAGGCACCTAGCGAAGGAATGCCAGGATACGAAGACCTGGCGAAGGACAGCTGGGCACCTTGCAAAGGACTGCTGGGCAAAAGTCCAACCGGAGGAGCCGATTGGCAACAGGTAAATTCTCTTGAGAGGAGTAGGTGAGGACACGTTCCCCATCGATGGAACAGTAGGCGTCGGTTCGACCTAGGGTTCCATTTTGGAGACCTAAAGTCAGAACCAAGACAGCTAAGGTTGTATAAACCTAATATTTTATTCTTGTTTTATTGTATTTGCAACTAACCCTAGATGCAGGACCAAAGGAACGAGTCTCTGCAGCTCAGAACGCCTCAAAGGAGAGAGGCAGCATCTGAGTAGGGCGCCCTGGAGGTCCCGGGCGCCCCCAAGGTCAATGCAAAACATGTAAAGCAAGAGAACGCTTCGGAAGCTCACTGGGGGGGGCACCCCATGCTCCCGGGCGCCCTCGTGCTCCCGGGCGCCCCGGATGCCTCGAACGCCCCGGGCTTAAGCCAACGAAGCGGATAGAGTCATCCCAGCGAGAAGCCAATGGACCGAGTCAACCCGGGCGCCCCCTGCGTCCTGGGTGCCCCCAGTCAACTCTCAGCCCTATTCAAGTGGGATAAGGGCTGACCGAGATTTATTCGGATCAGCTGACACGTGGGGGGGGGGGGGGCGCCCCCAACGTTCAGGGCGCCCCAGAAGGCTATAAATAGCCCCTCGACCCCAAGGCTTCAGACAACACAGTTTTCCAACGCCAATACGCTCTTCAACTCAAGCGCTCTGCTCCGGAAACCTTCCATCTTGAGATTCTAGCGCCAACGACGACCCTACGTACCAAAGAACGATCTACACCGGGCGTCGGTAACGAATAGTTACTTTTTAATTGTACTTTTACTGCACTACTACTGTACATCTTCTTGTAATTATTTGCGCGATTATAGTATTGCCCGCAGTAAACGGTCAACGACCGTGGGCCTTGGAGTAGGAGCCGACCGCGACTCCGAACCAAGTAAAACCGCTTGTGTTTGCGTTGTGTTTTAATTTTCCGCTGCCTATTCTCTTAGTTTTATCCGAAAAATGATTTACGATATTCACCCCCCTTTATCGTTATTCTCGATCCAACAAGTGGTATCAGAGCGGGGAAGCTCAAATTTGGTGCAACCACCTATTTGAGAGTTTTTTTCGGATTTCTTTTTAAATTTTTTTCGAATTTTCATCGTTAATCGAGGTTGGTGCAACACCCCTCGATAAATATTTTTTTTCTTCCCGCACTACTAATCCAAGACCAAGTCTTGGGATATTTCTTTCCTTTTACTCTTAGTTTCAGATAAATGGCCATACAAGAAGGATTCAGCACAGCCAGACCGCCGCTCTTTAGTGGGGAGGACTTCTCCTACTGGAAGAGCAGAATGGAGGTCCACCTGAAAACTCAGGTGGACATGTGGATAATCATCCAGTCTAGACTGGAGATTCCAAAGAATGCTGAAGGAGTGCCACAGTCTTACGCTGAGTGGGACACCGCTCTGAAAAGAAAAATCAAAGTTGATGCAAAAGCGACCCAAACACTCCAATGCGACCTAACCAAAGAGGAGCTGAACCGGGTGGGTCCATTCAACAGCGCCAAAGAACTCTGGGGTAAGCTGATCGAACTACACGAAAGAACTTCAGATACTCGAATCAGCAAGAGAGATCTCCTCCTGAACAAGTTGTACACGATCAAAATGAACGACAACGAAACAGCAGCCCAGCTCCACGCCAGAATTCAGGAGTTAATGAACGGACTACATACAATCGGTCACAAGGTAGAAAACCGTGACCTAATAAGGTACGCTCTTAATGCTTTCCCAAGAAACACCTTGTGGGCATCTATGGTAGATGCATACAAGGTTTCAAGGGACCTTTCAAAAATTAAATTAGATGAACTATTTTCAGAACTTGAATTGCATGAGCAGACTAACTACAATCTGGTCGAGAAAGGCATTGCCTTTGTTGCAGGTAAAGCTGGAAAGACAATCAAGAAGAAGCCTCAACCTGCACCCGAGTCTGATTCAGACTCAGACTCCGAAGACAACGAGGGAAATCAGCCTAAGTTGGTTCGGCTAGCCCGGGACTACCACAAAGAGCTAAAAAACCAGACCAACAGAAGAAAAGCCAGCCGAAGAAAGGAAGAACCAGCTGAACCCTCAAATGAAAAGAACAAACCCAACGTGACCTGTTACGAGTGCAAGAAGAAGGGCCACTACAAGACTGAATGCCCCAACCTGAAGGAAACAAAGAAGATGAGAAAGAAGAAGGCACTTCAGGCAACGTGGGACGAGTCCTCCTCCTCCGAAGAAGAAGAGGTCCCTCAGTCGAACCTGCTCGCACTAACCACCTTAGAAGAAATCGAGACCGAGTCAGAGTCGGAGCCGGACGACGGCAAACTTACATTCTCAGAGGATGGAGAAATAACTGTAAGTGGTTTTTGTTGGTGCAGAATGCACCTAAGTCAAACCTGTGTTTTGATAATGGCAACATAGGTCAAAAGTTAAGTCTTTCTTGTTTTCTAACAAGTTAATCAAGTGTGCAGGAAAATCCCTAGCGAAGGACTGCTAGGCACTGGCAAAGGAATGCCAGGAAAGAAAGCCCTAGCAAAGGATTGCTAGGCAACTGGCGAAGGACTGCCAGTATCAAGCCCTAGCAAAGGACTGCTAGGCTCCAGGCGATGAACAGCCTGGGACTGAAGCCCTAGCAAAGGACTGCTAGGCAACTGGCGAAGGACAGCCAGTATTCAAGCCCTAGCGAAGGAATGCTAGGCTCCGGGCGAAGGACAGCTCGGCATCCAAGCCCTGACAAAGGACCGTCAGGCAAAAGTCCAACCAGAGGAACGGTTGGCATCAGGTAAACTCTCCTGAGAGGAGTAGGTGAGGACGCGTTCCCCGTCGAGGGAACAGTAGGCGTCGGTTCGACCTAGGGCTCCATTTTGGAGACCAAAGTCAGAACCAAGACAGCTAAGGCTGTATAAACTAATAATTAATTGTTGTATTGTGTTTTGGACTAACCCTGGATGCAGGACCGAAGGAACGTGTGTTTGCAACTCAGAGAGCCTCAAAGGAGTGAGGCAGAAGCTGAGCAGGGCGCCCTGAGTGTCCAGGGCGCCCCCAAGGTGAACCAGAACCAAGTGAAGCAAAAAGGGCTTCGGCTGCTTACTGAGCAGGGCGCCCTCAGCAGCCAGGGCGCCCTCAGCAGCCAAGGCGCCTTGGGCCCAGGTCTGCGAAGCTTCATCTTTATCCACAGCCGAGATTTCTGCGCGGAAGAAGTCAGCCAAGGCACCCTCTGCGACCAGGGCGCCCCCAGAGTCAAACTTATCCCTATTCGGATGGGATAACTGTTGACTGAGCTAAATCCGGATCGGCTGACACGTGGCAGGGCGCCCCCGACGTCCAGGGCGCCCCTAGGTGCTATAAATAGCACCCAATGCCCAAGCCTTCTTCAACAACTTCGATTTAACGCCTCAAAGCTCTTCTGCTCTCGCGACTTGCTCCGGAAACCTTCCAACACGAGCCGACGACGTCCTGCTGCTCCGAGAAATTCGATCTACTTCGGACGTTGGTAAAGAAGAGCGTGTTTTGTTTACTGCACTTAATTCTTTTAATCAAATTATTGTAAACTGTTTTGTGCCTATATAGAATTGCCCAAAGTAAACGGTCAACGACCGTGGGCCTTGGAGTAGGAGTCGACACAGGCTCCGAACCAAGTAAATCGAACTGTGTCTCTGTGTTTCTAATTTCCGCTGCGTACTTGCCCTAAGCTTTCCGAAAGAAAAACGATTTCCGATATTCACCCCCCCTCTATCGGTTTTCACGATCCAACAAGTGGTATCAGAGCGGGAAGTTCAAACTTGGTGCAACCACCAGTTTGAAAATTTCTTTTCGGATTTTCTTTATAATTTTTTTTAATTCGAATTTTTAAATATTTTTCCGTTCGAATTTCTTTCGTTAATCGAGGTTGGTGCAACACCCCTCGATATTTTATTTCCCTTATCCCGCACTACTAATCTAAGACCATGTCTTGGGATATTTTTCTAGTAGTTTTCTTTTCCAGATTAAATGGCTATGCAAGAGGGATTCAGCACCGCCAGACCTCCACTTTTCAGTGGAGAAGACTTTTCTTACTGAAAAAGTCGTATGGAGGTCCACCTGAAAACTCAGGTGGACATGTGGATCATTATCCAGTCCGGTCTGGAGATCCCCAAAAATGCCGAAGGACTACCTCAAAACTACTCGGAGTGGGACAACACCCTAAAGCGAAAGATAGAAGCCGACGCAAAAGCTACTCAGACTCTTCAATGTGGATTGACGAAAGAGGAGCTGAACCGCGTGGGCCCCTTCAACAGTGCAAAGGAGCTGTGGACAAAACTGATCGAGCTACACGAAGGGACTTCAGACACCAGGATCAGCAAGAGGGATCTGCTCCTGAACAAATTATACACTATCAAGATGGCAGACAACGAAACAGCAGCCCAGCTCCACGTACGAATCCAAGAGGTAATGAACGGTCTTCACACAATAGGTCACAAGGTTGAAAACCGTGACCTAATAAGGTATACTCTAAACGCCTTCCCTAGAAACACCTTGTGGGCATCTATGGTAGATGCATACAAGGTCTCTAGGGATCTCTCCAAAATTAAATTAGATGAATTATTTTCAGAGTTAGAACTTCATGAGCAGACTAACTGCAATATGGCCGAGAAGAGTATTGCCTTTTTTGTAGGAAAAACTGGAAAAGCGACAAAAAAGAAACCTCAACCTGAACCCGAGCTCAACTCTGATTCAGACGCAGAAGATGAAGAAGCAGATCAATCTGAGCTGGTCCGATTGGCCCGAAGTTACTACAAAAAATTGAAAAATCAAGCCAACACACGGAGAACCGGCCGAAGAAAGGACGAACCAGCTGAACCAGCGAACAAGCCTAATGTGACCTGCTACGAGTGCAAGAAAAAGGGTCACTACAAGTCAGAGTGCCCTAACCTAAAGGAGACAAAAAGGACGAGAAGAAAGAAGGCACTGCAAGCAATCTGGGACGAGTCTTCCTCAGAAGAAGAAGAAGAGGCACCCCAGTCCAACCTACTAGCCCTGACTGCCTCAGAAAACGTCGAGACTGAGTCAGAATCAGAACAGGACGACGGCGAGCTGACCTTCACAGAAGACGGAGAAATTAAGGTAACAGGTTTTAATAGATCGCAATTAACTGAATTAATTTCTTTTCTTTCTCGAGATTTGGCAAAAGCCAAACTCCGAGTCGAATCCCTCCGACAGGAAGTAAAACTCCTGAAAGAGGGAGCTGACTCTAAACCCTTAACCGAGAAGGTTCAGGAAGGAACTCCTACTCAAGTTGAAAAACTTGAAAAGGAAAACTCCTCCCTGAAAACTCAGGTTAAGGATCTTAGATCAGCATTAGAACGATTTACAACTGGTTCCAAAGGTCTTGACATGATCCTTGGAAAACAGAAATCAGTTCTAAATCGATCCGGATTGGGCTATAGAACCAAATCTCGGCAAAGATCATACCTTGCTGTACTGAATCAGTCCAGAGGTAAAATTCAGGCATGGGTACCTAAACTATACCTGAACAAACCAACTGGATCAAATCAGTATTGGATCCCCAAGGACAAGATTCACATCTTGCCTAACCATCACCGTGGCTTTAGTCCAGGGGGAGCCAAACTGAAAACTATATTCATTATTAGATAAATTTTTCTTGCAATATGATTGTTTGCCTGTCTATTTAATTTCTGCATTTTACCATGCTTAGACTTAGGCTAGTTTAAGGACCAAACAAACTTAACTGAAACTTGAAAACATAGTATTGGGTGGAGGTGAGATGATAGTACGTTGGGGAAACCAATTCTAATAAGATCAAGTTTACTTGGTCTCTTTAGACTGGTGAAACCAGCCGAAGCTACCGATTCAAAATCCAAACTAGTTAGACCAGAAATTTTTCAAAGAATAATTTTGAAAATGAAATTTCATTAAAAGACTTTGTCAAGGAAAGGGTGGATGATCCCATAAGGCTTCGACCAAAGAAGGCCTAGTGCCTCGCCAAGACCTGGAAGTCAATTTTTGAAATTCAAATTCAAATTAATTTTTGTCAAATTCGAATCAACACAAAATTTCAGTTATTTGTAGAATTAAATATTTTTGTTAAAATTAATTGTTTTCAAAATTAATTAAGTTTTTTTGTTTTCAAAATTAATCAAAATTTTCAAAATAAACTTAACTATCAAAACCTGTCTCACGAAAACCATAAGGCTAACGTGATTGAAAACCCTAGATTTGGGTGAGACAGACTAGGCAGTGAAACTCAATTTAAGCTATTCCTGATTCTAATTGGATCCAAATCAAGAAAATTCTTTATGTGTAGGAACATAAAGATTTGGACCAATGGATGTTGGATAGCGGTTGCTCCAGACACATGACTGGAGATAAATTGAAGTTCACCAAGCTCAAACTCAAAAACCTAGGCTCAGTGGCATTTGGCAATAATGCTACACTCAAGGTAATTGGGTCATGTAATATCGAGCTTAAATCTGATTTCATTATTAAGAAAGTTCTATTGGTTGAAAATTTTAATTTTAACCTGCTTAGCATAAGTCAGTTATGTGATTCTGGTTATATAATTACTTTCAACAATTCTAACTGCCTGATTAGAAATGAACAAGACTCAGAAATCATACTTAAGGGCACTAGGAAAAACAATGTATACACTATAAACCTTCCCCTTGTACCCAAATGTATGTTAACACACTTAGAACAATCAAACCTCTGGCATAGGAGATTAGGTCATACCAATTTGAGAACTATCTCAAAAATTACCCAACTTGGCTTAATCAAAGGTATTCCCAAAATTAAAAATAATGAAAACCTGATATGTGAATCTTGTAATCAAGGTAAACAAACCAAATCCAATCACAAATTAATTCAATCTGATCTAACTCAAACCACACTTGAGCTCCTGCACCTTGACCTATTTGATTCACATGGAGCCAAGTCACTAAGTGGAAACCGATACTGCTTAGTAATAGTCGATGATTACTCTAGGTTTACCTGGGTTAGGTTCCTAAAAACCAAAGATGAAACCTTAAACCTATTCAATGAATTCTGTAAACTAATTGAAAATCAAAACGACACTAAAATTAAAAGACTTAGGAGTGATCACGGGGGAGAATTTGAGAATCAACGATTCGAAGAATTCTGTAAAGTAAATGGGTATTTACATGAATTTTCATGTCCTAGAACCCCCCAACAAAATGGGATAGTTGAGCGAAGGAATAGAACCTTACAAGAAGCCGCTAGGGCTATGCTCAACGAATTTAATCTAGCAAACCAATTTTGGGCAGAAGCAATTAGTACAGCCTGTTATATCCAAAATAGGGTTTTAATTAACAAGCGACACAACAAAACCCCCTATGAATTGTACTACCATAGACTACCAAATTTACATTACCTAAGGGTCTTTGGATGTAAAGTCCATATCCTAAACACCAAAGACTATTTAGGAAAATTTCAATCCAAGTCAAACCCTGGTATTTTCCTAGGATACTCAACCACAAGTAGAGCCTATAGAGTTTACAACAAACAAACTAAGAAAATTGAAGAAACAACAAACCTAATTTTTGATGAAGAAGTCAACTCAACATCTAATAATCCAGACTTAACTTCATCAAACTCTGACCAAGAAAATGAACAAACTATTGAACCCTTAATTGAACCCTTAAACGAACTAACCATTGAACCAATTAATGAGTCAACTGAATCAAGTATCCAACCAACAAATAAACCAGCCCAAAGAGTCGAATCAAATAGTGAACCAAACCGACCAGCCGGACCTGAGGCTGAACTAAGCTCTAGAAGAACCAAGAAACCCAGACTCAGTCACCCAACTGATCAAATTGTGGGTGATCCAACTCAAGGAGTCAGGACTAGATCCTCCCATAGAAACCTTAGTCAAATAGCTATGATATCGAAAATTGAACCAAAAACTATAGATGAAGCCCTACCTGACCCTGACTGGATCATAGCTATGCAAGAAGAATTAGCCCAATTTGAAAGGAACCAAGTCTGGGAACTAGTGCCTAAACCTGAAGGCAAATCCATCATAGATACTAAGTGGGTCTTTAGGAATAAACTAAATGATCAAGGAGAAATAGTCAGAAATAAAGCCCGCTTAGTAGCCAAGGGATTCAGCCAAGTAGAGGGATTAGATTACGATGAGACATACGCTCCAGTAGCTAGACTTGAGTCCATTAGAATGTTATTAGCATTTGCATCCCATAAAGGATTCAAATTATATCAAATGGATGTAAAGTCAGCCTTTTTAAATGGATTTATTAAAGAAGAAGTTTATGTAGGACAACCCCCAGGGTTTGAGGACTTCGACAAACCTAACCATGTTTACAAACTAACCAAAGCATTATATGGACTAAAACAAGCACCTAGGGCCTGGTATGAACGCTTATCAACCTATTTAACTTCTAAAGAATTTAAACAAGGCCAAATTGACTCAACCCTATTCATTAAAACCCTAGGAAAAGATATATTTATTGTCCAAATTTACGTAGATGACATAATCTTTGGATCCACCAACACCAACTTTCTAAAAGAATTTGTCAAGATAATGGAAGATGAATTTGAAATGAGCTTAGTTGGTGAGCTTACATTTTTCCTAGGACAACAAATCAAACAAACTAAGGATGGTAACTATGTTCATCAATTCAAATATGCTAAAGAATTAATAAAGAAATTTAAAATGGATAACTCTAAAAGCATAAGTACCCCCATGGCCACTAATGTAAAAATAGATAGTGACCTTGATGGTAAACCAGTGGATCTTAAACTCTATAGGAGTATGATAGGTAGCCTACTGTACCTTACAGCCAGCAGACCTGATATCCTCTTTGTGGTAGGAATGTGTGCTAGATACCAAACTTGTGCTAAGGAAACGCACTTAGCAGCCCTAAAAAGAATTTTAAGATATGTAAAGGGCACCCTAAATGTAGGGATTTGGTATCCTAGAACCTCAACTTTTGATTTAACAGGATACACAGATTCTGACTATGCAGGCTATAAATTAGATACAAAGAGCACAAGTGGTAGCTGCCAACTATTAGGACAAAGTCTAGTTAGTTGGTGCAGCAGAAAACAACACTGTGTGGCTCTATCCACAACTGAAGCTGAGTATGTGGCCTTAGGAGAGTGTGTTGCTCAACTTTTATGGATGATGCACACACTTAAGGACTTCCAGCTCAACTACACCCCAAACTCAAGTATTCATTGACAATATAAGTTCAATTAATTTAACTAAGAACCCAATCCAACACTCCAGAACCAAACATATAGAAGTCAAACATCACTTTGTAAGAGACCATGTAACCAGGGGTGAAATAGTACTTAAGTATATTGACTCTAAATCCAACCTAGCTGATATATTCACAAAGCCCCTACCTGAGTCTGAGTTCAGCTCACTAAGAAGGCAGTTAGGATTGTGCTATGTAGAATAGATTATTTTTTTTCGATTTGATTTAAAATTAGTTTTAAAAATTTTCTTAATCTTTGAAAAACTGTTTTACATAATTTCAAAATTAGTTTTCATTTTTTTTACTTAGTTTTATTGCAAAACTACCCCCTTTAAAAATTAGGGCTTTTTCGAAAATGGACTTAGCCTAGGCCCTAACCCTAGAACTGCATGCACCTATAGACTTAGAAGCCAGCATCTCACAAGCACCTTATGTTGGATCGAGAAATGCGAGAGAGGGGGGGGTGAATGTCGCAAATCGTTCGGATTTAAAAAGAGTAAGTGCGCAGCGGAAATAAGACACAAAAACAATGCTAACACGGTCGTTTTACTTGGTTCGGAGCCTGTGTCGACTCCTACTCCAAGGCCCACGGTCGTTGACCGTTTTCTGCGGGCAATTCTATACGTTCGAGAAAGTTTACAATAAAAAGNCAATTGGGGGGACGTGACTAAGATCATGGAGACTCGTGAGACAGCCGCCGCAGGTATAAAAGGTGCTCCAACCCCTTCGGTAAAGGGGTTACGCTCTCTCCACTTCACGCATCTCTTTTCTGCCTTCTCTTCATCCCCTGGATCAAGGCACCGACTTGAGCGTCGGAGTGGGCTCCGCCGGACAACCTTCGACATTTCCCCTAACGCTCGTGTTAATCTCGCAGTGTGTGAGTTCTTCCTCTAGTGTCAGCGCCTGCGTGGGCTGAACCCTGGTGACTAGCTGTCGACGTCGATTCCTTCCGGAACACTACCTTTACATCAACTTCTTGTGTCATTCTAAAAAGTTGAGTAAAAAACGAGATGAGGTAGATGACCGATATAGTTTTGATGAAATCCTAACTCATTTGCTTCGAGCTGAGAGTTGAAGAAGACCTTGTTTTGTGTAGAGTTATAACTGGGAAAGAGAAAAATGGAAGAGAGATGAAGAGAGTCTAGGGTTTTAGATCATTAAAAAGAGAGACGAGCGAAAGAAAGAAGAGAAGGAATAAAAAAAATGAGTTTTTGGTCCTGATAGGTGTACTAGAATGTTGTCCATCATTGTCCATATAAAAATGTATACATTATCAAAATTATATATAAATATTAGCCTTTGTCCTAACATAACTAGTACAAATGGAGGTGGCTTTAGCAAAGGAGCAGTGCTAATAAAGATAGATAGATATTGTATAGGGCTTATATAAATAGAGTTTGATGTTTATTATCCTTTGAATTAGTAGTAAACCATTTAGAATCATTGTAAGTCCATATTTAAGGTAAGGTTTGGCCCTTCCTAATATGGATTTTTCTCAAATGAATAAGATGCTATTTTAATTTTAAAAAAAAACATAACTAGTACAGATGATAAGAGGAAAGTTATGCCGGCCTGGAGTGCACGTCAGGTGTGGGCGTCTGAGCGGCAGGCGCCCACCGTCCCACGTGGCAGTGCATAATTATGTTATGCGCTACAAGTCGCATTGTTATTAGCGAACACAATTTATTATTACAAAGAGCGACCTCATAAATTATAAATCGAACCCAAGTTGCTATATATAGGGGCAATCCGTTGAGGATTTTTAGACCTCGCCGTAACAAATTATAATATTATGGGGGCGGAAGGAGAGCGGTGCAGCACTCTCCTCCCTCTCGCCCTAACCCTCGGTCGCAATGACGACGGCCTGTCCCTTACCCCGCCGGCTCCAGTCATCCTCGGCCTCCAGCCCGCCGCACTTGTCGACCACATCGCCCGGGTTGATTCCTCTCTCCTCGATCAGATTCCTGGCGATCGCGGCGGCTCTCAGCAGGTTTCCACCCTCTCTCTCTCTCTCTCTCTCTCTCTCTGAGGTAGCATCGTGCTCTCCCCTTTATGATCCGCCCCGTGGGAACATTCACTTGAACTTGAATGCCTTAATTTAGCCCCTAAGAGGCGTCGATCGCTCTGGGCGATTAGTCACGTTTAAAAATTTGTCTTTTACTGATTTGATATTGATTTGCACTGTCATTTTCTTCGACAATTAGCATTGGGTTCTTGATGAAGGATAAACTGTGCTGTCTCAGTGCACCGTCTTTCCGATTTTTGAGATAGTATCTTCTTCCTGCGAACATATTTCAGAACCAGACCAGTTTACACACACACACACACACACAAAATCCTGGTTGAGTGATTGCCCGTACCTTGTCTCAGCCTACTCGATGTAAAAACAATGACTGATTAACTTGATTGGCCTAAACCTATAAGTTGAAAAGCATGAAAATTATATTGGGGAAACACAAAGGGGTGCCCTTTATTTTCAAAACCATCAGAAGGGCACCTCTATTTTGATTATTTATGAAGGGTCTAAACTGCTCTCTGTCCTGATTTTAAAGGAAACGAATGCCAATGTTTACTTATCAAAGTATTACCCATTCACAACTGGAGTGAGTATATGACTTTTGCTTCCAATTAGTTAAAGTGAGCAGTTTCTATTCACTGTTAACTTGGCAATTTCAAATGTAAAATTGCTTGCCCAATTAAGGTGGGAACATCCTTTGTATCAAGTCTTGAGCTAATAAATAACAGTATATAGGAGTATAACGTGAACATGTATATTAGAGGTGATGGGACATTCGCTCATTTGATGATTTTGAAAATATTAGGAGCCTCTTTGTTTTTTGCTCAGTTTTCTTTAACAAAAGAGAATAGTTGACTTATTGAAAATGGAAATTTTTTTACTTTGATAATTGAGGTATTATTTGCTATTCAATTTTAAGCAAGTGAGTTTTAGTGGATTTTTCCACCTTGGAATAACTCGTTATGTACTTCTGTCAAGTAGATTGCAGCTAAGGATTTAGATCAGATATTGAGCAAAATCAAAGCTCATATTCTTCCTTTTGACAATGAAGATCCTCCGTCAATAACTATAGCTGGTGGTAGTGTGGCCAATACTATACGTGGCATGGTTGCAGGCTTTGGAGTCTCAAGTGGAATGATTACTGCCTGTGGAGATGATGACCAAGGCCGCCTGTTCATCCAGAGCATGAGCTTCAGTGGTGTTGATCTTTCCAGATTGAGAAAAAAAAATGGATCAACTGGGCAGGTGAGATAGCTGAACTTTGCCTCCAGTTCTCAATTTTTTCTACAACTTTGTGTTGATTTCTCCTGTATTATTGCAGTGCGCCTGTTTAGTGGATGCTGATGGGAATCGAACCATGCGCCCATGCCTATCTAGTGCTGTGAAGCTTCAGGTATGGAAGACCTAAATATTTTTCTTGTTTCAAGATTAAAGGATATGCTGAGTCAAACAACTCTTATACATAGTGTGACTTGTGGGTTTGAATATCTATCAGGCTGATGAACTTAATAGAGAGGATTTTAGAGGGGCAAAGGTAAACCTTTTCCCGATGCAAGTAAAAACATGCCCACAGTTTAAAATTTCTTGTCTAATATTTTTAATGTACCCAGTGGCTGGTCCTGAGATATGCATTTATGAATTTGGAACAAATTAAAACTGCTATTAGAATTGCTAAAGCAGAGGGGGTTTCTGTCTCTATGGACTTGGCAAGTTTTGAGGTTAGTAAACAAACTTTTCCTAGACATTGTTTTTAGATGTTTCTTGTGGAACCAACGCATATTTATTTCCGTTTTGTTTCAACTTACACAGATGGTCCGAGACTACAGGTCACATTTGATAGACCTGCTCAAGAGTGGGAACATTGATCTCTGTTTTGCCAACGAGGATGAGGCCAGAGAGCTTATAAGGTAAATTGCTTAAAAAATTTGCTTTTCTTGCCTGTATTAAATTTAAAACAGTTATTTCTGGTACCGTGAATGTTTTATCAAGACAAGAAATATTAGTTATATGATGATATACTATTGTTACATGAATAAGGACTGCTTCTGTTAATACAACCGTCCATTCTCTTGTGTGATTATAGGCACTATATATCATTTTCACGCCATTTGGACCATTGACATACGCATCTACATGTGAAAACTATAAAATAAAAAAATTTTGAATGGCATTTACTGTCTTTTTTTAGTTTTTTCAACTCTGTACATAATTATCTGAAACTGGTTAAACATCTAGCGAAAAAAAATCAGTTTTCTCAGACATTGTTTTCTGAAATTGCTCATGTTGGTCAAATTTTCTCAGTGGAGAATCCAGAGTGGATCCAGAGTCTGCTCTGTCTTTCTTGGCCAAACACTGTGAATGGGCTGTCGTAACGCTTGGATCCAGAGGATGCATAGCAATGCACAAAAACGAGGTATGTCTTATTTCTGAACTGAGGCAATCACATGGAGTTGGCACAAATAATCATCAGGTTTCGTTATGTCTTAGAATAATTCATTTTTTCAAAGAACTGGTACCACTGCAGGCAAACAAAGCACAATGCCATCTTTTTTAGTTCAAAAGATTAACTCGCCATACTGTTGCTGAATTAGAGGTTGAATGATAGGACATTCGACAGCCAGAAATCTATACATATTTTCTATGATTCTGAATGTTTCAGGTTGTTCGAGTCCAAGCCATTACAGATCTGCATGCCGTCGACGCAACTGGGGCAGGTGATTTATTCGCAAGTGGGTTCTTGTATGGGCTGGTGAAAGGTCTTCCACTAGAAGATTGCTGTAAGGTGGGATCTTGCAGTGGTGGCTCAGTTGTCAGATCCCTTGGCGGCGAGGTCAGACCACAGAACTGGCAGTGGATGCACAAGCAAATGAAGGCAAAGGGCCTCTTGCTTCCTCATTTGAAGAATTAAAATCATTCTTGCTTATATAGCACAATCTTGCCACATACTTCAATTTATCAAACTCGCTTCATTTTATTGCGATTTGTTCGGCTCTTCCCAAGTAGATGAACTCGACGTGTAGAGGTTTATATATTCTGAAGGCGATATGCCATGGTGTCTTTTTGAACTTGGTCATGTAAGCATCTTCAGTTTAATTCATTTCAAACTATCAATGGTTCGTGTGGGATCGGCTATGGAGGGTCAATAACCGTAAATTGAAATTCCATTTTTTTTGCTTTTTTGTTTTTTAATTTTTTAAGATATATTTAGAATTTATGATTTTAGCATTTAAAAATTAAGTTATAGTAAATTTAATCTAATAAAATTTTCTCCTAAAATTTAGTCATCCTTCTGAGTTATATTGTTCAAACTAAAATTTAAAAGCTCACAAGATATATTATATATATTTAGCGTTCAAAATTTTAAAATTTAAAAATTAGATTATAGTAGATTTAAGGTAATAAAATTTTTTTTCTATGGTTCAGATTTTCCTCTTTAGTTATAATTTTCAATATCACAAATTTTATATTTTAATAGGATATATTATATTGTACGATCAATAAGTTATTTAAGGAATTATTTATTAAAAAAATTTAAAAAAAAGGGGGGAAACCTTACCCGACGCAATTTAAAAAAAAAAAGAAAAATCTTATGAGAACAGCTAAGTGAGATTTTGATTCCAAACTCCTATTTTTCTTTCAATTCGAGTCTACCAAATAATAGAAATGAAAATGAAATAGATTTTATTCAGATTTCAATCTCTTAAATTTGTCTATCAAGCAACCCTAAGATAATATTTTCATATATATATATATATATATAAATAATATTATCTTATTTATTTTACGATAGTCACCAACATTAAATGTAATTTTAAATTTTTTTAAGAACATAGGATTTAGAATTTAATCTATCATATTAGTATTAAGTGTAATTTCAAGAAAAATCTTATGAGAACAGCAAGTGAGATTTTGATTCCAAACTCCTATTTTTATTTCAATTCGAGTCTATTAAATAATAAGAATGGAAATGAAATAGATTTTATTCATATCTCAGTCTCTTAAATCTGTCTACCAAGCAACCCTAGGATAATATTTTCATATATATATATATATAATATTTATTTATTTATTTATTTATTTTACTATAGTCATCAAAATTAAATGTAATTTTAAATTTTTTTAAGAACATAGGATTTAGAATTTAATCTATCATCTTAGTATTAAGTGTATTTTTTATATTTTTTTTGAATATAGGATTTATAAGATTTAATATTTAATATTTAGAATTTAGTGTTTGAATTATAATATTTAAATTAAAAAAATTAAAAATAATTTACTTCACAAGATGAGGACTATACGTAAGTAGGTATAAAACACACACACATATATATATACACTGGGGCCACTTGTCGGCTACAGAATGTACCCGACCATAGCGATGGGACAGTCAACCAGACGACTCGTAGGTGACCAACCGCCGGACCCATAGTACGCTTAGCCTCACCGGTTAGATATTGGGTCGGGCGGCCCGGCGCATATCCTACTGGTCGGCTAGATATGTACCAAACTTGGTCATAAGAGTCGGATAGTCGGACGAATGGTCGGATACCTGTTGAGCTAAAGAAGACGCTCGATCGAGATTTTCGCCCCTTGATGATCAACCCCATGGTAGGGCGCGTTCCCGAGTTAAGTGATTGACCCAAGTCGTTTGAATGTCCGACCGGCTGCACCTCTGTGCGGTAGGATACATCCAGTCGACCAGGGCATGCACGCCCCGAAGGTGATGACCCATTGACGTTCACTGTGCCCTTCCCTCAGAGGGTCCGATTTGTGGATCAGCTAGTGATAATTACCATTTATTGATCACTTTAGGCTCTCAAATCCATGTTTTGGTCCACTTTTATATGCTTAAGTTGCATTTACATTATGTTTCATGAATTGCATCTATTCTAACCTTGGATTCAAATCTTTGCATATTTGAGATGTTTTGTCATTAAATTTGAATCTAATTTTGTAGGCTTCGAATGATCATGAACCTAGATCAGATTAGATCAAACCCGAGCTCAGAATTGGCTTCGATCAAGGGGATCAAGAGATGGATCAATGTGGGTCGTCCGATCAAGAAACGGGGTGATCTAAGCTGTCTTTCAGCTTCTGATCAATCCGAGCCAAAGATAGAGCTAATCACGTTCATAGATCAAGATATGAAGCTTTGAACTAAATCAGAGTCCATCTGACCGTCGGATCAAGCTTAAGGGGAGTTTCAACCACCCATTCAAAAGAAAGAAAGATCTGAGCCATCCGCCGCAGATCTGATTGATCCAAGCTAAGGAGAAGTAGATCAGAGCCATTGATGGAGATCTGGGAAGTTTGGTTCAGATCTGAGATGATCCAACCGTCGGATGAGACCAGAATGATCACAGCCGTCCATTTTGAATTGTAGTTAATAAAATCAGGAAATTTCTCCGCCCGAGCTTGTCGTCGCGATTCTACTTTTGTTTCTGTTTCTAGTTCTTCATCGCTTCTTCTTCTTCGTTCTTCACGCGGCCACTGCAGATCAACATCATTTTCTAGATTTCAAATCGAAGGAGCAATTCTTCGCGAGATTTGCAAACCAATTTTGTTGCTGAGAGGAGTTCGGTTGAGGGTTTCGTCGGAGTCTTGCTCTTTCTGATCAGATCCTATTTGATAGCTGATTTAAATTGATCGGAGCCACCAGAGCGATTGGAGGGGTTCTCTGAGAGCCTCTGAGGGTTTCTGAGGCGCTTTGCAATCCAATCTACCAAGGAGGAAGAGATCGGGATGAGGAGTTCAGCTACACATCAAATCAACGCAAATCGACCACGGGAATCAGTTTCTTGTTGATTTTCGAGCTAGGGGGTTCTTCGCTCGACTCTTGTGTGACGGCAAGACGGAATTCTTGGTTAAGCACTTGATCTGTAGTTTAGATTTCGTTTCTGCATTCATTTCTTCAGCTGTTCTTTCTGTATCAGTTTACTTTCAGACACTGATAGGTCTGAACGACCGATCCAGACAGCATCTGATCGGTCACTGTGACCGATCAGGTTTGTAGCTGATCGGTCTGTCGACCGATCAGATAGCCTCAGCTACAATTCAACCCTGTTTTTACATTCAATCTTTAATCCGTGAGTTCAATTTCATTTCGGCAACTTAGCTATAGATCTTATGCTTTCCTGTATTTGATATTAGTGTTTGAATTGCAATCCTATAGTTTTGCTCTGAATTGTTTAGTTTCAAATAGGTTAAGTTCAATTCTTGCAATTTCCTAGTTTAATTCTACTTTAGCTAAGTCTATTACATTTCACACTGAATTTTCATCCTTTTTGCAAAACAAAACCCCCATTTCAATTTGAAAACCCAAAAACATTAATTGACAATTTTCAAGTTTGAGTTAAACATTCATAACTAGTTCTTGGAAAAATACGACTTGAGACCCCTGTACTACATTTCAATTTTGTGAGCTAGGGTTTTCAATTTATAAATATCTAAATTTGAGGCTCATTCGTGACACTTGATATTGGGCCAGTCATCAAATTTTTGGCGCCGTTGCCGGGGAGACACTAGTTGAGTTTGTTTGATTTTAGCATGTGTGCTTATTTTCTTATTTTATGATCTATTTCATTTGTTTTATCTTGCTATATACATTTGCTGCCATTTGTGTTTGGTGTATGACCAGGACTGCAGGTGGTGATCTTGAGGAATTTGATCCTGAAATTGAAAGGACTTTCAGAGCAAGGAGAAACCAAGGCAGAGTTTCAGAGGCTATTGAGATTATTTCTACTCAGTCCATTTCTACTCATTCAGGCAATCCTATGGCAGAACACCAGAAAACAATGAAGGAGATTGCAGCACCTGATGATGCTTTCCAGTATTCATGTATTGCTTATCCAGAGCTTACTGGTGATTTTGAGCTGAGATCAGGACTTATTCATTTATTGTCTAAGTTTCAAGGTCAATCAGGAGAGAATCCTAACAGACATCTGCATGAGTTCCATGTAGTCAGCTCCACCATGAAGCCTCAGGGGATTTCTGAAGAGGATATCAAGTTAAGGGCATTTCCATTTTCTCTGACTGGAGCAGCTAAGGATTGGTTCTATTATTTGCCTACCGGACATGTTTCAAGTTGGATAGCTATGAAGAAGGAATTCTTAGAGAAGTACTTCCCAGCCTCCAGAACAGCTATTATCAGAAAAAGCATTTGTGGTATACAACAAGTAGTGGGAGAGACCCTATATGATTATTGGGAGAGATTTAACAAGCTGTATTCAAGTTGTCTACAACATCAGATCAGTGAGCAGCTCCTTATTCAGTATTTTTATGAGAGTCTACTTCAGATGGATAGGATTATAATTGATGCTGCAGATGGAGGAGCTTTAGTGAACAAGACACCAGATCAGGTTAGGGAGTTAATTTCAAATATGGCAGAAAATTCACAACAATTTGGAAGTAGAGCTCTTTCCACTAGAGGAGTGAATGAGGTCCAAATGGTTTCTAATGAACAAAAGGAGATCAAGAGTGTTGATGCAGTCTGGCCCGGTTGTTGTTTTGGTGTTTGACAATGATTTAAGTTTGGTTGAGCGAATTTGGGTTAAAGTCCTGGTCGGGGACTGGGCATAAACCCTGGTGAGTGAAGCCAGGTCCTAGCTTGTGAAGCTAGGTTGAAATCCCGGTGAGTGAAGCCGGGTCCTGGTGAGTGAAGCCAGGTGTTGGAAAAGTCCTAATTCGGAAGAGGTGGGTGAAAAGTCCTAGCTTGGAGGGCTAGGTGAAAAGTCCTAACTTGGAGGGTTAGGTGCAAATTCCCATCTTGGAGAATTAGGTGAAAAAGTCCTGGCTTGGAGGGTCAGGTCCTAGCTTGGAGGGCTAGGTTTGGAAAAGTCCTAATTCGGAAGGGTTGGGTGAAAAGTCCTAGCTTGGAGGGCTAGGTGAAAAGTCCTAACTTGGAGGGTTAGGTCAAAAGTCCCAACTTGGAGAATTAGGTGATAAGTCCTGGCTTGGAGGGTCAGGTGCCTAGCTTGGAGGGCTAGATTGGATGAAGGTCTAACTCGGAGGGGTTGGGTGAAAAGTCCTAGCTTGGAGGGCTAGGTGAAAAGTCCTAGCTTGGAGGGCTAGGTGAAAAGTCCTAACTTGGAGGGTTAGGTGCAAATTCCCAACTTGGAGAGTAAGATTGAAAAATACTTAGCTTGGAGGGCTAAGGTGAATGAAATTCTAGCTTGGAAGGCTAGGTCTGCGTCCCTGGATCGGTCTGGTGACCGATCATGGAGTTGGCACGCTGCTCCTTCATGGATCGGTCTGGTGACCGATCCAGCGACGACTGATCGGTCTGGTGACCGATCAGGGAGTATGTGTTTCACTCACTGCACAGCTCCTGATCGGTCTGGTGACCGATCAGGGAGCGAACAGTGAGTTGAGTTCCCTTGCTAATCAGGTCCAGAACGGTCCGGTGACCGATCAGAGACTTAGGATTTGATTAAAGAATCACTGTTCACTCAAGCCTGATTGGTCTGGTGACCGATCAGGCTGGAGCCTGATTGGTCTGGTGACCGATCAGGAGTATGCAGAAGACTTCTGGATCGGTCTGGTGACCGATCAGGCTTCTCCCTGATCGGTCTGGGGACCGATCAGGGGCAGAACTTTAATTCAAATAAGCTGTCAGAAGCTCTAATCGCGTCTGTTTTCACTGCCGATTCTCTGCTACTTGTTGATTTCTTTTTGATATGCATTGCTAAGCCTCTGTTGGAGTATGCAGGTGATAGCAGGTGATTCAAACACTCAAAGAGGGTCAATGGGAGGCTTTCCTTGGAGCAGGTTTGTTTGTTTCTTCTTCTCAGGTTTCAACGGCAACTGGAGCAGCTGGCGACTGACGGAGACTCAACTGGAGAGGAGGTCTTCAGTGGACTGAGTGCTCAGGAAGGTCAGTGGGTTCAGGCTGGCTCAGTGGATGCTGATGAAGCTTGCGATGGTGAGAGGGAGCTTAAGAGACAAAGCTGGATGCAGAGGAGCGGGGTGAACTAGACAGAAACTTGGGAAGTTTGGCTGGGCTGTGTTCGTGCTCTCTGTTGCTTTGTGCTTGAGCGATCTTGTTGCATTCCTGTGAGAGCTTTGTGAGTGTTCCTTCTTGTGTGATCTCCTGTACTCAAGTTCCATCATCCGTGAGATCTGTGGAGAGTTTTCTCCACCGAGAAGGAGGCTCTATCTTATCCGGGTTCACCGGGGCTTGATCTGCCGACGATCAAGGGATCACCCACCTTACGGGCACGCCAAGGAGTAGGGGCAAGTTATCCCCGAACCTTGTATATCGCTGTGTTAGCGTCGGTTTGCTTTCCCTGTGTTTTTATTTGCTGTTCTTCATTTCTGCTTCTGTGTTTTTGTTTCCGCTGCTACTAATCTGATCACAGAAAGAAAGTTCAAAGAAGAGGGGGCGATTTGAGTGTCTGGCTATATTCACCCCCCCTCTATAGCCATCCGGGTTCCAACAAAGAGTTCTTTGATGGAGCTTACCTCGTTAGTGAAGCAAATGACATTGAACAATGTGAGCCAAAATCAGAATTTTTCGGTACTTTCACCTACAAACCAAGTGATGAGGTTGTGTAGTATTTGCTCAAGTCAACAACATAACTCGGATTTGTGTCCTAATCTTCAGCAAGATGAATCACTAACAGCTTTGACTAGAGGACAATTTCAAGCAAAGAATAACCCCTATTCATCTACCTACAATCCGGGTTGGAGGGATCATCCAAATTTGAAGTATGAAAACTCATTCTATCAACAAAACCCTTCACAACAGCCCCTACAACAATTCCAGCCTAATTTCCAGAATTTTCAGCAAGGGAATAATCAATTCCAGCCACAATTCCAGCAAGCTTAGCAATTTCAGCAAGCTTTTCAAGGAAATCAGCAAGGTTTTCAAGGGAATTAGAATTTTCAGCAATCTTTTCAACCCTCACAGCAAGGTTTTCAATCTTCACAACCATACAATCAAAATTTCCAGCCCTCAAGTCAACAATTTCAGCCCCAACAATTTCAGCCTTTCAACCAAGAATTTTCAGCCCCAAAATCAGAATTTTCAGAGCTACAATTTTCAGCAGTTTCAACCAAGTTCCCAGCCTAATTTTCAGCAATTTCAGCAGCCAAATCAACCAATTAATCAGCCCCAATAACCCCATTTTCAAAGTTCACAGCAAGGTCATAATTTTCAGCAGCATACTTCTTCATTTCAAGGCCAACCGAAGACCCATGCTAATCAAGGAGGCTATGGAGGTTCTAGTAGGGTGAATGCTCAACAACAAAGGTTAGAGGAGATGATGCAACAAATTCTCCAACAACAATAAATTTTGCAACAACAACAAGGTCAACAAAAAAATGATTCTACCTTACAAAATATTGAGAGACACATTAGACAATTAGCTAGTGGGATGAATCAAATGCAAGCCCAAGGATCAAGTCAATTACCTTCTCAAGCTACCCCTAATCCAAAGAGAAATGTTAGTGCCATCACTTTGAGGAGTGGGAAGGTTGCTTCAAGTCCAAACACTCCAAGGGCTGAATTTTCTGAAAATCGAACAACAGCTAGTTTTCCAGCTCAAAACAGCCCTGAATTGTCTTCTAAATCAGTTGGTTGCAATCCTAGTTCAAGCTTAACTCATTCTTCAATTGATCTTGTGATTTTGGTGGAAAATGAAGGAGAAATCAGTGAGGGAAGTGAGTTTACAGCAGCTACATCTAGTGGAATTCCAGCTCAAGTCTCAACTCCAAAAGTTTCGGCTCAAATGGAGGAATCAAGGGTTCCTTTACCTTTTCCACAGCGCGAGACTCAAGCCAAAAAGCAAGTGGAGGAGGAGAAAGCAAAGGAGTATAATGAGCTTGTCAAACTTTTTAGTAAGGTGGAGATAAATGTACCTTTGTTGATCATGATCAAGCAAATTCTCAAGTATGCTAAATTTCTCAAGGATTTGTGTGTTCACAAGAAGAAGCTGAAAGAAAATGAAATGGTCAGTTTAGGGAAGAATATCTCAGCCCTTATCCATTCTATTCCTCAAAAATGTGAAGATCCAGGGTTATTTACTGTGTCTTGTGAGATTGGGAGGACTCTCTTTCATGATGCTATGTTGGACTTGGGAGCCTCTATTAATGTGATGCCTGGATCAGTTTTTCAGATGCTTGGTATTGGTCCTCTGCAGCCTATAGGAGTGGTGATTCAGTTAGCAGACAGGAGTCAGACCCACCCAGCTGGAATTATTGAAGATGTACTAGTAAAGGTGAAGGAGCTGATTTTTCCTGCGGATTTCTATATCTTGGACATGGAGGGGGATTATTTAGCACATAGATCTCCACTCATTCTTGGGAGGCCATTCTTGAAGACTGCAAGGACAAAAATTGATGTATATACAGACACACTTTCCATGGAGATAGAAGACACAGTAGTACGGTTCAGTAATTTTGATGCTATGAAACACCCCAGAGAGGATCACTCTATAATGAGCATAGACATTCTAGATGAGTTAGTTGATGCAGATTCATTTGCTGAGGGAGCTTCATTTGGTGTTTCCAGAGGGTATTCTAGTTCAGAGGAGGCTGAGGAGACATTTGCTATAGAGGAGGCTGATTTGGAGGATGTATCAGATTTACTTATAGCTGGAGAGGATTTTATAGGTGTAGGGGATTGCACTGAGCCCCAGGGATCACCTACTTTGGTTGATATTTTAGAAGATTCAGAGGTTAGGTGTGAGAGTGTAGGGGATTGTACTTGTAGGATCGATGCACGTGAGAGGGGGGGTGAATCACGTGACTTTTAAAAAAAATTAAATCAGAGTGCTTTAAAAAGCGTGCACAGCGGAAATGAAAGAGACGAAAAACAAACACACAAACACGAACGATTTTTACTTCGTTCGGAGCCTTCGGCGACTCCTACTCGAAGGCCCAGGTCCCTCGGACCTTTCCGTTGGGCAATCTACTAAAACTCTCTATCGGTCAACCCAGATAGAGTAGGCGAGTACAAATGAATTGAAAGTGTGACAACCCCACACTTTCAAGTAATTAAGTGCAATAAAGTATTAAAAGAAATTCTTCTTTTTACCGACGTCCGGAGTAGGTTGACTCTTTCGGGGCAGCGGGACGTCGTCGGCTCGAAGTGTAGCGTTTCCGGAGCAAGGCGCGAGCGTAGAAGAACTTGAAAGCTTTGGAAGAAGTGTTGTGTTTGAACCTTGGTCGAGGGGCTCTATTTATAGCCCTGGGGGCGCCCGAAACGTTCGGGGCGCCCCTCTGCGTGGCTGCCGATCCGCAGCCCTCTCGGTCAAGCACTTGATCTCTTTATCTTCGGGATCACCTTTGACTGGGGCGCCCGACGCGCGCGGGGCGCCCGATTTGACCGGTCAAAGCCACATCTCCTTGGCTTCGCGAGGGTGAGCTTCGGCAGTTGGCAGTGAGGTGGCACAGGGGGCGCCCGAGACATGCGGGGCGCCCGACGCGCGTGGCTGTCGGGGCGTTTACCTCTCTGCTGACTTTGGGTTGACTCTGGGGCGCCCGACACATCCGGGGCGCCCTGCTCAGCTACGGCCTCACTCCTTTGAGGCTCTCTGAGCTGCAGAATCATAGTCCTTTGGTCCTGCATCCAGGGTTAGTCCAAAACAAGGCTAGCACAATTTTATATGGACTAAAATAAGATACAATTCTAAGTTAATTAGATCCTGTCTCCCAGACCAGGATCTAACCAGGACTCAACTTAGATCACCTAAATGGGTCTAAGTTGGACCGCGCCTAAAGTCCAAGATTGGACTCGTCCTCACTGGGTCGCTCCTCCAGTGACTTACCTTACTTACCCATTGTGCAGCTCTGCTTGACTTCTTGACCCTACCAGGACTTCCTGCCAAGGCTCAACCACCTTGGTCTTCCTGCCAAGTCTCAACCAACTTGGTCTTCAGCCAGTTGTCAGGTCCCGCGGACCCAACTGGACTTTCCGCCAGGACTCAACCATCCTGGACTTCAGCCTGGTGTCTGGTCCTAAGTCTTTCAACTCTGCACACTTGGTAAAGAGGTTAAACACACACAACCCTAACTTTAACCACTTTGTCATACATCAAAACCCGAGTTTGACCGTCAGTGCAAACTGCACCAACAATCTCCCCCTTTTTGATGTAATGACAACCTAGGTTAAAGTTAGAGAAAAACTAGCAGATACATGCAAGTAAATAAGCATGAAGGTACATGGTGCAAAATTAAGTAGCAAACAGAATTAAGTAGCACACAGAATTAAGTAGCAAACAGAATTAAGTAGCAAACAGAATTTTCTAAGCTTTAACCCTACTCTCCCCCTTTGTCATTCATCAAAAAACATACTTATAATAAGTTACGGAGAGTCGGATTCAAAGTTAAGTGATAGGGAATACTAGACTTAGGCAAAATAGATTAAGTAAGATAAAATAGCCTAAGTGAAAAAAAAACTCCCCCTAAATTAATTTTTCAAAACTAACAGATAGTTTTCAACAATATTATTTTTAAATGAATTTGAAATATTTTCAAAGTTTAAAAAGGAGATTTGCAAGACCCAAAAATACGGATTGTTCAATGTTAAATAGGAATTGCAAGGAACTATTTATTTTGCATAATCCTAATATTTTTCAAACAAAACAGTAAAAATAAGACATGTATGGCATCTCTTAAAATAGGTTTAGATATAGGGCATTTTTATTTTTAATCACATATTTTAATAAAATAGTTTAAAAGTATTTGAAGAGAGATTTTCAAGAGGATTGTTTAATATTTTGAAACAAAATTTGATATAGTAATAAAGTTATTATTATTATTTTTAAATGATAATAAGAATATCTTTGAAAGCACAAAAAAAATTGAAAATAAGTTTTGAAAAGAATATAATTGAAAGAATAAAAAAGACTTTAAAGCAAAAAGTATTTTTAAAACAGTTATTTTCAAATATGTTATAAGGAATTTGCCAAAAAGATGTATAGAAATATTTTCCCTCCCCCTCAACTCGATATTCTCCATAAGTCCTTAGGGGTAAGTTCGTAAAAGAACAAGCAGAAAGAGAAAAGGAAACAAAAGAGTTTTTTTTTGTTAAGTTGGTTTAATTAAGGATTAGGTGTAGGCTTAATTAAGCCTTTAGTGTGGGTTTACTTTTAGGTTTGGTTTAATTAGGTTTGGATTCATTAGATTTAAGTTTGGTTTAATTAAAGTTTAATTAGGTTAATTATATTTAAGTTTGGTTTAATTAAAGTTTTTAGTTAAGTTGGTTAAGGTTGGTTGGGTTGATAAATTTTAATTAAACATTAAAAATTAAGTTAAAGTTTTAAAATTTAATTATGATTTTAATTGAAGTAATATTTAAAGTTTAATTTTAATTACGATTAAGAATTAAAGTTTAATTTTAATTAGGATTAAGAATTAAAGTTTAATTTTAATTAGGATTCAATTTTGGTAAAATTAAATTAAGATTTAATTAAGAGTTAAAGTTTGATTTTAGTTAAGATTAAGATTAAAATTATTAAGAATTTCAATTAAGATTAAGGTAAAATTTTAATTACAAGCTTTAGTTATTTAGGGATTAAAGTTAGAGGTATTTAAATGAAGTTTTAATAAAGGGTTGAAGTTCAATTAGGTAAAATTTTAGGGGTTAAAATTTAATTTGGTCGAATTTTAAATAAATTAAAGTTAGTTAAGATTTAATTAAAGATTCAAGGTTAATTCATTGGAGTCTGAATAAAGATTGAAATTCTAATTAATTAAGGATTAAAGTTGATTAAGGATTAAAGTTTATTAAGGATTCAAGTTTAATTAATTAAGGATTAAAATTTGATTATGTAAAGAGTTAGATTTTTAATTATATAAAATTTAATTAATGTTAAATTTTAATTTAATTAAAGTTAATTTAAGTAAAGTTTGATTATGCAAATTTTAGTTAAAGTTAAAATAGAATTTAATTAAGGTTAATTTTTAATTTATGTTGAAATTTAATTAGATGAATTTTTAATTAAGGATTTAATTAGGTGAAAAATTAAGATTTAGATTAAATTAAAATATGATTTAATTAAGAATTTTAAAGTTTAATTTTAACATTTAAATAAGATTCAAATTTATAGATACGATTAAAATTTTAATTAATATTTAATTTGGTGAAAAGAAAGTAAAATTTTATCGGTTAAAATTTAATTAAGTAACGGTTAGGTTAAAATACTCAAGTTTCAAATTTTATTGTCTCTAATCATCTCACTCAGTCTAATATTGTCAATCAAAGGGATCCTATAGTTTGTGTGAGATGAGCTTGAATTTGATTTATAAAAGTTAGTCTGACTTTTTGTTAGATTCAGGTTTTACAAGAGGTAGTTTAAAAGTATACTTCGATAAATAGCTTCCAGGCAGGAGGCGAGGCACAAGGGCCTTCTTTGGCCGAAGCCTTATTGGAACAACAACCTCTTTCTAGGCAAAGCTGCTTAAGAAAGTTATACTTTTACCCTACCTGTTGAGACACCCTGGTCTAACTAGTCTAGGATGTGTCGAGATAGTTTCAGCTAGTTCTCCCCGAGAGTCTTTCTAGCGTACCGTTATCTCGACCCACCCTAATACTAAGTCGGTCAAGAGTCAGATTAACTTTTAAGACTAGTCCTAAGTGCCCAACTGGGCAAAGGCCGATTTTGAGGTGCCAACTAGTTTGGTGCCTCCCCCTGGATTATAGGTTGAGTGCTTTGGGCTGTTAAAGTGGACTCTTAAATTTTCTTTTAATTTTGAATTAGTTAAATTTTTTAATTTATCTTTATTAGGAATTTTTGTAATTCTTAAATTATTGTTGGGTTTTAATTTCGAATTACCCAAGTTTGTAATTTTCAGTTCTGAAGAATTGTTAATTAACTTGGGTTTATTTTCAAGTTTAATGGTTTTTGAATTTTCGATTACAATTGAACTATTAACTGAGTTAAAAACTTTATTGAGATAAACATTGATTTTATCGAGGGTTAGATTTTCACAATCTGAATTAACTTGGTCAATGTTTTGTTTAACCAAGTCAGAGTTGAGTTTGTTCTGGTCTGAAAAGTCTAAAGTATTGCAGGAAGTTTTTAACAAAATATGCATTTCGGGAGGATTTATAGAGATATCTAATTTATTACAAGAACCTTCTACACAGTCAGATATTTCAGAGATTTGCTCAGAATCATGCAAGACATTTGTATTAATAATACTAGGGGTATTCTTGTAATTTACCTCAATCGCACCCCCTAATTTAGTAGGCTTTACCGTTGGTTCAGGCTCGACTTTAGTTGCAAATTGGACTTGATCTTCCATCTTTAAGTTTGGTTCTGCGATTGATTTAGTAGACTCATCTTCAGCTTTAAGCTTAGGCTCATCCAGCTCCTTCAAATTCTCGTGCAATTCATTCAGCCGAGTCCATAGGTCATATGCGTTGTTATACTTTTCCAGTCTGCAGGAAATTTTGTTAGGCAAAACTGTACAAATTAATTTATTTACCTGCTTGTTCAGTTCATCATTTTGAGATTGGTATCTCAGGGCTAGCACGTAGTCGAAGTCTTGACTGCCCAAGAAGATCTCCATTGATCGCCTCCAATAGTCGAAATCTTCTGGATAGTAGTATGGGGGCTCGTTGATATTTCGCCCTTGCATCTTATTTTACGCTATTTAGAAATCTTGCACACAAAAAATAGACCAAACAAAGTCCCAAGACTAGGTCTTAGATTAGTAGTGCCGGCAGAGATAAATATATAAAAATAAAATGACCAACTCGAATGGTGTTGCACCAAATTCGTGTAAAATCGATCGATAAAAAAAACTAATATATAAATATTGATAATAATATCAGATTTAGACTGTGAGCAAAAAAAAAAAAAATCACAGACAACGATAAAAACTGGATTTCCCCCGGCTCTTACGGTGGTTGCACCGATAGAGAGCGAACCTCGCTCTGATACCACTTGTAGGATCGATGCACGTGAGAGGGGGGGTGAATCACGTGACTTTTAAAAAAAATTAAATCAGAGTGCTTTAAAAAGCGTGCACAGCGGAAATGAAAGAGACGAAAAACAAACACACAAACACGAACGATTTTTACTTCGTTCGGAGCCTTCGGCGACTCCTACTCGAAGGCCCAGGTCCCTCGGACCTTTCCGTTGGGCAATCTACTAAAACTCTCTATCGGTCAACCCAGATAGAGTAGGCGAGTACAAATGAATTGAAAGTGTGACAACCCCACACTTTCAAGTAATTAAGTGCAATAAAGTATTAAAAGAAATTCTTCTTTTTACCGACGTCCGGAGTAGGTTGACTCTTTCAGGGCAGCGGGACGTCGTCGGCTCGAAGTGTAGCGTTTCCGGAGCAAGGCGCGAGCGTAGAAGAACTTGAAAGCTTTGGAAGAAGTGTTGTGTTTGAACCTTGGTCGAGGGGCTCTATTTATAGCCCTGGGGGCGCCCGAAACGTCCGGGGCGCCCCTCTGCGTGGCTGCCGATCCGCAGCCCTCTCGGTCAAGCACTTGATCTCTTTATCTTCGGGATCACCTTTGACTGGGGCGCCCGACGCGCGCGGGGCGCCCGATTTGACCGGTCAAAGCCACATCTCCTTGGCTTCGCGAGGGTGAGCTTCGGCAGTTGGCAGTGAGGTGGCACAGGGGGCGCCCGAGACATGCGGGGCGCCCGACGCGCGCGGCTGTCGGGGCGTTTACCTCTCTGCTGACTTTGGGTTGACTCTGGGGCGCCCGACACATCCGGGGCGCCCTGCTCAGCTACGGCCTCACTCCTTTGAGGCTCTCTGAGCTGCAGAATCATAGTCCTTTGGTCCTGCATCCAGGGTTAGTCCAAAACAAGGCTAGCACAATTTTATATGGACTAAAATAAGATACAATTCTAAGTTAATTAGATCCTGTCTCCCAGACCAGGATCTAACCAGGACTCAACTTAGATCACCTAAATGGGTCTAAGTTGGACCGCGCCTAAAGTCCAAGATTGGACTCGTCCTCACTGGGTCGCTCCTCCAGTGACTTACCTTACTTACCCATTGTGCAGCTCTGCTTGACTTCTTGACCCTACCAGGACTTCCTGCCAAGGCTCAACCACCTTGGTCTTCCTGCCAAGTCTCAACCAACTTGGTCTTCAGCCAGTTGTCAGGTCCCGCGGACCCAACTGGACTTTCCGCCAGGACTCAACCATCCTGGACTTCAGCCTGGTGTCTGGTCCTAAGTCTTTCAACTCTGCACACTTGGTAAAGAGGTTAAACACACACAACCCTAACTTTAACCACTTTGTCATACATCAAAACCCGAGTTTGACCGTCAGTGCAAACTGCACCAACAGTACTGAGCCTCAGGGATCACCCATACCTACTGAGTAGTCACAGATTGAGCCGAAGCCATTGCCAGGTCATTTGAAGTATGCTTATCTAGGAGAGGAGCAGAGTTTTCCTATCATCATCGCCCAGAATTTGGATTCAGAGCAAGAAGACAAATTACTACAAGTTCTGCGGCAGCACAAGAGAGCCATTGGGTAGACATTAGTTGATATACCTGGTATTAGCCCAGCTATTTGCATGCACAGGATATTTTTGAAAGAGAATGTCAAACCAGTCAGGCAGCCACAGAGAAGACTAAATCCACTGATTTTAGTAAAGAAAGAGGTGACTCGACTCTTATAGGCAGGTATCATATACCCTATTTCTGATAGTAAGTGGGTTAGCCCTATCCATGTGGTGCCTAAGAAATCAGGAGTCACAGTAGTGGAAAATGAGAGCAATGAGTTAGTACCCACCAGAGTGAAGAATTCATGGAGAGTTTGTATTGACTACAGGAAGCTGAACCAAGTCACGAGGAAAGACCATTATCCTTTGCCTTTTATTGATCAGATGCTAGAGAGGTTGGCAGGGAAGTCTCATTACTGCTTCTTAGATGGGTACTCAGGATATTTTCAGATTTGCATAGACCCGGAGGATCAGGAGAAGGCCACTTTCACTTGTCCTTTCGGCACATTTGCTTATAGACGGATGTCATTCGGACTCTGCAACGCTCCAGGGACTTTCCAGCGGTGTATGATAAGTATTTTTGGTGAGTTATTAGAACACTGCATGGAGATTTTTATGGATGATTTTTCTATATTTGACACATCTTTTGACACTTGTTTTGATAATTTATCTAGGGTTTTACATAAATGCATTGAAACTAATCTTGTTCTTAATTTTGAAAAATATCATTTTATGGTAGAGCATGGAATTGTCTTAGGTCATATAGTATCTAGGAAAAGCATTGAAGTAGATTCTGCTAAAATTAGTGTTATATCTTCTTTAACTTACCCCGTATGCGTACGGAATGTTCGAGCTTTTCTTGGCCATGCAAGATTCTACAAGAGATTTATTAGAGACTTCAGTGAGATTGCTCGGCCCTTGACTAGACTTTTACAGAAAGATGTAGAATTTTATTTTGATGAAAAATGGCAAGAAGCTTTTCAGAGATTAATGGAGGCTCTTACTTCAGCTCCTATTATTAGACCCCCTGATTGGAATTTACCTTTTGAACTAATGTGTGATACTTCTAATTTTGCTGTAGGAGCTGTACTTGCACAGAGGGTGGATGGAGCACCTCATGTTATTTGCTATGCTTCCAAGACCTTAGATACTGCCCAGGCCAACTACACCACCACAGAAAAAGAGCTCCTTGCTATTATTTTTGCTTTAGACAGATTTAGATCATATTTGTTATGTTCTCACGTTGTTGTGTTTTCTGATCATGCAGCTCTGAAGTACCTTCTGAAGAAGCCAGATGCAAAGCCTAGGTTGATTAGATGGATGCTTCTACTTCAAGAGTTTGACTTGGAAATTCGAGATAGGAGTGGAAAAGAGAACCTGGTGGCAGACTATTTGAGCAGAATAGAGGGAGATGGACCCCCTACCACCATTGATGATGATTTTAGAGATGAGCACCTTTTCTTGGTAAATGGTGAGTCGCCCTGGTATGCAGATCTAGTTAACTTTTTATTAGCTCATGTTTTTCCTGCACAATTTACTAAGGCTCAAAAAGATAAATTTAAGAGTGAGGCTAAATTCTATGTGTGAGATGATTCTTGTGGAAATTTTGTAGTGATCAAATAATTAGAAGATGCATACCTGATCATGAATTTTATTCAGTTCTTACATTTTGTCATTCATCAGCCTGTGGAGGACATTTTGGACCACAGAGGATAGCTAGGAAAGGTTTAGAGTATGGATTGTATTGGCCTACATTATTTCATGATGCTTACTTATTTTATAAAAACTGTGATAGATGCCAGAGAACAGGTAACATAGGAGCTAGGAATGAAATGCCCCAACAAACTATGTTTTTTTGTGAAATATTTGATGTATGGGGAATAGATTTTATGGAACATTTTCTTGCATCTTGTGGATATTTGTATATTTTACTTGCTATTGATTATGTTTCAAAATGGGTGGAGGCCATTCCCTCCAGGACTGATGATTCTTGTGCTGTTGTTAGTTTTGTTAGGTCACACTTTTTTTGTAGGTTTGGAATTCGAAGGCTATCATAAGTGATCAAGGTTCACATTTTTGCAACAAACACAAGAAGACTCTACTTAGCAAGTATAAGGTTGTGCATAAAGTTTCTACTTCCTACCATCTCCAAACTAATGGACAAGCCGAAATATCAAATAGAGAGATCAAAGCAATTTTGGAGAAGACCGTTGGGCCTAATAGGAAAGATTGGAGCAAGATACTTGATGACGCATTATGGGCCTATAGGACGGCATATAAGACACCCATTGGAATGTCTCCCTACCGGTTAGTTTATGGGAAAGCTTGTCATCTACCCGTGGAGATAGAGCATAAAGCTTATTAGGCGGTGAAAGCTTGCAACTTTGATGCTATTAAAGTGGGAGAAGAAAGGAAGCTTCAACTTCAAGAACTTGAGGAGATAAGACTAGAAGCATATGAGAACTCAATGATTTACAAGGAAAAGACTAAAAATTTTCATGATAAGCACATATTGAAGAAAGAACTCCAAATTGGCGACAAGGTTCTATTGTACAAATCAAGGCTCAAATTGATTAAAGGTAAGTTAAGGTCTAGATGGGAAGGCCCATTTCTTGTTACTAATGTTTTCCTTTATGGTGTTGTTGAGATAAAGGATGAGGCTAATGGTTTTATTTGGAGAGTTAATGGCCACCGGCTCAAGAAATACTTTGAAGAAGTGAAGGAGCTAGAGGTGGATGGATTGGACATCAAAGATGCTATCTGTTGGTGCCCCGGTTGGTTTTGATGTGATTAACCAAGTTAGGTTAGGTCCTGTTGGTTTTAATCCCTCTGCTATGTGTGCAGGAGCTTAGGTACGGAGGAAGTCGAGCGTAAGACGTAGCAGACGAGAAGGATTGTGCGGGGAAGTGAGCCGACGGGCTTGGTACAATCCGAGGGATGCGGAAGCTGCGGAAGAGTACGCCGGTGGAGCGAGAAGGACGTGCGCGGTGTCCGAGGGACGAGAAGCCGGGAGGAAGGACGCTCAAGGGGCGAAAGGCCGAAGTCGGGTTCGGGTGAGCCTAACTCCGGTTGGTCGGAAATCACCCAGAAGACGAAGAATCAAAAAGACTGGTCCAAGCACCCAAAAGAAAAGAGAAAATTATTTGGTGCCAAGAAGATTCGAACCTGTGACCACACTGATGGATGTCTCCATACTTACCAAATGGGATAAACATGTGATGTGAATAAGTTGATGTGAGCCGAAGATAATGTTAATCACCTGCTGCGAATAGAAGCAAAGTTTTAATTAAACTTTATCTTCTAAAGGATAATCTTATCCTTTAATCAGATCTAATGGATGCAGTTTAATCCCATCCAAGATTAACTGTCCAGATTATATCCATGGATCAACGACCAAGAGAAAATTCATCAAAAATTAACAATCCAGATTTATTCTCTTAGGCTATAAATAGGCTTAGAGATTTAGCTTTAGGAATCAATCATTCTTATTCATTCTTGTAAAATCTCTAAAAGTCTAGTGTGCTACTTTTGTAAGGCTTCTCCGCCACAAGGAGATTTTTATTGAGCGTCCACTGCCTTGGAAGCAACGTCCTTAGTTGCGACCAAGTTTTTTTTTAAGACGAGTGCCTTCCATTTTTCATATTTTTTTTTACCGTCTATTCACCCCCCTCTAGCCGGTCCAACCCGATCCAACAATTGGTATCAGAGCCAAGGTCGCCGCAGAATGACTAATCGCCGACTGCAGCAATTTCAAGAAAATGGTTGGAGCCGTAATCTACTCGCCGAAGTTTGAGGGGGAGTTCGCGATGTGGAAGCGCCGAATGCAGGTATTTTTTAAAACTGATATTGAATTGTTAATAATTATGAAAAATGATTTTTCAGTTCCTAAAGACAACAACGGTAAGGATAAAGAAATAGAATCATGGACCAAAAAGGAGAAATCAGACTTTGAAGCAAACAGCAAAGTTGAATTTCATCTACTAGCTGTTCTTCCCGCGTAAGAAGTTAACCGCATCGAAAATTACAACTCAGCAAAGGAGCTCTGGGAGAAATTCCTGGAATTGCATGAAAGTACCTCAGAGCCAAAAATGAAGGCCACTTGGGACGAGTCCTCGTCAGAGGAGTCAGAAGGTCAAGAATACGCGGGACTTGCGTTAATGGTAAATCATCAAGAAGGGAGCACTGATGAAGGGGGAGAGATGTCAGAAGAAATCGACGATAAAGAAAGAACCTCGCTTTTCGAAAGCGACCCGGTAAGTGAGGTCTGTTTTCTTCCTCATGATCAATTATATGCAGGAGTTAAAGCCTTACTTAAATCTAATTGTAGATTAGAAAAAGAAAATTTGAAATTGAAAAATGAATTGGCACTTACTTTCTCTTCTGAAATTTTAAAAAATGAAAATGGTAATTTGAAAAACTTAGTGCAAAAATTAGAACTTGATATTGCACATTTACGCCAAAAGAAAAATAGCTTTCCTGATAATTTAAATTGGTATTTTAAAAATCATAAGGGTCAATTTAAAAATGTGCCTAAAAGCTATATTCCGCCTAAGTTTTTAATTAATCCTGTAGACAGGAACTTATTTTGGGTTCCTAAATTTGTATTAAACTGATTTTTTTTTGTTATTATAAATGTGTGCATTGTGTTTCTCTAACAAAATTATGTGTTTATTTTTTTTATGCACAATTATAATGTCTATCTACTGGAACTTCTTTCAAAATTTTTTGAATATTTTTCCATCGAAATTTGAAATTAAGAGTTTAGGGGAAAGACTCATTACAATTTTTTTTTTTTCAAATTTTTTGAAATATTTTTTCTAATTTTTTAAAATTTATTGTTCAAGAACTCTTATGTGTTGGTTTGTCATTTTTGGACTTGATGAACGAATATAAAACTCAAAATTTTTGTCCAAACTCATATCTTCATCTTCGACTTTAACGAAAGTATTCAGATTTTTTTCGATTTTTTATGAATTATTTATTAAAATATATTTTTTTGAAATTTCAAAATTCGATAGAAAATTATTTTGACCAAATCTGATTTTTTTTGGATCTCTTCATCGACTGTGGATTTTATCAAAAAAAATTTAGATTTTATTTAAGTCATTTTTTTTACAAAAAAAAATGGAATTAACTTTGAAAAAATATGTCATTTTAAATTTGAAAAATCTGTGGCAACGCGATTTTTTTTTCACTTAGAATATTTTTTATCGTACTCAAAAATTTTCTTCTTCCTACTTATATTTCTCAATTTTTTGATGTGATCAAAGGGGGAGGAATAGTATTAAGTTAAGGGGTAGAATTTTAATTTACTCGAAATTAAATTTTTTTTGAACTTAAACTGTTTACATTATTATGTATATTTCTTTATTTTGATATCCCTAACTAAACTTGGGTTGATGCACATCAAAAAGGGGGAGATTGTTGGTGCCCCGGTTGGTTTTGATGTGATCAACCAAGTTAGGTTAGGTCCTGTTGGTTTTAATCCCTCTGCTAAGTGTGCAGGAGCTTAGGTACGGAGGAAGTCGAGCGTAAGACGTAGCGGACGAGAAGGATTGTGCGGGGAAGTGAGCAGACGGGCTTGGTACAATCGGAGGGACGCGGAAGCTGCGGAAGAGTACGCCGGTGGAGCGAGAAGGACGTGCGCGGTGTCCGAGGGACGAGAAGCCGGGAGGAAGGACGCTCGAGGGGTGAATGGCCGAAGTCGGGTTCGGGTGAGCCTAACTCCGGTTGGCCGGAAATCACCCAGAAGATGAAGAATCAAAAAGACTGATCCAAGCACCCAAAAGAAAAGAGAAAATTATTTGGTGCCAAAAAGATTCGAACCTGTGACCACACTGCTGGATGTCTCCATACTTACCAAATGGGATAAACATGTGATGTGAATAAGTTGATGTGAGCCGAAGATAAAGTTAATCACCTGCTGCGAATAGAAGCAAAGTTTTAATTAAACTTTATCTTCTAAAGGATAACGTTATCCTTTAATCAGATCTAATGGATGCAGTTTAATCGCATCCAAGATTAACTGTCCAGATTATATCCATGGATCAACGACCAAGAGAAAATTCATCAAAAATCAACAATCCAGATTTATTCTCTTAGGCTATAAATAGGCTTAGAGATTTAGCTTTAGGAATCAATCATTCTTATTCATTCTTGTAAAATCTCTAAAAGTCTAGTGTGCTACTTTTGTAAGGCTTCTCCGCCACAAGAAGATTTTTATTGAGCGTCCACTGCCTTGGAAGCAACGTCCTTAGTTGCGACCAAGTTTTTTTTTAAGACGAGTGCCTTCCTTTTTTCATATTTTTTTTACCGTCTATTCACCCCCTCTAGCCGGTCCAACCCGATCCAACACTATCTACCCAACTTAAAGGGGAGTTTTATTTTCCTTGCACTTTTATTTCATTGTATATATCATTTTTTATATTTTCTAAAAGTAAATCTTTCTTTTAAAAGTGAGTTGTTGTTAATAAATGTTTAGGTAGTGTAGGATGAATAAATAGTCATTGTAGATACCATTTTATCCTTTTTGGCACCTTATTTCTTGCATGAGTTGGAATAAATGTATCCCTCTAGGTTTTCTCTATATCATTTTAGAGTCTTTTGAAAGTGAATTAAATTTGATTGTTAAAACTTAGGATTTGAGCCAATGGATGAAAATTCTTGGATGCTTGAGTACTACTTAGTTATGGACTCTAGATTTATGACTTGAGATGAATTCTTTTTACCTAGTGAGGACTTGGCCTTATTGTTGAGATACACACATGTGATTGTACTCTAGAACTTGCTTAAGTTCTTTCAAAACTATATTTCTATGATTGGACCACATTTATAGAGGTGAATCACTTTGTTCCCTTTTTCATATCAATTTTTGCAACATTGTTTGTTAATCTACTCTATATTTCATTTTCCTTTCTCTATTTTTCTATTCATAACCATATTCACCATGGACTTGGTTGCTTTTGATGTTTCTTAATGTTACTTTACCCGAGACAGTCAAAAGGCTAAGTGTGGGGGAGGTGGCTAGTGTTTTGAAATGTTTTGGTAAGAAGTGAAGCATTTTGAAGCTTATTTTGTTATGACAATCTGTTTTGATGAATTTTAAGATGGCAATTCTGAATGTTTTGATGGGTATTAAGGAATGAAGAAATTGTCAAGGATGCAAATAAAAAAAAAAGGAAAAAAATTTCGGCAGATGAAGAGGTGTGCCAATTTGATGGAGTTTTGTATCAAGAATGAGTTGCAAAAATGGGTTAGTGAAGGCTACATGTGGGGCACCTAGGTTCTTGATTATAATTTGATGTTTCAAGCTCTATGAGGAGATTCCGAAGGAAATGAGAGTCTATACAAGAAGAGCTAAAAGTTTACCAAGTGGAGCACTTAGTACTCCATTATCATGGAAGGGTCCAAGTTGTGAAGAAGTGAAGCTCTAGAATCTAAATTGCAGATGGTAAAAAAAATAGAAATGGAGGATTGTGAAGCTGAGAAAACTGCTGAACTTGGCTGCAGGAAGGAAAAAAAAAGAAAGAACAGAACAACAACTGGAAGAAAAGAAAAAGGAAAAGGAAAAGGAAAAGAGAAAAAATAAACATGAAGTATCAGGAGATGGGTTAGATTTTTGAAGTGGAAGTTGTTAACAAGGAGCTAGATGAGTTTGAGATGTAGTACTAATTGAAAAGAAGTGTTCTCGGCAGAAACAGTTTTAGAGTTCTGCACTTTCAGCTACTGATCAGACCCTGATCGGTCACCAATCCGATCAGGGAAGTGGTTGATCGGTCACTCAGTCCAATCAGAAGGAGCCAGATCGATCTCCAGAACGATCACGCAGAAGACTGATCGGTCTCTGGACCGATCTGCAGAGTTGGCACAGAACAGAATACTGAATTCAGTAATGTTTCTCATCCAAATCAGCTGATTCCTATTCAGCTTAGCTCTGACTTCATTTAGAGGACCATCAAAGGGGCAAAGTTCATTTAGATACATTTTTGAGTATCCAAGTCTTCCACTTTCTTAACTTTTCCATTTTCTTAACTTCTATTTCATTCTTATCATTACATGTCTCCTAAATTTGTTTGAATAAGCTTTTGTAGGTGTGAATCCAAATCAAGAATGATGGTGGAGAGTAGAGCATAAGCAAGCTTATGGTAGTGCAAGAGCCATGGTTGTGTTGGAGTGAGCTCTACTTTCATGAAAAATGTAGAACTTAGGAAGAGAGCTACTAAACATTCCCTTGAGAGGTTTGTGTGTTTAGTTCATCTCAATGAGTCATGAAGGATGAAGTAGACTAAGTTGTTGACTTAAGGACAAGATACTAGTCCATTGAGTTTAGATTTTTGAGAATTGACAAGGAGGAAGTACAACGGCCATCAAAAATCTTATACGGAGGATACCGTTTAACTAAGATAAGACATAAAGGCATACAAGCATATTCCTCGGATTTGTAATGTACTTCGATAGGATAGTAAGTCAACGCACGCAAACTAATATAGGTAGGGCAATTAAGAGAAGGGGTGATAGTACAGTTTGACATGACTAATGACTAGGATAACAAGGATCTCGTCCCTTTTCTACAGGCAAATCCTACCTCCAAATCTAAGCATTAAAATGAGACAAGACATCTGGGCAGGTTTGGTCTGCTGCTCGCGCTTATCTAAGGGTCTCCATTTCTTCACACGTAGGTATGGTCTATAGTTTTTTGCTACTGTTTCCCCTCTCATTTCTCTTTTTTCAAAGTGCTAACTTAATTGTCGGAGTGCCTGCGCCGAGGATCCCCTGACCAACTCTAACGGTCTTTTTCCTTGCAGTTCACTAGAGTTCATCAGGCTCCCCAAGCGTTTGACTGGCGGGTCAGCAGCTAGTCTTCATTCAACTCGAGCCTTGTCATCAATTGGTCATCCTCCTACTGTGCCAACAAGATCAAATTGACGTCGTCTGTGGGAAAGTTGGCCTGATCGGAAGTACGAAGATGGGTGACTCCAACAAGATAACCATCACAATTTCACAAAAGAAATTCAAGTTGCTGATTATTGTTGGTGCAATCAACCTAAGTGTGAACGGGTAGATCATGGGTTTTGATGTGTGTGTCAATATGATTAAGTTAGAGTTTCATGTTGTTCTAATATGTGTATGTGAGTGTGCAGGTTTGCAGGATACACATAGACTTGGTTGGTTGTCTTCGGGGCCGGTGAAGGATGGCATGGGAGACAAGCTAAGGGCTTGCATGCATCCGAGGGACCGTGGACAAAGTAGGGACAATGAGCCAAGAGAAGCGGACTTCGAGGCATACGTGAAGGATGGCATGAGAGACAAGCCATGGGCTTGCATGCATCTGAGGGACGAGAGCCAAAGATGAAGAGGGCTTGAGGGCAACATATCGAGTCTTCTGGAGCAGGGACGATGAGCTGAGGGAAGCGGACTTCAAGGCATACGTGAAGGGTGGCATGGGAGACAAACCGCGAGCTTGCATGCATCCGAGGGACAAGAGCTAAAGTCGAAGAGGGCTTGAAGGCAATAGGTCGAGGCTGCTGAAGGAAGAGTCAACTGAGTCATGAGGTTTCAAGTGCTGAGAGAACTGTACTCTGGAAGGGAAATCTTAGGGTTCGAGTGCTGAACGAATTATACTCGGGAAGGATAACCATAGGTAGCAGTTGACTGACGCTAGGGCAATCATCTGATATGTAGCACAAAAAGATCAGTCGACTAGTAGTTGACCAGTCGACTGATGCAGTCGACTGGGCAGTCGACTAGTGTCGATCAGAATGCGAATCGTCAAGGAGGTGACATTTGAATTCGTGAAGACCAGTTGACTGCCCCAGGGGTAGTCGACTGGTAATAGTCAAAACAGGATCGAGCTCTATTTAAGAGAGCTCGTGTTTGACTACTGTTCTTTGGCGAAACAAGCTTTGTTAGAGCCTATTAGTAGCCTACAAGTGCTCAGGTCGTGTCAAAGAGTTGTGGCGAGGTTTCTCCCCCCACAAGGAGCGACAAAAGTTAGCCAGAGGTGCTCCGGGGAATCATCCACCGATGGATCAGGATCATCCTCCTTATGGGCAGCCGTGGAGTAGGAGTTTTATCTCCAAACTACGTAAATCGGCGTGTCTTTCTTATTTGTTAGTTTTAGTTTTTATTATTCCGCTTACGCACTAACAATTGTAAGAAGAAAAATTGAGGAGTAGCTATTCACCCCCCTCTAGCTACATGACAAGGTCCTAACAAGTGGTATCAGAGTAAGGTTCGCTCATCTATGCACTAACCGCCGAGGGAGCAAAAAACTATAGGAAATGGCGATTGAAGAAAAATTTGGGGATGATATTAATGTTCCACCTCTCTACGATCGCGATGATTTCGAGTATTGGAGGATGCGTACAAGGACATGGTTTGGTATGGATTGGAACTACATGATCGTGCTAGAAGAGCCATTTGAAGTTCCATGAGATAAGCATGGGAAAAAGCTCCGACCAAGATATTGGAATAAAGAGCAACAAGCACAATCATAGGCAAACGAAACGGTAATTTCAATATTATTGGATATTTTGCCTAATGATATAATTAGTGGTGTAGGTGAATACAAAAATGCACATGAGTTATAGAGCAGGATATTAGCTTTTCATAAAGAGCCCGAGGAGATGGACTCAATGGTCCAAGAAGAGGAGAAGGATCAATCAGATGAAGAAAGAAGCTCAACATCCGAAGAGAGGGACAATGTAGAAGAAGATTCATCTATCTCATTAAGTGAAGTGGCATAAGAGAGTGAACGATTATCCACTTCATCAAGGGAAGAAGAGGAGGTCTCCACTTTAAGGATTGAGGGAGAGGTGAGACCACCCTTAATACCAGAGCAAAAAGAAGCCACCACCTCCATCAAAGCAAGATCCAAAGACCACATCATTTGCTTTGGGTGCAACAAGAAGGGACACTACAAGGACAAGTATCCACTAGGTAAAAAAGAGGTAAACCCTAAACCCAAGTCAATTCTTTTAAAATCTAACATGGGTTGTAGGGAAAAGAAGGATAAAAAGCATATAAGGTGTTACACTTATAGTGAGCTAGGACACTACCACACCAAATGTCCAAGGAAAGGAGAATTCAAAAAATTGGGGCAATTGAGGAAGTGGGAGGAGGAGAAGAATAAAAGCTCATATTAAGGGGAAGCTACAAGTGTAAGGGAGGTAATTTCTAACTTTAAACATTTTTCAAATTCCTCCATGTATGTTAGAAGTTATGAGAATTATTTACCTATGCAAAAGTTTGGTTTTAGATATTGTGATAAAAATAGGGTTAATACTGCTTATCAAAATCCTAAGGAATCTATGTATCATGGTAAACCTAGGATTTGTACACCTAAGGATCAAGGCATTAACCCAAAGAAAGGGAGACACATGCCTAGGCAAATGGGTAGGTCTAGAAATGTCCAAAATCGACATGGTGAGGCTAAGGTTAAGAACCTAGAAAGGGAAAACCAAGCCTTGAGGGAAAGACTTGATAAATTAGAGAAAATCCTAGAATGATTCATCAGTGGATCTAAGGGGTTAGGCATGGTGTCGGGTAGTCAAAACCCTGACGGTGATAGATTGGATCTAGGATACCAATCTAGTAGATCAAATGCTATTAAAAAAATCATATGCAAGGATGTCATATGACTATGGCAAGGGGAAGGCCAAAAATGGCAAGGAGAAGCCATTTAAAGGAGAGAAGAAGAATTTAACCAAGGACAAGGTGTATAGAGTCAAGAAAGTTAGGGTTATAGGTCAAGAAGTACCGGAGGTACACATGTGTGGCCTTGCCATGATAGATGAGTCACCTAGGGAGGTGACTCCGGCTAAGAGCTCAAGGGGGAGCTCTAGGAGTCAAGTTGGAATCCATGGTCAATGGATCTCAAGAGGATTTCTCCAAAAGGACTAGATGAATTATGAAATATGCCAAAGGATTTGGAGACAAATTGAGACTTAATTCTAGGGATTTGGCACATTAAAAAGTAAAGTTTCATGCAAAAATATGATAATAGAGCTACATTACATGAAAATTGGTTCTTAATGTGGAAATGTCATATAAATCAGCTAAGGATGCATTGAGGTTGGAGATGAGAAGATACATCAAGGAGAGATCAAAACTAGGACTTTAGGCCAAGGTTCAATTGGACCATTTAGATAGTTTTGAGTTTTGTATCAATCTTAGGATTGGAGATAGATACATGGGTAAATATATTTTTCCCAAGTAGACACAGGTACCACAAACCTCTCCACAAAATAAGGGAATTTTTGGAGGTTTGTGGAATTTCTGATGCATTTCTGAAGTTGGGGTTAGAAATGCTGAAATATGGGGTATTAGTCGACTGGTGCAGAGGCAGTCGACTGGTCCAATTTAAATCAGAAACTAGGATATTCGATACAGAAGTCGACTGCCCTTGGGGCAGTCGATTGATCTTTTTGTTTAGTACCCAGGGGCAGTCGACTGATGCTGCGGATATTTTAAAAGAACAGCCGCGCGGGGGGCGGCCGAACCTAGGGTTTCAGCGCCGCCCCTTGCGAGTTCTCTTCTTCCTCGACCTCCCCAACTGCTCCAAGCCTTCCCAAGGTCCTAAAATCATGTTTCTTGCCTTCCTTTCATCTTAGATCTAAGTTTAGGGCAAGAAAAACCTCCTCCTTTAGTCAATCTCGATCATTCCCCATCATGCAACGACCGGAGAAATGGTAATGAATCATTTGCTTTGTTTTTCACATTTGGTTCATGATTCATGACTAACTCCTCATTTTGTGCATGTTTATTCTATTTTTCCTTCTTGGTTGGGTCATTTTTGGGTACATGCATATGGTGGTTGCATTTAGGGCTAGGGGAAAGATGAGGGTTGGTGAGGGTTCATCCCAACAACAGTCCCTAGATCCTGAGGCACCTCAGTTCCGTTCTGAGGCTTGCCGACAGATATTCAACAATGCTGACTTCATCTTAAAGAACTGTAGATATCTCAATCAAGCGTACTTCCAAGAGATCACTCCTCACATTATTGAGATAATCACGTATTTTGGTTTAGAGAAATTAGTATACTGTCAGCGTTATGTCAATGTTGATCTATGCAAGGAATTTTATGCTAATCTTACGTGTATTAATATCGATGATGATACATATGAGTCTATGGTACAAGGGGTTACCATCCCTTTCACATCTGCATTATTAGGATCATTTTTAGAGTGTAGGGTTTCCGATAGTATATTCACATGTTTCCCCACAGTCATGGAGCCACTAACCTTGCCTAATGTCACTATTAATCAAATCCATCGTTATTATTTCAATAATCCTCGACCACCTCTAGAGCGCATCTTAATAGCTAGGCGAACGACTTGTATAAAATCGTCCTGGACTGCATTCTACCTATTGTAACCAAGGGGAGGTCAAAAATCCGGCTACCTCACTTGGTGATGATGTATGCATTAGAGAGGAGACTTAACATAGACATTGGTCGCCATGTGTTTGCATCCATTGTCCATTTCTCACATAGCGTCAATAGGAAGATATACATGTTATTCAGTCATATTTTGACCGAATTCTTTTTGTCTAGAGGTATTAGGACCACTAGGGGTCAGGTACATCAGTTATCAAAGGACTACGATCAGATTGGCTCTCGGCAGCTTTCCTTGGTGGGGATTGAGAGGTGGCAGGGAGTGCTAGTTTGGCACCGTCGTCGGGATTCTTCTAGTTCTGATGATGATGAGGGAGTTGCTCCTGCTGCTGCTCCTACTGGGGTTACAGAGGAGTGATTCTCCCAATTGGAGGCAGAGGTTCATGGACCCAGGGAGGATTTTCAGACTTTTCAGCAGCACCAGGAGGGTCTCAGAGGTGACTTTCAGAGGTTCTAGCAGCGCCAGGACAAGATGTATGAGATGATGCAGCACTGAAACCTTATGTATTAGGCTCCTCCTCCAGACGATGATATGTAGTCCTAGCATGATTTGGTGATGTTAGTGTTGAGAGTGTATCCAGCTTAGGCATTTTTATTATCTCTCAAACACTATTTTTGATACTGTACTATTTGAGGATTTCGGGACTATGACCCTTGTGACACTTATTTATGTCTTCATATGCACTTTTAAATCATGTCTTGATATTTGCTTATATGAAATGGTTTTACTGTAATTATGAGGTAGGCGTGCATTATATATATGATAAATTTCAAATTGCCTTGTTATTGTGGTTATATAGAAAATTTCAATATAGTTTATCAAGGGTTTATGGTATAAAGGGGGAGTTTTTATCACTTGTTTTATCTTGAGGATTTATATGAGAAAAGGGGGGAGATTTGAAAATATTTCTATATTTTAAATGGTATAGGATAGAATTGGAAAACACATGGTTTCAAATCTAGAATGAAAAGTTGATACAAAGAAGAGGTTTTTCAAGAATTGAAATTTTTGTCAAAAAGTCAAGCATATTTGGTATTTTCACGGAACTATATATTATAGGATAGAATACATCATAAGAAATATGTTTGCAAAATTTTAAAATTTTTCGGATTTTGTGGAATTTGTTAGGAGTTTCTGAATTTCGGTTGGGAAAATTCAGAATGCAATGTAGTCGACTGGTAACTGACGTAGTCAACTGGTGCTGCTGTGTTATGATTTCTAGGGGTTTTCAGAAATAGAAAGTGTTGGTGCCGGAAGTACCATATCGAACCTTGTTTTGATATTGACAAAGGGTTCAAAGTTAAGTACTATTTGTGATCTAATAAAGTTACTCAAGTGTGCAGGAAAGTCCTAGTTAATCCATGCAATAAGTCCTAGCTGTGGGCTGGGTAACTAAGTCCTGACATAAGGTTGGGCAATAAGTCCTGGTCGTGGACTGAGCACTAAGTCTTGGTCGAGGGCTGGGCACTGAAGACCTGGTTCGAGGAATTGGGCACTAAGTCCTGGCCGAGAGCTGGGCACCGAAGACCTGGTTCGAGGAATTGGGCACTAAGTGCTGGTCGCGGACTGGCACGAAGACCTGGTGAGTAAAGCTGGGCAAAAGTCCAACTGGAGGAGTCGGCTGGCAAAAAGGTAAATTCTCCTGAGAGGAGTAGGTGAGGACGCGTTCCCAGTCGAGGGAACAATAGGAATCAGTTCGACCTAGGGTTCCATTTGGGAGACCCAAAGTCAGAACCAAGACAGCTACGGCTGTAATTATTGCTTATTATGTTTTTGGGACTAACCTAAGTTGTAGGGTCGAAGGACTGATCGTCTGCTAGTGAAGGTGCTTCACTAGGCCTAGGCGCCTGAATGGGCTCAGGCGCCCGTGAGGATACAGGTGCCCAAGAGTGAAGGCAAAACCCAAAACATAGCTGCGAAGCCACTGGACCAAGGCGGATCGGGCTCCCGTGAGGTCACGGGCACCCCCATCAGCTCAGGCGCCCAAGTAAGGGAGGATAAGCGCTGACCGAGCCCGCGGATAAGGATTCACAGATCAGAGGGCACGTGTCAGGTGCCCCTAACCTGTCAGGCGCCCATTTGAGCACTATAAAAGGGGCTCGACCCCAAGGCTTCAATAACATAATTTCTCAACGCTCCAAAGCTTTTCGTTCAAGCGCTACGCCCCGGCAAACTCCGACTTCGAGATTCCAGCGCCGACGACGACCCTCTGCTCTGAAATATGATCCACATCGGGCGTCGGTAACGAAAAGTGTAGCTATTTTAAATTCTTGAAATATTGTTGTACTTAACTTGTAAACCCTTTTTGCGCCATTATAGTATTGCCCAAAGTATACGGTCAAGGACCGTGGGCCTTGGAGTAGGAGCCGACCACGACTCCGAACCAAGTAAAAAATAACTTGTGTTCTAGTGCATTTAATTTCTTTCCGCTGCGTATTTGCTCTTTGTTTCATCCGAAAAGTTTTAACGATATTCACCCCCCTCTATCGTTTTCCTCAATCCAACAGAAAGGTGTTCTCATTGATACTATGGTTAAGGTTGCTTGGGGCAATCTTTTTGATGTTGTCAAAAGGGGAGAATTTGTGGTTTTATGTTAGGTTTTAACTTAACTTGTGAAGTTAGTGTGTAACTTAACTTGTGGTTATGAAAAATTGAAAATTATGTGGAGGGCATAGGTTAAGGGGGAGGATGCATGTTTATGCTGCTTACTATGTCTGTAATTTTCAATTGCTATTGTTATTGTTGTTTTTGCACCTAACTTAGACATATTGCCACACATCAAAAAGGGGGGAGATTGTTAGTGCAATCAGCTAAAGTGCGAACGGGTAGATCATGGATTTTGATGTGTGTGTCAATATGATAAAGTTAGGGTCTCATGTTGATCTAATTTGTGTATGTGAGTGTGCAGGTTTGCAGGATACACATATACTTAGTTGGATGTCTTCGGGGCCGGTGAAGGATGTCATGGGAGACAAGCCGAGGGCTTGCATGTATCCGAGGGACCGTGGACAAAGCAGGGATGCTGAGCTGAGAGAAGCGGACTTCGAGGCATACGTGATGGATGACATGGGAGACAAGCTGTAGGCTTGCATGCATCTGAGGGACGAGAGCCAAAGATAAAGAGGGCTTGAGGGCAACAGATCGAGGCTGCTGGAGCAGGGACGATGAGCTGAGGGAAGCGAACTTCGAGGCATACGTGAAGGGTGGCATGGGAGACAAGCCACGGGCTTGCATGCATCCGAGGGACGAGAGCCAAAGTCGAGGAGGGCTTGAAGGCAACAGGTCGAGGCTGCTGAAGGAAGAGTCAACTGAGTCGTGAGGTTTCGTGTGCTGAGAGAACTATACTCGGGAAGGGAAATACTAGGGCTCGAGTGCTGAGCGAATTGTACTCGGGAAGGGAAACCTTAGGTAGCAGTCGACTGACACTAGGGTAGTCGACTGATATGGAGCACAGAAAGATCAGTCGACTGGTAAATGACCAGTTGACTGATGCAGTCGACTGGTGTCGACCAGAATATGAATCGTCAAGGCGGTGACATTTGAATTCTTGAAGACCAGTTGACTGCCCCACGAGCAGTCGACTGGTAATGGTCAAAACAGGATCGAGTTCTATTTAAGAGAGCTTGTGTTTGGCTCCTGTTCTTTGGCGAAACAAGCTTCGTTAAAGCCTGTTTGTAGCCTACAAGTGCTCAGGTCGTGTCAAAGAGTTGTGGCGAGGTTTCTTCACCCACAAGGAGCGACAAGAGTTAGCCGGAGGTGCTCTGGGGAATCATTTACCGAAGGATCGGGATCGTCCACCTTACGGGCAGCCGTGGAGTAGGAGTTTTATCTCCCAACCATGTAAATAGATGTGTCTTTCTTATTTGTTAGTTTTAGTTTTTATTATTCTGCTTGCGCACTAACAATTGTAGGAAGAAAAATCGAGGAGTAGCTATTCACCCCCACCCCTCTAGCTACACGACAAGATCCTATCAATTACCACCAAAGCTCAGAAGTTGGCCTAGCAACAACAACCGAGCGGCTGTCCGACTACCGGATTCCCCATTGCCTCAACTGCTGCTGCTCCAGTCGAGATGGAAGCCGCCACCCACTCGGGCAGTAACGTACGCTTCCCTAGAGCCTTCTTTCGACTGGGAGAAGATGAAGCTCAATCAGACCGCATGGAGATCTCCTCATCCTGCCACACGTTACCTCGCAATCCTTACAAGGAAAAAGCGTTGGCCGACCAGATGTCGCCGATAGGTCAGGCATCCTTTTCTCCAACCACATCCCCAAAGACCCTGTGACCAAGAATTCTAACTCTTTTCCATCCCGGAGTACGGGGGAGTCACAGACCCCGTGGAGCATTCGATGAAGTCTGAGAATGCCGCCTTGTTGCACCAGTAGATGGACGACATCAAATGTAATGTTTTCCTGACCACTCTGTCAGGTCCGGCTCAGCGGTGGTTCGACCAACTCTCGAGTGGGTCAGTACATAGCTTCGGAGATTTCAAGAAGCTATTCTTACAACACATCATGAGAAGTAGGAAGCATCACAAGATGAACCTTAATCTCTTCACTCTGAAGCAAGGCTCGAGGGAGTCTTTGAGGGCTTACATCAAGAGATTCAACCAGGTGGTGATGAATGTGCCGACCTCCACACCCGAAGTCACGATTAGTGCCTTCTCGCAGGGACTACAGAATGGAGAGTTCTTTCGCTCGCTGATCAAGTAGCCCTTGAAGGATATCGACAACCTCTTGGGTAAGACTGTTAAATACATCAACGAGAAGGACGCGCAAGCCATCTGATAAAGGAGGTAGGGCTGACCCAAACTCCACCCCCATACCAAAAGGCTAACTCCCCAGGCCTACCTATTCGCAACCATCGATCCACCATGAACCTGCCCGGGCAAGAGTAGAGACAAGTACAACAAGTGACTCAAAGATGTGGCCCGGCCAGATGGAAGCCTTATTGTTCATTCTGTCATACCAACACCTACGACACCCAAGATTACAGGCATGCAGGATGGGGACAAGCCCCGTCCACTCGAGGATTCCCTCATCGAATCCCTTAGAGGAATTCTCATGGTCGAGGAGGGCAGCTGGTCGGAGCGCAGGAGGCAAACCCAACGGGAGCCGCTCCAGTAGTGAGACAGTTGTTCCAGCTGTCGACTAACCAAAGCTTGGGGAGGTGAGAGAAGAACATGCAAACCAGCGAAACTCAGTATAAGGCACAGTGAACGCCATCTCAGGAGAGTCCACCTACGGTGATTCTAACAAGACCCGGAAGTCCCAAGTACGCCGATTAGAAATTCACCAGGTCTGGACCAACGCTGCCCAAGCCCCCCAAGGTCTCTAAATAACCTTTGGGCCACAAGACTTGCAAGGTTTAGAGGTCCCTCACGATGACGTTGTGGTCCACACTGCGGTGATCGCCAACTACCAAATCCACTGTACCATCATAGATACTGGCAACTCAGTCAACATCCTCTATAAGAAGGCCTTTGACTAGTTGTAGATTGACGTTATTGCGTTACAGCCGGTGGCCACACCCTTGTTCGGATTCACTAGCAACGAGGTTTAGCCAGTCGGCCAGATAAAATTAGTCATTTACCTAGGTGAGAAGCCTCCAAAGTGGCCTCAATGGTCCACCTTTCTAATAGTAGAAGCCTCGTCCACCTACAATGCCAATATAGGCTAACCAGCCCTCAATGAGTTTTGAGCGGTCGTCTCCACCTTCTACCTTAAAGTCAAGTTCCCAGTTGGAGATAGAGTCGGCAAAGTAAAGGGAGACTAGGTGGTGGCTTGGCGTTGCTATATGGACGATGTCCAGACGGAAGCTCGGAAGGCATTCAAAGCGTCGCCCGCCATCTGCAATATGATCCAACCATTACCTTAGACCGAGCTACACGAAGACAAGGAGGAGATTCAGCTTTTTCCTAACCAAGAAGAAATAAAGGTGAAGATAGACACTGGCCTCCCTCTTGAATTAAGATAGCGACTGGTGAACTGCCTCGCTCGAAATTAAGACGTGTTCACCTGGTCAGCCAAGGACTTGAAGGGTGTCTGACCGGAAGTCAAGGAGTATAAGCTGCACGTCTACTACAACGCTCGATTAGTGAAGCAACGCAAGAAGGACATATCAGAGGTGCAATTTTCGGCATGGCTGACCAACATCGTGCTGTTCTCCAAGCTGGACAACAAATGGCGGGTCTGCATTGACTTCCACAACCTCAACCTAACTTGTCCGAAAGACTGCTACCCTCTACCGTGAATCTACCAGATGGTGGACTCGACGACAGGCAACGTACTGATCTATATATTGGACGCGTACCAAGGCTATCATCAGGTGCACCTGGCGCCCGCCAACTAGGAGAAAGTTGTTGATGCAGGAAACACCATATCAAACCTTGTTTTGCTATTGGCAAAGGATTCAAAGTTAAGTGTTATTTGTGATCTAATGTGTTCACTAAGTGTGCAGAAAGAAGTCCTGGCGAAGGGCAGCTGGGCACCTAGCGAAGGGCTGCTAGGCATCGAAACTCTAAGACCTGGCGAAGGGCTGCTGGGCACCTAGTGAAGGGCTGCTAGGCATCGAAACCCTAAGACCTGGCGAAGGGATGCTAGGCATCGAAGACCTGGCAAAGGGCTACTAGGCATTGAAAACCTGGCGAAGGGCTGCTAGGCATTGAAGACCTGGCGAAGGGCTGCTGGGCAAAAGTCCAACCGGAGGAGCCGGTTGGCAAAAGGTAAACTCTCCTGAGAGGAGTAGGTAAGGACGCGTTCCCCGTCGAGGGAACAGTAGGCGTCGGTTAGAATTAGCGTTCCATTTGGGAGACCCGAAGTCAGAACCAAGACAGCTACGGCTATAAAAAATGATCTAATATTCTTGCCTTGTTTGTTGTGGAACTAACCTTGGATGCAGGGACCAAAGGAATGTGTTTCTGCAGCTCAGAACGCCCCAAAGAAGAGGGGCAGGCACCTGGGCTAGGCGCCCGAGAGGTCCCAGGCGCCCAAGGTCAAAGCCAAACAGCAATAAAGCAAGAAGCGCTTCGAATCAACACTAGGCTAGGCGCCCGGGAGGTCCCGGGCGCCCATGGTCAAGGCCAAAGATGAGTCGAAGCAAAATCGGCCACGAAGCCAGCGGACCCAGTCAAGCTGGGCGCCCGGGAGGTCCCGGGAGCCCCAATCAGCTCCAGAGCCGATTCGAAGGGGATAAGCGCTGACCAAGCTTTGGATAGATGTTCTCGGATCCGAAGGCACGTGTCAGGCGCCCCCGACGTCCCAGGCGCCCCCAGGAGCACTATAAAAGGGGCTCGACCCCTAAGGCTTCAACATCACTTTTTCCAACGCCTCCAAGCTTTTCGTTCAAGCGCTCTGCTCTGACAAACTCCGTTCTCGACATTCCAGCACCGACGACGACCCTCTGCTCCGAAGTACGATCCACATCAGGGCGTCGGTAACGAAAAGTGTAATTCATTTACTTACTGCACTATTCTTGTATTAAATCTGTAAACCTTTGCGCGAATATAGAATTGCCCGCAGTAAACGGTCAAGGACCGTGGGCCATGGAGTAGGATCCGACCGCGACTCCGAACCAAGTAAAAAACTTGTGTTCTTTGTGTGTTTTAATTCTGCTACGTTTTCTCTTTCTTATCCGAAAAAGTTTTCATGATATTCACCCCCCCCCCCCCCCCTCTATCGTGTTTCTCGATCCAACAAAAGTTAGCTTCATCACCGCCAATAGTACATATTGTTCTACAGTAATATCGTTTGGATAAAAAATATAGGTGCAACCTACTAGTGAATCATAAACATGGTCTTCCGAGAGCAGATCGGGTGGAACATCGAAGTTTACGTAGATAATATCCCCATCAAGTTCGTCCAATTAGCTGACCTAATAGCTGATGTAGAGGAAACCTGCCGCACTCTGAGGAGGTACAACCTGAAGCTAAACCTGGCCAAGTGCCTTTTTGGAGCAAGGAGCGGGATGTTCCTTGGCTACATTGTGACTAAGTGAGCCATCGAGGCCAATTCTAACCAAGTCAAGGCCCTGCTTGACATGTCATCGCCTCGAAACCTGAAGGAAGCCTAGTGGCTGACTAGGAGGATCACTGCACTGCCCCGATTCATCTCTCGCTCAATAGACTAAAACCTGTCATTCCTCAAGACGTTGCGCTGAGCCACCAAGTTCCAATGGGATGGTGAGTGCGACAAAGCTTTTGAGGAATTGAAAACTTATTTGGTTGGCCTGGCCGTGTTGGCCAAACCCAAAGCCTGGGAAGCTCTGTATGTGTACTTGTCTATCACTGAAGAATCTACAAGTGCTATACTGGTAAAACAGAGAGAGACTGAGCAACAACCAGTCTACTTCTTCGGACACCTATTTAAAGATGCTGAGTATCGCTATAGCGCACTCGAGAAATTGACCTATGTCCTAGTCTTAACCGTTTGACGGCTTCGCCCTTATTTTTTTTCTCACCCGATTACAGTGCTTACCAACAACACCTTAGGTCGGGTACTGATCAACCCAGAGGAATCCAGTCAGATGATCAAATGGACGACTGAATTGTGCGAGTATGACATATAGTATCAGCCCAGAATAGGTATCAAAGCTCGCCCTCAGCGCCCTCGCCAACCTGTCCCACCGTAACCACCACTGTTGGGGCCAAATTCCATCGTTTTGACCCCTTTCGGAGACCCCAAAGATTTTTCATATTTTTCAAATTTCTCATAGTAACAGAACCAAGTGCAGTTTGGAAAAGGAATTATCTTCAGAAAATCAAGGAATTGCTCTGAATTCTATGAAGATATGGAAACAATTTTGGTGGATTGTGGAGTTTCTGATGGCTGCAATAAAGAGACCAAGTGTTACAAACTTGGTTTGGCTAACTTGGTTCTCTGATCTGATAGCTTTTGTCATGATTGATATATGGAGTTTAAAGTCAGTTTGACAGTGGTTCTGTTATGTGGATTGGAGATTCAAATGAATAGACTTGTGGGTACTGATCATGGGTTTCATTACAAGGTACAAGGTTTGGGCCGTGAACAGGTTGTGGAAGGTTGGAATCCTTGGGTAACTGAAAGGAAGATGTGCCATATGACTGTCAGCTCAGATAGGTTCCTGGAATGGAGTTATTAGGATCTGATTTCAGTTGGATCGAAGAGACTCCTTGCATTGCTTTTGACAGTCAAGATCTTCTGCCAAGGCAGTGGGTTTCCGGAAGTAATCAGGGTGGCTTTTCAGTGTGCCAAACGTGCCAAGTTTACGGCTGTGATGGACTGACAAACTCCCTATTGGTGTCTGCATTTGGAGCTACAAATTATATGGGTCTCGGGTCTCAGTCACAAATTTTGATGCTATAATGATGGGTAGATTATGGATATGTGATAGGGCTCTCTGTCGAAGGATTCTGGAACTGGGACATCTGCTTCTTGAGGGTGTTTCCCTCTTATTTGCCTCTTAATGCAAACAACGGAGTGCCAAGTCAGGGTTACTAGCATTGGGAGAAGTCTGTTGTATAACCTGCTGTCAGAATTGCAATTTGATACGAGGGCTTGAGCTGTCAGGTAACTATGCAGTGCGGAACGTGCCAAACATTTCAGCGCCTATCAGCTTAAACGCCGTATACTGGAAACAGCTGAGATGTGCACTGAAAGTTTGGGTTGTGGCCACCATATCGGAAGTGTTTGTGTTGGAATCCGGATTGGTGAAAGGTTTTTAAAGCTGCATTTTCCAACTGATAGTGTGCCAAATGTGCCATTCGGGCAGACTGAATTTTTGTATACAGATTATGAAGTGCATTTGGTCTGAAAATAGCTATAAGGATACCTGAAAACTGAAAGTTGGATGCTATGTTTTATTTTCTAATGGGCAGAACCTATAGATCTGCTACACAAAAAATGCAAATCGTGGATGATGATGCTGAAATGGTCTGACCAGTTTTGTGTTGTTCCAGGTCCTGGGCAAATTTTCCTAACGTCGAAAGGACTACAAGGCTATCTGTGGGTTGTCATTTATGCTGGAATTTTGGTTGGTGACAGTTATTGACAGTTTAGCTCATGCGTTCATTGCAGAGAGTAATCAGTTGGTGATGTTTAGAGACAACAGGCTTGTTCTTCTGCTTGCATGCCTTTTGCTCTGATAAGGGCTGGTATTCTTTAACTGTGCGGTTTTGGATCTGATCTGTGGTTTGCTGATTTGCTGGATTGTTTGGTTACTGGTATCTGTTTTGGTGTGCCAAGTTAATGCTGAGCGTGCCACAGTGAGCTGGAAGTTGGTACTTTGTGGAATGTTGTGCTGATCGAAGAGATATTAGACTGGATTTTTTGGTACAATTCTTTATTGCTGCGGCTGTTTTGAGTGCAGATATCTGATGCATGCCAATCGTGCCAATCAACATTTTTTTCTGCTGATATCGCTTGGAGTTATAGAAATTCAGGCAGACAATCAGAAGGTGGAGGAGAATTGTGGCTGCTGATAGCTGATGCGGGTCAGTTTACAATTTGAAGCCTGGAGTATTGGCCTGGAAGGTCAGAGAAGGTTGTGATGAGATGTTTCTGTGTGGATGGGATTGCAGGTAGATGAAGTTTGATAGGGATGGTGAATGGATCCACCGTATGTGATCTATCTAGTCCGTAGCAAACGGCTACGGTAAATACACCACAAATCCGTTGATGGCTGAGGCTTTGCCAAAAAGCCTGCAAGGGTGAATAGATTAACTATAGATCTATCTAGCCCATAGTAACGGCTACGGTAAAGGCGCTACAAATCCGTTTATGGTTGGTCGCTTACCTAAAGCGAACATCGAGTTTGATGGCTTTCACTTGGATTCCCATACGCTAATTCTTCTCATCATTTATACATCTAGTATGAAAGGAATCTTCAGTACTCACTTGGATGCAAAAACAAGAAGAGGAAGACGGTGGCTACATGGCAAAAAACTTTGAACTCTCAAAACCGGTGTTGAAGGATGGTTCAGAGGGAGGATTTTATAGCAACTTTAGGCTCCAAAGGATTGTTTCAAGATGATTCATGTGGGATTGGACACGAGATGTTGATAAATATTGATGCGCTGTGACGAGCAATAAAAGGCTGGATGCTATTTGTACAGAATTACAAATAAAAATGAGGGAGTTGAAGGCTGCTTGGAAGCAAGAGGAAAGGGATGCTGCTAGAGATTGATTCTAACATTAGATTTGAATTAGTAAAACCGACCGATAATTGTATAGATTCATATAAACAGTCGGTGTTTATAGTTTTCTTTACTTTACTTGTAAATCATTTTGGGATGCTTTAATTCTATATTAGAAGGTTCGGACTTGTCCCCCTTCTAATATGGATTTTCTTCTTAGGAATAAAATATTCCTTTTATCAAAAAAAAAAATCATGGGGCTACTAGCCCGGATATTGTGACTAGCGCGTGGGGAGGGCGAATACTCTGACTTTTATCAATTTTAACCCCTAAACCTCAAGGTGGCAACACTCACGCACTAACCATCAGTCTATCTTGTGGGGACTATCTTGTGACGATGGATATCCCATAAGTTGGTATCTGATAATAGCAGGCAATTCCAAAGTAGAAAAAAAAATCCAATAGTGGTGCTTGGCCTATGGGATCAAGTAAGTGTTTATTTCAGTAGCCTATCTGCAAAGCAACAGCCAAGCAGAAGTAGTCAATCGGGAGATCATTAGAGGAATTAAGACTAAGTTAGAGTACATGGGCGGAACATGAGTGGATGAGCTGCCTAGTGTCTTGTGTTGGATAGAAGAAAATGATAGAGGGGGGGGGGAGTGAATATCATTAAAAACTTTTTCGGATTAGGAAGAGAAAATACGCAGCGGAAAGAATTAAATTGCACAAGAACACAAGTAGATTTTTACTTGGTTCGGAGTCGTGATCGGCTCCTACTCCAAGACCCACGGTCCTTGACCGTTTACTTTGGGCAATACTATAATCGCGCAAAAGGATTTACAAGTTAAGTACAAGAGTATTTCAGGAAATTGAAATTGCTACACTTTTCGTTTCCGACACCCTATATGAATCGTATTTCGGAGCAGAGGGTCATCGTCGGCGCTGGGATCTCAAAGTCGGAGTTTGCCAGGGCACAACGCTTGAACGAAAAGCTTTGGAGCGTTGAGAAAAAGTGATGTTGAATCCTTGGGGTCGAGCCCCTTTTATAGTGCTCATACGGGCGCCTGACAGGTTGGGGGTGCCTGACACGTGCCCTTCGATCTGCAAACCCTTATCCGCGGGCTCGGTCAGCGCTTATCCTCTCTACTTGGGTGCCTGAGCTGATGGGGGCGCCCGTGACCTCACGGGCGCCTGATCAGGCTTGGTCCAGAGGCTTCGCAGTTATGTTTTGGGTTTTGCCTTCACTCTTGGGCACCCGTATCCTCACGGGCGCCTGAGCCCATTCGGGCGCCTGTCTCCATTCGAGCGTCTAGGCCCAGTGAAGCACCTTTACTTGCAGATGATCAGTCCTTCGACCCCGCAAACAAGGTTAGTCCCCAAAACACAACAAGTATTAATTATAGCCGTAGCTGTCTTGGTTTTGACTTCGGATCTCCCAAATGGAACCCTAGGTCGAACCGACGCCTACTATTCCCTCGACGGTGAGCGTGCCCTCACCTACTCCTCTCAGGAGAGTTTACCTTTTGCCAACCGGCTCCTCCGATTGGACTTTTGCCCGATCCCCCTGACCAGGTCTTCGTGCCCAACTTCGGGTCAGGTATTCGGTGCCCAGCCCCTTGCCAAAACTTCGTGCCTAGTCCTCGACCAGGACTTCTTTGCCCGACTTCCGGTCAGGTCTTCTTGCCTAGTCCTTGACCAGGACTTCTTTGCCCAACTTCCAGTCAGGTCTTCTTGCCCAGTCCTTGACCAGGACTTCTTTGCTCAGCCCTTTGCCAGGACTTCTTTGCCCAACCCTTTGCCAGGACTTCTTGCCTAGTGTACCTAGGACTTCTTCCTGCACACTTAGTGAACAAGTTAGAACACAACAACATCTTAACTTCTGAACCCTTTGCCATTATCAAAACTCAGGTTTGACTTAGGTGCTGCCTGCACCAACATCTTGTGGGCTCAACGGACCACGCCGAGAGAAGGCTCAGGTTACACGCTCTTTCAACTGGTTTATGGAAGCGAGGTAGTGGTATAAGTGGAGATCGGATGTGAGTCCGACCGGAGGTGTCTCTATGACGCAGACAATGAACAAAGGCGTCGCTTGGAGTTGGATATGGTCACTGAGATCCAAGATCGGGCGACTGCCCGGATGACCGCCTACCGTCAGAGAATGTAGCAAAGATACAACCAGAAGGTGTTGTCCCTGGCCATCTAGGTCGGTGACCCAGTCTGGAAGAAAATCAAGTCGATCAGCGACGTGAGTAAGAAGGAGCCTAAGTGGAACGTGCCTTTCAATGTAATCGAGAAGCTAGCATCTGGGGCATACTACTTGCAGGATGCTCAAGGGAAGAAGTTAGGTCGACCCTAGACCACCATCCACCTGAGACTGTACAGGGAGTAAGCCTTGGTAAGACTATGTAATGCTTGAATTGCTCCTTGGTCGGAAATAACAACGTAGCTATTTGAAAAACTTTTGCAGGCTTTGCTAAACTCTCGCCTCCGCAAGTAATAAGTGGGCATTCTCTCACACACCCACCGACCTCGAGGTCCAACCTGACGTAGTTGCCCACACTCCAAATGGTTCCCCTGAACGATGTCCAGACTCTCGCCTCCGCAAGTTATAAGTGAACATGCTCCACGCACCCACCAACCTGTTAGGACCAAAAGGAATTAGGATATCTCCACAATGGCATGATATTGCCCACTTTGGGTCTAAGCCCTCATGGTTTTGCTCTTGGGCTCTCCCCAAAAGGCCTCAAGCCAATGGAGATACCATATTCCTTATAAACCAATGATCTTCCCATGTGTTTCTCAATGTGGGACTAAGTTTGCACCCTTGCAACTCCTAACAATCCCCCCTCAAACAAAGGACCACATGCCCCCACCACAAACGGAAACCCTTTCCGTTCTTGATGTCTGATCCACCAAGACTTTCTGCCCCTCGGTCTACCTGACCTACTAGGACTTCACCACCTAGCTGCAACTAGAACTGGTCCTCTTTGATCAAGACACGGGAGCCCACATATCCTTTATTGAAGGCTTAACGCACATGGTTAGATCTGGATGAGCAACCTGCTCTGATAACATTTGTTAGGACCAAAAGGAATTATGATATCTCGACAATGGCATGATATTGTCCACTTTGGGCCTAAGCCCTCATGGTTTTGCTCTTGGGCTCTCCCCAAAAGGCCTCAAGCCAATGGAGATACCATATTCGTTATAAACCAATGATCTTCCCATGTGTTTCTCAATGTGGGACTAAGTTTGAACCCTTGCAACTCCTAACACAACCTCGGTGTCCAATTGGACATGGCTGTCCACACTCCAAATGGCCCACCCGAATAGTGTCCAGACTCTCGCTTCCATGAGTTATGAGTGGGCGCTCCCACGCACCCACCGACCTCAGAGTTCGACCAGACGTGGTTGCTCACACTCTAAATGGTCCCCCTAAACGGTATCCAGATTCTCGCCTCCGCGAGTTATAAGTGGGTGTGCTACCATGCACCCTCCCAACTAGAGAGTCCGACCAGACATGGATGCCCACACTCCAAAGGGTCTCCTTGAACGGTGTCCAGACTCTTGCTTTAGCAAGTTATAAGTAGGCATGCTCCCAACACCCACTGACCTCGAGGTCCGACCGGACATGGCTACCCATGCTCCAAATGGTCCTCCTGAATGGTATCCAGACTCTCACCTCCGTGAGTTATAAGTGGGTATACTCCCATGCACCCTCCTACTAGGGGGTCTGACCAGACGTGGATGCCCACATTGCCAATGGTCTCCCCGAGCGGGGGGCAACCATCTCACTTTTGAGTGAGTCGAATGGACCCGTTGAGTCATCGACTTGACCTTACGACTGGGGTGGGGATGCACAAGGAGTGTTTGGTCAAGTTGGGCAAGGCCCGAACGGGATCCAAGTTGTATGCCACTAAGCCTAGGTGAAAGCCTTACTCGTGCTTGAACAACCGAGTGAAAAACCTTATTCATGCTTGAATGGCTGAGTGAAAAACCTTACCCGTGCTTGAATGGATGAGTAAAAAATCATACTCGTGCTTGAAGGACTTAGGGAACCCTCGTGTGAATAGATGACCAAATGAACCTCACTTTTCATCGGATGACCAAGTGGACCTCACTTGTGATTATACAACCGAACAAACCTTACGCGTGATTGGATGACTGTGTGAGAAGCTTGAGCATATTGGGGTTGAAACTACTAAGTTGCGAGCCCCCTGGGCTGGTGGCGAAGTTAGCTGAAGTATGTTCAGTCGACTAATGAAATAAAAATAAAAGTGGGGGGGGGGGATATCTGATAGATTCCATTTTATTGATCATTTGAGTTGCTTAAATCCATGTTTGATCTATGTTTTTATTGTCAAAATTGTGAAATTGCCCTAGGTTTTAGAACTTACCTTTATTTTGGACTTAATTGCAAATATGCAAATTTTTGGATTATTTTGACCATTAAATTCTTGATCTATTTTTGTAGGCATCAAGGTTCAAGGATCTAGGGCATATTGGGTCAAACTCGAGTCGGAATTGACCCGGATCAGATTACCAAGATTACCATTAAATCTGGGTCGTTCGATTCGAAAGCGGCTAGATCGGAGCCATCCGGGATGATCTGAAGCAATCCAAGCTAGAGCTAGGGTTGATCAAGCACCCTGATCAAGATCTGAAGGTTTCATCACAATCAGAGCTCAATCAACCGTTGGATCAAGCTTGGAGGGCTCTAGATCGTCCATTCAAAGACTAAGTTGATCTGGACCATCCGTTGCATATCTGGAGGATCCGATCTACCATGAGGTAGATCCTGACCTCAGATCACCATCATCGAAGTTTGGCTCAAATCAGAGTCAGATCGGCCGTTGGATTTCATCAAATCGATCTGAGCCGTCCATTGGTTAATACTTAAGGAAATTTTTCACCGAGCTTACCCTTGTCGCGTCTTCAGCTCAGCTCCCACTGTTCTTCGCCGTTCTTCCTCGTTTCTTCATCGTTCTTCGAATTTCTTGTTTCCATGAAGGCGTGACCACCTCATCTTCATTCCTTGATCGAGAATCAAGCCATGGGCGATTGGTGATTGAAGAATTCTGCTCATTTGCGCTGGAACAGAGGATTTCTTTGGGGTGCCGGAAGTTCTCAGTCCGATTCATCTTCTTCTCGACCACAATCCATTTCAAGGCTTCTTAACCACTTGTAGGGGTTCTCAGGTGAGCTCAGAAGTTTCCCACATCATCATCGCAGCCTCTCTAATCGAGATGGAGTGAATCGGATGAAAAGTTCTATCAAGTGCAGATTCTGTCAGAAACAACTTCAGAATCGATTGTCCATTGATTTGCCGAGCCTAGGGGTTCGAAGTCGGTTCTTGATTGACAACCAAGAATTTCTCGAGCCGTGGAAGGAGTTGGGGAGTAGTTTAGAGCTTTAGTTCCTAAGTTTATAGCTGTACTTTCAATTTTTTTCACTGTTCTGTTCTGAAATGCTGTTTCGTTACTGAATATTTCGAATTTCAAGTTCTTAGCTGTAGTTTAGCTCTAATTTCGCAAGTAGAGTATATAGGAACTTGTTTAGTGAATTAATAGATTGAATTTCAGCTTGTTTTCTTAGTAATTTGCTGCGTGCCAATCCAAGTTGATGCGTGCCAAGTGTAGTTGTTGTTATTCAGAATTTTCAGTTTTCTGTCATTAGTTTCTGTTAAGACATGGGTAGATAAGTTGCCTTGCATCTAGATTAGTTGCCTTAACTTGTTTTGCATTAGCTAGTGTTGCCTTTGATCTATTGCGAAAGAAACTCCTTTAGGAAGCCTTTAATTTCTGCATCCTTGGTTCAAGCAATCTCATTTCTGAATTTCCTTTGTTTCCCTGGTTTTAATCTCAGTTTCGATCCCCTACCTTACTCTTGCTTAGTTCTTTCTTAATTCCAGTGTTTTCCAATTGAATTGCTCAGCTGAAACAGTTGAGCGAAACTTTACTTATTTCATAAGGGTGGATTTGGTTTTTGGCACAAGGAATTGTTCCTTGCGTGCCAACTGCCCTTGGATTCAATTGCATCCAAACTTCATTTGATTTTGTGGCATATGGTTGAGTTGGAATTTGATAAGCTCGCACTTGCTCATAGCTGAATTTTGGTGGCAGTGATTGGCTTCCAAAAGCATTTTAGATAGTTGA
>JAGFNQ010001594.1:81084-112912 GCA_024364735.1 Boesenbergia rotunda
CTTAAAATCCATGTTTGATCTATGTTTTTATTGTCAAAATTGTGAAATTGCCCTAGGTTTTAGAACTTACCTTTATTTTGGACTTAATTGCAAATATGCAAATTTTTGGATTATTTTGGCCATTAAATTCTTGATCTATTTTTGTAGGCATCAAGGTTCAAGGATCTAGGGCATATTGGGTCAAACTCGAGTCGGAATTGACCCGGATCAGATTACCAAGATTACGATTAAATCTGGGTCGTTCGATTCGAAAGCGGCTAGATCGGAGCCATCCGGGATGATCTGAAGCAATCCAAGCTAGGGCTAGGGTTGATCAAGCACCCTGATCAAGATCTGAAGGTTTCATCACAATCAGAGCTCAATCAACCGTTGGATCAAGCTTGGAGGGCTCTAGATCGTCCATTCAAAGACTAAGTTGATCTGGACCATCCGTTGCATATCTGGAGGATCCGATCTACCACGAGGTAGATCCTAACCTCAGATCACCATCATCGAAGTTTGGCTCAAATCAGAGTCAGATCGGCCGTTGGATTTCATCAAATCGATCTGATCCGTCCATTGGTTAATACATAAGGAAATTTTTCACCGAGCTTACCCTTGTCGCGTCTTCAGCTCAGCTCCCACTGTTCTTCGCCGTTCCTCCTCGTTTCTTCATCGTTCTTCGAATTTCTTGTTTCCATGAAGGCGTGACCACCTCATCTTCATTCCTTGATCGAGAATCAAGCCATTGGCGATTGGTGATTGAAGAATTCTGCTCATTTGCGCTGGAACAGAGGATTTCTTGGGGGTGCCGGAAGTTCTCAGTCCGATTCATCTTCTTCTCGACCACAATCCATTTCAAGGCTTCTTAACCACTTGTAGGGGTTCTCAGGTGAGCTCAGAAGTTTCCCACATCATCATCGCAGCCTCTCTAATCGAGATGGAGTGAATCGGATGAAAAGTTCTATCAAGTGCAGATTCTGTCAGAAACAACTTCAGAATCAATTGTCCATTGATTTGCCGAGCCTAGGGGTTCGAAGCCGGTTCTTGATTGACAACCAAGAATTTCTCGAGCCGTGGAAGGAGTTGGGGAGTAGTTTAGAGCTTTAGTTCCTAAGTTTATAGCTGTAGTTTCAATTTTTTTTCACTGTTCTATTCTGAAATGCTGTTTCGTTACTGAATATTTCGAATTTCAAGTTCTTAGCTGTAGTTTAGCTCTAATTTCGCAAGTAGAGTATATAGGAACTTGTTTAGTGAATTAATAGATTGAATTTCAGCTTGTTTTCTTAGTAATTTGCTGCGTGCCAATCCAAGTTGATGCGTGCCAAGTGTAGTTGTTGTTATTCAGAATTTTCAGTTTTCTGTCATTAGTTTCTGTTAAGACATGGGTAGATAAGTTGCCTTGCATCTAGATTAGTTGCCTTAACTTGTTTTGCATTAGCTAGTGTTGCCTTTGATCTATTGCGAAAGAAACTCCTTTAGGAAGCCTTTAATTTCTGCATCCTTGGTTCAAGCAATCTCATTTCTGAATTTCCTTTGTTTCCCTGGTTTTAATCTCAGTTTCGATCCCCTACCTTACTCTTGCTTAGTTCTTTCTTAATTCCAGTGTTTTCCAATTGAATTGCTCAGCTGAAACAGTTGAGCGAAACTTTACTTATTTCATAAGGGTGGATTTGGTTTTTGGCATAAGGAATTGTTCCTTGCGTGCCAACTGCCCTTGGATTCAATTGCATCCAAACTTCATTTGATTTTGTGGCATATGGTTGAGTTGGAATTTGATAAGCTCGCACTTGCTCATAGCTGAATTTTGGTGGCAGTGATTGGCTTCCAAAAGCATTTTAGATAGTTGAGACCGATTGCTTGGTTGAGTTCTACATGTTGCATGCTAATAATTGTGTTAAGTTTGATTAATTCCTAAAACTTCATCATTGCCTTTACTTCATTGCATAGTATTTTGTTTTATGCTAAAATCAGAAAACAATTTTCCAAGAAAAAAAATTTCCTTGTAAGTGCTTATTTAGGTTTTTACTAGTTGAGCTTTTTGGTGCCAATTTTCTCGCTCAAGTTTATTAAATCAAGGTTTCTATTTTTCCATTGCAATTTCATTTTCAATTACAAACCAAAATCCAATTACTTGTTTGAAATCCAAAAACACAAACGACACCTAAATACAAGCGCGAACCAAACAACTTCAACTAGCCCCGAGAAAAATACGACCTGTGGCCCCTATATTACATTTTCAGTTTTTGATTGTAAAAAGGGTTTCCAGCATTCATTCATATAATTCTAAATCTGATGAGCCCATACATTTCGTGACAAATTAATCTAGTATATTTGGGCATTGTCAAATTTTTCGCGAGACGCTCAAGGCTAAGTGTGGGGGAGTTGATAGATTCCATTTTATTGATCATTTGAGTTGCTTAAATCCATGTTTGATCTATGTTTTTATTGTCAAAATTGTGAAATTGCCCTAGGTTTAGAACTTACCTTTATTTTGGACTTAATTGCAAATATGCAAATTTTTGGATTATTTTGGCCATTAAATTCTTGATCTATTTTTGTAGGCATCAAGGTTCAAGGATCTAGGGCATATTGGTTCAAACTCGAGTCGGAATTGACCCGGATCAGATTACCAATATTGCGATTAAATCTGGGCCGTTCGATTCGAAAGCGGCTAGATCGGAGCCATCCGGGATGATCTGAAGCAATCCAAGCTAGGGCTAGGGTTGATCAAGCACCCTGATCAAGATCTGAAGGTTTCATCACAATCAGAGCTCAATCAACCGTTGGATCAAGCTTGGAGGGCTCTAGATCGTCCATTCAAAGACTAAGTTGATCTGGACCATCCGTTGCATATCTGGAGGATCCGATCTACCACGAGGTAGATCCTGACCTCAGATCACCATCATCGAAGTTTGGCTCAAATCAGAGTCAGATCGGCCGTTGGATTTCATCAAATCGATCTGAGCCGTCCATTGGTTAATACTTAAGGAAATTTTTTATCGAGCTTACCCTTGTCGCGTTTCCTCGCCGCAAACAGCTTCTTCTTCAGTTTTTCATCATTTTTCAGCATTTCTTCATCCAAGGGGCGCGACCACCTCCATCCTTCATCAGATCAAGTTCGAGGTCACTAGGGAGAGTGGTTTGTGGAGTTTTCAGCTTAGAATTGGGCAAGAACAGGGCTGTTGAGAGGTTTCCGCAGCCTTGTATTTGATAGCTTCAAATTCGGTTGTGTCGAGTTCTTCATCAATCCAAGATATTCAGAGGGGTTCCCTGAAGTGTTTGGATCATTCCCGAATCTTCATTTCACTCAGACATGGTTGAATTGAAGAAATCGATTGGGATTTTCCTTCTTGAACAGTTTGAGCTGGATTCGACTACCGATTCAGTTCCTTAGTGAATTGCTGAGCTTGCGGGTTCGAAGCCAGCTCTTGATTGACAACCAAGAAGACCTTGAGCTAATGAAGTGATTGGGGTTTAGATTTCTTAGTCAATATTCTTTGTTTTAGCTGTAATTTTATTACTGCCACTTCATTTCTGCAATTTCTGAATTAGTTGCTGTAATTTACTTGTATGGACCGTTTCTTTCTCAATTGGAGGCTCATCCTTGAGTGACAGCAAGGATTCGAAGCTGAGATGAGAGATTGAGGCTTTGTTTAGTTAAATTTCATTGCAATTAGCTGTAATTTCGAATTCTGTAAATTCTGTCCTGTTTTTCGTATCAGCACTTTAATTTCAGTTACTGAATTTGTTCCCAGCTCTAATTAGTGTTTAAAAGCTGCTAGTAGTTAGTTAGATAGCTTGTTTAGTGAATGTTTAGAGTTAATTCAGTTTGTTACAGTCTCAGCTTGCGTTTCCATTCAGCTGTAGCTGTGTATCAACTTGGTTTCTGCAAGTATTTCAAGTTCAGTTTTGTTATGTATTTCATTCCTGAAAATTGGATATCATGTCTAGTGTGCTAAGGCAAAAGGTTTGAATTTTCCTTGCATGTGAATCAATTCTGAATTGAGCTTTACTTCTGAAATTTTGTTCAGTTGTGTATGAGGTTTCTGCAGTAAGTTTCATGCATGTATCCTTCCTGTTCATGCATATCAAATTGTAATTTTGCATTTGAATGAAAGGAAACTTAGGCATTGACCTTGTATCAGTTTTTGGCACATAGATTTATTCCTTTTGGTATCAAGTTGTTCATTTCTGAAGTATCAAGTCATAGATTCTGCATTTAATCTATTTCAGCACTTGCATCAAATCTGCATCAGATTCTGCAAAACTTGGCAGATTCAATTCCATCTGTGTTCAGTTATTGGTTCCGAAATTGAAATCAATTGAATTGAATTCTTAGGAATCAAATGTGGCTATTAGTTTGGATCAAAAGATTTCAGTTGTTGTTTGGCTTTAGTATCCAATTCAGTTGCTGAATCTTACATGCTACCCCTGCATTTCTGCATTCCTGCACACCACCTCAATGATAGCTGAAATTCATTTCTGAACAACTTGGTTTTCATGCTTCTGCACTTCGAATTTTTGCATTCGAATTTCTGAGCTTGATTCTGAATTCTTGCATTCGAATGGCTGTATCTATGGACAGCTTGAATTTGTGTAATTTGTGCAGAAACATGCTTCTGCAATCTGAATTCTGCAGCCCAAATCCTTGTTTCTGAATTCTTGCTTCCAAATCTGAATTTCTTCACTCATTTGTGTATATGTTAACTAGTGGTTTGTCTTCCAAGTGAATTGGGCAGTTAAACTTCAGAGTTGGCAGTCCACAATTCCTGTGTCAGTAGCGAATTTCAGCCTATTAGTAGTGGTCTTTTGCGTACCAACTGCTGGGAATCTGCATTTGGTATCAACTGTAGATTTGGCAATGCTTGGTGCCAAGTTTAAGGTGGATTCTAGTGAGCTATTGTGTTTGAAAGTGGTTAGAGTTGCATTCGGACATTTCTGAGCTTCCTTACAATTGTTTGATTCAAGATTTGGTAGCTAGCTTGATTTATGCCAAGTTTGTTGCTGCTGAAAATTCCTGCCCTGTTTTATTAATTCTTCTAGCAACCTGTTTTGCAATTTGGTATCAAATTCGTGTCCAAACTTTAGTTAAACTCTCTAGCTTGATTCGGTTTCCATTGGTTGACTCATTAAGTGCCAACTTCTTGTGTAGCTCCCTTAATTGAGTGGCTTTGCCTTTCATTGCATTCTTCTTGTCTATTCGAAACCAAAACCCAAATACTTATTCGAAACCCAAATTCACAAACGACACCTAAATACAAGCGCGAACTAAACAACTTCAACTAGCCCCGAGAAAAATACGACCTGTGGCCCCTATATTACATTTTCAGTTTTTGATTGTAAAAAGGGTTTCCAGCATTCATTCATATAATTCTAAATCTGATGAGCCCATACATTTCGTGACAAATTAATCTAGTATATTTGGGCATTGTCAGGCACCACCAACACTGGGGGCGCCCTGCTTCAGGACTTCCAGCCTGCTTCGCTTGCTTTGTCTTCCAATCTTGGTACCTGCAAGATACAAAACCACAAAGCACATATACACACAATGTTAGGCTTAAGGATTTGGTTCGGACTTCGGATCTCCACGAAACCCTAGGTCGAACCGGCACAAGTTCCCATCCCCAAGAACTTGCCCTTCACCTACTCCTTTCAGGAGACGGTTGCCACCCAGCCCTTCGGGGTGGACTTTTGCTTAGCTTCCGATACCTCCGGACCTTGAGACGCCCAAACCCTGACACGTCTCTACTCCTGTCCTTAGTCATCGCTCAGCTAAGTTGCTCAGTCCCTTGGACCAAGACTTCATTCCCTAGCAGTCCTTCACCAGGTGCCTAGCAGTCCTTCGCCAGGTCTTCATTCCCTAGCAGTCCTTTGCCAGGTGCCTAGCAGCCCTTCGCTAGGTCTTCTATGCCTAGCAGCCCTTCGCTAGGTCTTCTATGCCTAGCAGCCTTTCTCTAGGCGCCTAGCATCCCTTCGCTAGGTCTTGGGGTTTCGATACCTAGCAGCCCTTCGCTAGTTGCCTAGCAGCCCTTCGCTAGGTCCTAGGATTTCGATACCTAGCAGCCCTTCGGTAGGTGCCTAGCAGCCCTTCGCTAGGTGTTAGGGTTACGATACCTAGCAGCCCTTCGCTAGGTGCCTAGCAGCCCTTCGCTAGGTCTTAGGGTTTCAATACCTAGGTTAACTAGGACATTTCTTCAACTTAGGTTACTTCTCCTTTTCACCCCTTTGTCTGTTCATTGTATCACTGACTTAAGTGTATTATCAAACATTAAAACACTTAAAGGAGAACATCATTGATGCAACTTGCACCAACAATCTCCCCCTTTTTGATGTTTGACAATAACTTGAGTTAGATTGGTTTAAAGGGGCTAACTTACTGTCCTTGGGATAAAAAATGAAAAAATGATATATGTTTTGAAACTACATTTTTTATATAAGTTTTGAAACTACATTTTTTATTTTTGGGAGAAAATTTTTCTAATTTCTAACATAAGCACACCTCTTCCCCTTTGTCATACATCAAAAAAAAATAAAAGAAAATACTTGCACCAACAATGAAGATCCTTGGTTCTATTCGAAAATACTTAGTGCAAAAAAAAATTTGAAAGCATTGTATTTTGAATGGTATATTGCATTTTCTTTTAGAAATGCATAATTTGGAAAAGTTGCTTTGTGCTTTGAAAAGTACTTTGAGAATTATCATGATAAAAAATGCAAGTACTTTTGCAAGTACTAACTAATTTTTGAAAAAGATGAAACTTTGAAAAATCTAAGTAATTTTGGAAAAATTAAGTACTTTTGAAAAATGTATTGACTTGACTTAGTTTTTTTTTCAGTCTGACACCATCCTAGGAAATCTTGTTGACTACAAGGACATTTCTTAAGTGTCCTGGAAATTTTTCCAACCCAAGTAAATATTATGTCAAAAATAGTTTCATAAGTCACAGAATAGTAGCATGTAAGTTAATTTTGAAAAAGGTATGAACTTTTGAAGTCATAATACTTGACTTGGTTTATCTTCTAGTCTGACATAATCATAGGAAACCTTGTTGACTACAATGACATTTTCCTAAGTGTCCTCGAAGATCTTCCAAACTCAAGATAAACATATTTTTTTTAATTAATCAAAACCAGATGAATCTTAGAAAATACTGGAAATTTAAAAAAATGTTAGTATTTCGAAAGAATACTTATGTTTTTAGCAAGATTTTGAAGATATTGTTCAGGAAAACATGTTATTAAATAATTCTTTTGATGTGACCTCCCCCTAAACTTGACTCAGTCCTGGGAAGCTTGTTGACCACAAGTACTCTTCCTCTGAGTCTTAAGGTTTGATTCAGATCAAAAGAATAATAATTTTTAAAATAATTTAAAACTTGTCAGAATGTTGACTCAGACTCCCCCTAAATTTGACACGTCCTACGAGTCCTTGAGGATCATAAAGTGGACCTTTCCTCTGTGTCTTTAGGGTTTATCAAAGTCAAAGAAACGATAATTTTCAAGTAGATAAATTTTGAAGCCACAATTTGGAAAGAAGATAATTTTGAAAACATATGTGATGGAAATTAAGGTGCAGTTTTCGAAAAATATTTTTAATAAAAAGAACAAAACACTCCCCCTTCATCCAACACCGTTTGATTCTAACTAAGTGCCTTAAGGAACTTTAGTGTTGTCCTAAGAGGCTTGTGTCTAATTGAGTGAGTCAAACAATTTTAAAAAGATATAATTTTTGAAAACTTATAATATGTATATTCAATCAGACAAGCATGAATTCCATAAAAACATTATTATGTTGAAGCACTATTTTGAAAATATACTTTTAGGAAAATATTCTAATTATTTTGAAAAATAATTTTGAAGAATATTTTTTAATTCATTAGTCCTTAACATCTCACCCATTTTAGATGTATCAATACAACAAGCATAGTTGTCTTATAGGTGTATTGTGAGATGCTTGAATCATTTTTTTAATTTATTATTAACTCTAAGATTTAATTGAAGCTTGTGTTAGATTTGAATTTGACAAGAAGTAACTTGAATTTGAATTTCAAAAATTGGCTTCCAGGTCTTGGCGAGGCACTATGCCTTCTTTGGCCGTAGCCTTATTGGATCATCAACCCTTTCCTTGACAAAGCCTTTTAATGAAATTTCATTTTCAAAATTACTTTTTGAAAAATTCTGGTCTAACTAGTTTGGGTCTTGGATCGGTAGCTTCGGCTAGTTTCACCAATCTAAAGAGACCAAGTAGAGTATACTTGACCTTATTAGAAGAGGCTTCCCTAACGTACTATCATCTCATCGCCACCCAATACTATGTTGTTCAAGTTTTAATTATTCTTTTTCCTATAGCCGTTCTAATATATGCATAAAATTTAAATATGAATGACATATCATATATTTAAAAGAAGTAGCAAATGCATGACATGGCAATTATGCATGAGTCAAACAATTTAAATTATTTTATTTAAGTTTCTAAAAATGTATCAAATTCCTGATTTGATACATATCGTGTGAACCCACGAATATGCCAACCCATTTTGACATATTTAATTAAATTAATTGTTATAGTTTGGGTAAAATTTTATTTTAGTTAGAGTTTAAGTTATTTAAGACTTCAGTTGGATTCAGGTTATCTAAGAATTAATTGAAGCTTAATTAATTTAATTTAGATTTAAATTGAATTTAATTGATTCAATTAAGATTTAATTGAGTTTAATTGATTTAATTAAATTTATTTGTCTCAATTTAAGTTTGATCTAATTGAATTAATTTTAAGTTACATTAATTAAGATTTAATTTGAAGTAATTTAATTTGAATTTAATTTAATTTGAATTAAATTTATTTGAATTTAATTTAATATGAATTTAATTTAATTTGAATTTAACTTAATTGAATTTAATTTAATTTGAGTTTAATTTAATTTGAGTTTGAATTTAATTTAATTTTAATTTAATTTGAATAATTAAGGTTTAAATAATTTGAATTTGAATAATTTAGATTTAATTATTATTTAATTAATTTTAATTTAAATAATTAAGATTTAATTATTATTTAATTAATTTGAATTTCAATAATTAAGATGTAATTAATTTGAATTTGAATAATTAAGATTTAGTTAATTTTTAATTAATAAGTATTTGAATAATTAAGATTTAATTAATATTTAATTAATTTGAATTTGAATAGTTAAGATTTAATTAATATTTAATTAATTTGTATTTGAATAATTAAGATTTAATTAATATTTAATTAATTCGAATTTAATAGATTTAATTAATATTTAATTTGAATTTAATTAGGATTTAATTTGTATTTAATTAAGATTTAATTTGAATTTAATTTAGATTTAATTAGGATTTAATTAGAATTAATTTGAATTTAATTAGGATTTAATTAGAATTAATTTGAATTTAATTAGGATTTAATTTGTATTTAATTAAGATTTAATTTGAATTTAATTTAGATTTAATTTGAATTTAATTAAGATTTAATTTGAATTTAATTAAGATTTAATTTGAATTAATTAATAATTATTTTGAATTAATTAAGATTTAATTTGAATTTAATTAAGATTTAATTTGAATTTAATTATGATTTAATTTAAATTTAATTAATATTTAATTTGAATTTAATTAAAATTTAATTTGAATTTAATTAAGATTTAATTTGAATTAATTAAGATTTAATTTGAATAATTAAGGTTGAAATGATTAATTAATAATTGTTGATTTAAATTCATTATTTTCATTATTTCGAAAATTTCTTCTTCATTTTTATCTATCTTTTCATATTTTTCTAATAATTTTGATTTATTTGAATTTTTGTAATTTTTATTGACTATGGCCTTTATCTTAGAAAATTCTATCTCGTCCTCAAGATTAAATCTTTCAACATCCTCAATGTAGGTGAAGTAAAGTAGGCCACTAATTAAGGTTTTGTAATAATCTTCAATATTATCTATGATTATATTGTTATCTAGTAGAATTTTATCTTCAAGATTATAATCAGAATTATCCTCAGACATATTCTTAATATTTTCAAGAAATTCAAAATTAATCTCTAGATTATCCTTAAGATTTTCAGAATTAAATTCTGGATTATCCTCAAGATTTTCATAATTAATTTCTGGATTATCCTTAAGGTTTTCAGAATTGATTTCTGGATTATCTTTAAGATTTTCAGAATTAATTTCTGGATTATCCTTAAGATTTTCAGAATTAATTTCTGGATTAATTCTACTAACTTCAAAGTTATCTTTAGAATTTTTAGATTCGAATTCAGAGTTGTACAACGGATTTTCAAATTTGAATTCATAATTATCTAAAGGATTTTCAAATTTAGAATTATCCTTAAGATTTTTGAATTCAGATTTATCCTTGGGATTGAATTTATCTGAATTAAAATTATCAGATTTATCTGAATCAGATTTATCTGAATTAAACTCATCAGATTTAAGATTATTAGAATTAAAGTTATGATAATTTATTTTAGTAATCCCTAAGTTAATGTTCTGAATTAAATAATTAATTTCTGAAATTCTAGTTATGTCTGTATTTTCTAATTTTTCATGCAAAATATTAATTTTACTATGCAATAAATCTAATTTATCAGAAAAATTAACTGAATTATCTAAATACAGTGCAAGAATTTGTAAAACTTTCGGAACATAAATCTTACATACCTTCGCCGGACACTTGTTTTTGTAGTGTCCGTATTTCTTGCATTTGAAGCATCGTACGTATTCCTTGTTTTTTCGGACTCCTGGAGCTAGTGTCTCCTTTGCCGCCGGTGGTGTAGATCGAGTCTTATGAGTAGGACACTGATTTTTATAGTGTCCTCTCTCCCTGCATGTGAAACAAATAATATGCAATTTAAAATTAGACATTTAATTAAAATATACCTAATTCACCCCTGAGCTCCCCCTCAACTCCTGGCGTCGTTGCTCCGTCGGCGGTTAGTCCGGTGAAGAGCGGCTCAGCTCTGATACCAATTGTAGGACCGGTGCCGTCGAAAGAGGGGGGGTGAATGTCGACCGTTCAAAACTTCGTAAGAAACTTTGTAAGACTTTCAATCGTCGTTCCCGACCCCCCAGGGTCAGTACATCAAGGCATATGCACGGGAACGCCCATCCACTATTGGTCTCCTTCTTGGACTTTCCGGAGGTGGAGAAACCCGACTTACAGTGCAAGTTTACAATCAAAAGATAAATAAATTTAAGTGCGGAATAAATAAAAGCAAACCAACAAGACAAAGTCTGAAGCTCGGCTGATCTGGACCTCCGAAGTGCCACGCACTTCCTCCCGGAGCCTCCCGGTCGTAGAGCCTCGTTTCTAGCGTGTTGTCGTGGTCAGAATGAACAGAATGGTACTTGGCAGTTGTTGTTGAAGCAGAGGGGTTGAAGCCCCTCTTATAGCACTCCTGGGGGAGCCCTGGACGTTGGGGGCGCCCCGATAAACCCGGTCAAACTTTATCCCTACGTCGACCTCGCCGCAGCTGATAAAACCTTTGACCAGGGCGCCCTGGACCTCTCGGGCGCCCTCATGAGGGCTTATCTGTGTTTCGGGCTCGAAACTGCAAATACAGCTTTGAACCCGGGCGTCCCGCTTGACACCTATTCTGCTTCCACACTTAAACTGCACCTTTTAGTTTTGTCTGGGGGCGCCCCCACTGTTGGGGGCGCCCTGGATGCATGGGGGCGCCCCCAACACTGGGGGCGCCCTGCTTCAGGGCTTCCAGCCTGCTTCGCTTGCTTTGTCTTCCAATCTTGGTACCTGTAAGATACAAAACCACAAAGCAGATATACACACAATGTTAGGCTTAAGGATTTGGTTCGGACTTCGGATCTTCACGAAACCCTAGGTCGAACCGGCACAAGTTCCCATCCCCGAGAACTTGCCCTTCACCTACTCCTTTCAGGAGACGGTTGCCACCCAACCATTCGGGTGGACTTTTGCTTAGCTTCCGATACCTCCGGACCTTGAGACGCCCAAACCCTGACCCGTCTCTACTCCTGTCCTTAGTCATCACTCAGCTAAGTTGCTCAGTCCCTTGGACCAAGACTTCATTCCCTAGCAGTCCTTCACTAGGTGCCTAGCAGTCCTTCGCCAGGTCTTCATTCCCTTGCAGTCCTTTGCCAGATGCCTAGCAGCCCTTCGCTAGGTCTTCTATGCCTAGCAGCCCTTCGCTAGGTGCCTAGCAGCCCTTCGCTAGGTCTTCTATGCCTAGAAGCCCTTCGCTAGGTGCCTAGCATCCCTTCGCTAGGTCTTGGGGTTTCGATACCTAGCAACCCTTCGCTAGGTCTTAGGGTTTCGATACCTAGCAGCCCTTCGGTAGGTGCCTACCGGCCCTTCGCTAGGTCTTAGGGTTACGATACCTAGCAGCCCTTCGCTAGGTGCCTAGCAACCCTTCACTAAGTCTTAGGGTTTCAATACCTAGGTTAACTAGGACATTTCTTCAACTTAGGTTACTTCTCCTTTGCTCCCCTTTGTCTGTTCATTGTATCACTGACTTAAGTGTATTGTCAAACATTAAAATACTTAAAGGAGAACATCATTGATGCAACTTGCACCAACAAGACTTGGTGTTGGATTCGTTCTCAACAACGTGTGCATGTACCATAGTGCCAAAAAGCTTGGTTGAGTTTGTTCTTCTTCGTCTGACACTTTCGATTACTCAGACCATGTTGCTTTCAGGGCCTTCCTTTTCCTTTGTTTCTTAGTTTTTTTTTTATGTTTGGACAATCTGATTCGATCATCCTCATTTTCTTTAACATTTTTCGAACTAGGCTAACTACTTTAGAGATGATCTCTTTGTTATCTTCTGAATCCGATTCATCTTCAGATTCAGATTTAGGATGATACATGGGCTATGGCTTCTTGTTTTTAAGTCTTCCTATAAGTAGCGCAAGATCTTTCTCGGGAGGAGAAGTATTAGTCTGTTCATGAAGTTCAAAGTCGGAAAATAATTCATCTAATTTAACCTTTTAAAAATCCCTTAAAACTTTGTATCCATCTACCATAAATGCCCACAGAGTATTTCATGAGAATGCTTCCAAAGTGTACCTGATTATGTCATAATTTTCGACTTGCTGTCCAATTGCATGTAGTCCATTGAGAATATCTTGAATTCTGGCATAAATTTGACTTGCTGATTCTCCTTCCCAAATTTTGATATTATATAGTTAATTAAAATACAAATCACGTTTATTTACCTTTGTTTCAGAGGTCCCTTCATGTAGCTTAATCAATTTCTCCCAAAGGTCTTTGACACTTATGAATGGTCCAACCCAATTCAGCTCCTCTTTGGTTAGGGCACATGTAGTATTTGGTTAGTTTTAGCATCAGCCTCAATTCTTTTCATTAAGGTTGCGTCCCAGAGTTTGCATCCTAATGGTTCTGCATTTAGATTCAAAGGTAGTGTGAACCCCATCTAGATTATCACCCACATTTAAACTTGAGTCTTTAGGTGAATCTCCATCCAACTTTTCTAGTAGCTAAAGTCCTCGTCGGAGAAAAGAAGTGGGTAGACGGTACTATAGCCTTCTTGTTGGACCATTTGTCAAATCTCGCCTTCGATTGTGCTTGTTGCTCCTTGGTCCAATATCTTGGTCGGAGCCTTTTTCCATGTTTTTCTTTTTGAGTTTCGAATGGCTCTTCTAGTACCATCACGCAATCCCAATCCATGCCAAACTACGTCTTCGTCCACATCCTCTAATAGTCGAAATCCTCGCGATCATAGGGAGGTGGAACGTTGATGTCATCACCCAACTTTTCTTCAATCGTCATCTTCTCTAGCTTTTTGCTCTCTCGGCGGTTAGTCCGTAGATGAGCGAACCTTCGGTGCCGTCGATAGAGGGGGGGGCAAGGTGAATATCAACCGTAAAAATCTTCGGAAATTTCTTAACACTTTTCGGTTCGTTCTGGACACAAAGTTAGTAGCATAGCGGAAAACAAAAAGAGTGAATAAGCAACACAGCACACGCGGGATTTTTTACTTGGTTCCTAACACCCCAGGGTCAGTACATCCAAGGTCTAAGCACGGGAACACTCGTCCACTAATGGTCTCCTTTCTAGACTTTCCGGAGGCGGAGAAATCCGTCTTACAGTGCAGAAATTACAATCAAAATATATGAAAAATAAGTGCGGAATTGTAAAATTCAAACCAAACAAAAGTTGAAGACTCGGTCGATCTGGAACTCCGAAGTGCCGCGCACTTCCTCCCGGAGCTTCCTTGGTGGCAAAGCTTCGTCGTTAGCACTTTGTCGTCAGTCAGAAGGCTCAGAATGATTTTTGAAGTTCTGTGTCGAGTTGAGGGGTCGAAGCCCCTTTTATAGTCTTCATTGGGGCGCCTGTGATCACTGGGGCGCCTCACAGGGCTTGGTCAAAGCTTATCTCTGCGCCAAACTCACCGCAGCAGATAAACCTCTTGACCAGGGCGCCCTGGACCTTCCAGGCGCCTCATTGAACTTGGTCAAAGCTTATCTCTACTTTGAACTCACAGCAGCAGATACAGCTTTCAACCAGGGCGCCTGTAACATATGGGGCGCCTGAATGAAAGTCTAGTTTGCCTCCTTTCATTGAGGCGCCCTAGATGATGGGGGCGCCTAGCTGCCTGGCTTCCAGTTGTGTGGTGTGTTGTTTGCCTGCTTTGTCTTCCATTCTATGTACCTGCAAGATACATAAATACAAAGCAAACACATATGCATCCTTAGCCTTAGCAAAATGGTTCTAACTTTGGATTTCCAAGAAACCCTAGGTTGAACCGACGCAATATCCCACCCCCGGGAATGCGCCTTTCACCTACTCCTCTCAGGAGACGGTTGCCACCTAGTCCATTCGGGTGGACTTTAGCTTAGCCTTCGATACTCTCGGATCTCAAGAAATCTAACCCTCGACCCGTCTTTACTTATGTCCTTAGTCATCACTCAGCTAAGTTGCTCAATCCCTCAGACTAAGACTTCGTGCCCAAACCCTAGGTTCAGGACTTAGTGCCTAACTTCACTCATCAAGACTTTTGCCCAATTCCTCGAACCATGTCTTCGGTGCCCAACCCTCGGCCATGACTTAGTGCCCAATTCTTAGAACCAAGACTTGGTGCCTAGGTTAACTAGGACTTTTCTTCACTTTATAACACCTTTCTTGACTAACCCTTCCATTGTTCAATATATCACTGACTTAAGTATATTGTCAAACATTGAAACACTTAGAGGAGGACATTACTGATGCAACTTGCACCAACACGAACCTTCGCTCTGATACCACTTGTTAGGATCTCACCGTGTGCTAGAGGGGGGTGAATAACACTTTTTCGATTTTGTCTTCCTACAAATTGTTAGTGCGCAAGCGGAAACACAATGAAAATGAAAATAAAACAAACAACTAATAGAACACACCGATTTATGTGGTTCGAGATGAAACTCCTACTCCACGGTTGTCCGTAAGGTGGACGATCCCGATCCTTCGTTGGATGATTCCCCGGAGCATCTCCGGCTAGCTCATGTCGCTCCTTGTGGGTGGAGAAACCTCGCCATAAACCTTAGACAATCCCTAAGCACTGTAGGCTACTAACAAGCTCTAACCAAGCAAGTTTCACCAAGAAGAAACAGCCTTAAACGAGCTCCCTTAAATAGAGCTCGATGCTGAAATGACCGTTACCAGTCTACTGGTCCAAGACCAGTCAACTGATCCACTCTGAATTCGAATTTCTCCACCTGTCGATTGGAATTCTGGTCACCATCAGTCGACTGGTCCTGGACCAGTCGACAGATCTTACTGTGGACCTTATCAGTCGACTGGTCCCTCACCAGTCGACTGGTCCACTGCCTAAGTCTTGGGTTACCCTTCCCGAGTACATTTCTCTCAGCACTCTAACCCTCACGACTTAACCCCACCCGAGTACAATTCCCTCAGCACTCGGAACCTCATGACCTAGTTGACTCTTCATCCAATAGCCTCGATCTGTTACCTTCGTGTCCTCTTTGTCTTTGGCTCCCATCCCTCAGATTCCCACACAAGCCCTCAGCTTGCCTCCATGCCATCCTTCACGCATGCCTCGAAGTCTGCGTCCCTCGGCTCATCGCTCCTGCTCCAGCAACCTCGATCTATTGCCTTCAAGCCCTCTTCGACTTTGGCCATCGTCCCTCAGATGTGCACATAAGCCCTCGGCTTGCCTTCATGTCATCCTTCACGTATGCCTCGAAGTCCGCTTCCCTTGGCTCATCGTCCCTGCTTTATCCACGGTCCCTCGGATGCGCACACAAGCCCACGGCTTGCCTCCATGCCACCCTTCACCATACCCGAAGTCGTCCAACCAAGTCTATGTGTATCATACAAACCTGCACACTCACATACACATATTAGATCAATATGAAACCCTAACTTAATCATATTGACACACACACATCAAAACTCATGATCCTCCCGATTATACTTGGGTCGATTGCTCCAACAATCTCCACCTTTTTGATGTGTGGCAATATGTTTAAGTTAGGTAAAACAACAACAACAAAAATTAAAGACATAGCACATTAAGAAACATAAACATGCCCTCACCCTTAACCTATGTCCTTCACATAATTTTTAATTTTTCACAACACCAAGTTAAGTCAAACCTAACTTAACACCACAAGTTCTCCCTCTTTGACACCATCAAAACGATTGCCCCAAGCAATCCTAGCCTTAGTGTTAATAAGAACCTATTATATTTCTGAAAACCCCTCAGAAATTAACGACCAGAAGGATCAGTTGACAGCATCAGTCGACTAGTGCCTTTAATTCGCAAACCCACAGAAAGATCAGTCGATCGCCCCAGGGGCAATCGACTGATACACTGTAATTTTGAATTTCTCAGCCCAAATCAAAAACCCCCTAGAAAATTCCACAAAATTTAAAAAAAATTGAAACTTTGCAAGCATATTTGTTAAGGTATATTCTACCCTAGAAAAATATAGTTTCGTGAAAAATATCAAATATGCTTGACTTTTGACATAAACTCCAATTCTTTGAAAATATATCATTTTGTATCAACTCTTAAGCCTACATTTGATTCTATGTATTTGCCAATCCTATCGTATACCATTTCCAACATGGAATTGTTTTCAAATCTCCCCTTTTCATTATATATGTTCTCAAGATAAGATATATGATAAAACCTCCCCCTTCTCATCCCTTAACTAAAGACATATATATCAAAATTTACTTATACCCAGACTTAGCAAGATAAGTTATGAATTACAACAATAGAAACAATATCAAAGTCATGAGCTGAAAATTCATACAAGCAATGTGAAAGCATAAATTAAGAGTTTCATATAAAGCCATAAACTAAAGCATAAAAGAAGTCACAAGGGTCATGCCCCGAAGTTTTCAAATATTATAAGCCAAACTAAGCATTTAAGAGATCAAATATAAAATACAAGTCACACACTCTCAACACTAGAACCATCAAATCAACCTAAACTACATGTCGTGTAGCGACCCGCCTTCTCTGCCTTAGACGGATCGTTACTTTTATCTACTTCTCGACTCTAATGCACGACTAAAAAAATGCGGAAATCTTTTTTTTTTCTTTTTAATCAATCTAAGAATGATATTCTAACTTAATTAGTCATGCATGATACCATGTCACACTTTCTTTCTCAAAAACTCGTAAGAAATTACTTATTGAAACTTGCCTCGCCCAACTCGGCTTACGGGTATCAGTCGACTGATACTGTATCAGTCGACTGATAGGCCTGAAATCTGAAATTCAGGTTTCGAAACTTTGTTTCAAAACTCCACCAAACACATACTTTTGAGCCATACAAAGTCATGACACCATTTCTATACTCTATACTAGTTTTCTAACCAATTTAGCCAATCAAAACGAATTCATAAACTCGAAATTAGGACTTTTGCGAGATTTAGCAAGTTATGAGAAACTATTTAAACTTTAGGCTAGAGTTTGTACCAAACTTAACTTCTAACCATTTAAACTCATCATGCAAGATTCTATAACATTGCTAAAACATCATGAAATGAGAAAGCAACTTTTCTAAGCATAATTGAGCAATAAAACTTGATTTAAAAGGAAAACTAGTCCTATCTTTGGCACATGGATTAATAACTCCAATAAAGTATCAATATCTCAAACTACTCACACTTCTACTCATCCAATGCAATCATAAGGATATGTATGCTAAATGAAATGGCATGGAATCTTTATTCTACGAAATTGAGCATGTAAAACTATCCAAAGCTTGAAAGTTCGCTAAACTCCATAAAGCAATAACTTAGATTTTGAATAAACTAAAACATTGTAATTCAAATAACTAAATTGTCTCGTCTTAAGGATCTCTCCAAAATCAGCCACCACACACACTTTGCTTAGCACCGCCTCGTCGCCTTCCTTCAGAATTGCTTGCCTTTACCTTTATCTGCAGTAAGAGGAAAATGCAACTAGTAAGCAAAAAGCTTAGTAAGTACTATCTAGCTCACAAAATCTCGAATGTGCAAACATGCTTCTTGAACAATATGAAAATCACATGAGATACTTATATGCTTGAAAGAAAACTGAACTAAACATGTATAACTCAAAACATGCATACTCAAGCATTAATAAATCTCAACTTGCTTTTCTTGGCTCAACTTGAAACTTTAGCTATTCTTTAACTTTTTGAAAACTCTTTAAACTTTAGAAACTTTGCTAAAGCATATACTTGAAAATAATAATCACTTGGATCTACTGAAGACGTAAGTACCATCTCATATGCGCGTTCCCTAAAAGGTTGGGGTAGCGAGCCACCAATCCTAATAGAGCAGACCTTGGTCTACCAGGGCCAAGACCTTGGAATTGGACACCTGGATTTCTTTAACGACGCCCTTGGACGCCGGGTACTGGCCTTAGAAAATAAAATAGCTTTTCTTTCTTATCTGTAAATGCCTTGGCATTTTCTCGAGCACCTTGCGTGCTAAAATCCCTAAGTCTTGACTTTTGGGGATTTCTTAAGGCCTTGGCCTTTTCTTTTCTTATCTTTATCTTCTCTTTTCTTTTCTCATAGCTTTTCTTGGACCCTAAACTCACATAGGGTACTTAATCAAACATATATAATCATATACTGAACTAAGATCACATGAAAAATCTTAAACTAAAGGAAATATCTCTTTTAAAAACTTTTAAAGGAAATTCTTGCGGAAAAACCGCCTCTTACTGCAGGTGAGCAGTACTTACATTGATATCTTGGACTTACAACCAAGAACGGCGTTGGAGGTTCGAGAGAAACTTGAGATCTCGGAGAATTCTTCGCGCCTACGCGTTCCTCTCATCGCGGGGATCCCGAATATAGGAATATCTCTCGGAGGAGAACCTTGGCCGGCCCCCTTGGCCTTGGTGTTGGTTGGCATCGCCCAAGAGAGGAGAAGGGAGGCTGTCTCGCGCGGCTAGGGTGAGGAAGAGAGAAAACCAAAAATCCAATTTCCTCTCTTAACTTATCTATTTATACTTATGGGGCGGATTGACCTAACTACAACTTATCTATTGATTCGCTTATTCTCTATCAACAAAATGAATTGGCGCAGCTTGTCTGCCCGCTTGTCTCTCACGCGGAGGTGCAGGGTTCGAACTCCTTGTTGCCCATTAAACGTTTTTCTTTTTTTAAATATACTAAACGGACTCGGAAAATTTCATAAAAATATTCTAAAAATCCCTAAAAATATCTAGAATATTTCTAAACCATTTTTAAATAATTCTAAGGACTTTAAGAACTAAAAATGGGAATTTTGGGGCGTTACAATCCCCCATACCTTATGAAAAGTTCGTCCTCGAACTTAGAATAATTCTGGATATCTTTCTCTCATGCTGTCCTCACGTTCCCAAGTAGCCTCTTCATGCTTTTGATTCTGCCAGATGACCTTCACTAGTGGCACTTCTTTGTTTCTTAATCTTTTAACTGCTTTGTCCACTATCTGTGTCGGTCTACTCTCATAGCTAAGATCTTCTTGGATCTGTACTGACTGAGGCTGAATCACTTGGCTAGGGTCGTGAATACACTTCTTTAGCATGGAGACATGAAATGTACTGTGGATAGCTGACATATCCTCTGGTAAGTCCAACTCATATGCTACCTTACCAACCCTCTTTATGATCTTGTAGGGTCCTACGTAGCGAGGACTTAGCTTGCCCTTTTTGCCAAATCTCATCACTCCCTTCATAGGAGCGACCTTGAGAAATACTGAATCTCCAACTTGGAATTCAAGTGGCCTACGGCGTGTGTCAGCATAACTCTTCTGTCTACTTTGGGCAGTCTCAATCCTCTGGCGGATCGTCTGGATAGCCTGAGTGGTCTCATCTACAAGCTCAGTCTGGCTGCCTAGTCCTGACTCCATCTCTTTCTTCTCACCAGCTTCTTGCCAACATATGGGTGATCTGCATTTCCTGCCATAAATGCCTCATAAGGTGTCATCCGGATGGTGGCCTGATAGCTATTGTTGTAGGCAAACTCAGCTAAATACAGAAATTTGCACCAACTGCCCTTAAAGTCCAACGCACAAGCTCTGAGCATGTCTTCTAAAATCTGATTTACTCTCTCTGTTTGTCCATCTGTCTGGGGATGGAAAGCTGTACTGAACTGAAGTCTGGTGTCTAGGGCGTCCTGAACACACCTTCAAAAATGGGAGATGAACCGCCCATCTCTGTCAGAAACGATCGACTTCGGAACTCCGTGAAGCCTGATTACTTCCTTCACGTACAGCTGTGCTAACTGCTCTACCGAATGCGATAACTTGATGGCTAGGAAGTGGGCAGACTTGGTCAATCTATCCACTATCACCCATATTGCATCGTGTCCATGGGTGGTTCTTGGAAGACCTGTGATAAAGTCCATGGATATTTCTTCCCACTTCCACTCTGGAATGGGAAGTGGCTGTAGAACTCCTCCCGGTCTCTGGTGCTCTGCTTTGACTCTCTGGCAGGTCAAGCAGGTACTGATATATCTGGCCACGTCTCGCTTGAGTCCAGACCACCAGAATATTTTCTTTAAATCTTGGTACATCTTGGTAGAACCAGGATGCATAGAGTATGGGGTACTGTGGGCCTCTTCTAGAATATTCTTTCTTAGTTCCTCATCATTGGGTACGCAAAGGCGGTCTCCAAGATAGAGGATGCCACTGTCTGCTACTCGAAACTCTGAATTTTCTGCCTCTTGGATCCCCTGCTTGATCTTCTGGATCTCTGGGTCTTGATCTTGCTTTTCTTGTATATCTTTAAGCAGGGTTGACTCTAGGGTCAATGCAGAAAATTGTCCAACCATAACCTCGACTCCAAAATCTTTTATTTCTTTCTGAAGTGGTGGAGACAGTGATGATAGGGACATCAGTGCTGCACAGGATTTTCTGCTCAGTGCATCTGCCACTTTATTAGCTTTACCTGGGTGGTAGAGGATTTCACAGTCATAATCTTTAACCAACTCTAGCCACCTACGCTGCCTCATATTCAGGTCCTTCTGAGTGAAGAAGTACTTCAAACTTTGATGGTCTGTGAAGATTCTGCACTGCACTCCATACAGGTAGTGCCTCCAGAGCTTTAGTGCGAAAACCACAGCTGCTAGCTCAAGGTCGTGGGTAGGGTAATTCTTCTCATAGTCCTTGAGCTGTCTGGAGGCGTATGCTATTACTTTACCATCTTGCATGAGGACAGCTCCAAGGCCCATCTTGGACGCACCACTGTAGATGTCAAAGGCCTTGTCACTCTCTGGAATAGTCAAGATGGGAGCACTGGTCAGTCTCTTCTTCAGCTCTAGAAAACTGTGCTCGCATTTATCTGACCATTCAAACTTCTTGTTCTTTCTGGTCAAGGCTGTGAGTGGAGAGGCTATCCTGGAAAAGTCCTCCACAAATTTTCTGTAATATCCTGCCAGGCCTAAGAAGCTTCTGATCTCACTGGCATTCTTGGGTCTACACCAGTTGCTGACTGCTTCTATCTTGGCTGGATCAACTTGAATGCCTTCTTTGGATACAATGTGACCTAGGAAGGTCACCTGATCTAGCCAAAACTCACACTTTGAGAATTTTGCATAGAGCTTTTCCTGCTGAAGGATCTGCAGCACTATCCTCAAGTGTGTAGCATGGTCCTCTGGAGTTTGCGAGTATATGAGAATATCATCAATAAATACAATGACGAATTTATCGAGATACTCCCTGAAGATGTGGTTCATCAGCTCCATGAAGACTGCTGGAGCATTGGTTACTCCAAAAGGCATTACTACAAATTCGTAGTGGCCGTATCTTGTCCTGAAGGCCGTCCTGGGAATGTCACTTTCTTTAACCTTTAGCTGATGATACCCAGAACGTAGATCTATCTTCGAGAACACTGTAGCCCCTTTGAGTTGATCAAATAAATCATCTATTCTAGGAAGGGGGTACTTGTTCTTGATGGTTACCTTGTTCAGAGCTCTGTAGTCTATGCACAGACGCATAGATCCATCCTTCTTCTTGACAAAAAGTACAGGAGCTCCCCAGGGTGAATGACTCGGGCGGATAAGCCCTTGTCTAGTAGCTCCTGGAGTTGCTCTTGTAATTCTTTCAGCTCTGCAGGAGACATACGATATGGGGCCTTCGAGACTGGACCGGTACCGGGCACTAGCTCGATCTCGAATTCCACTTCTCTGTTGGGAGGTAGTCCAGGTAATTCTTCTGGGAACACTTCTGGATATTCGCAGACTACCCGTACATCCTCCTGCTTGAGTTCTTTCTTTGCTTCTGAGTCCACTATGTGTGCAAGAAAACCAGCACACCCTTGCTCTAGCATCTGGTGGGCTGCCAAGGCTGAGAGAAATTTCTGAGTCTTTCTCCTTGGGGCTCCTTGAAACTCGAATGGTGGTTCTCCTTCTGGGCTGAAAACCACCTTCCTTCTACGGTAGTCCACTGAAGCGCTGTACTTACTGAGGAAATCCATGCCCAATATGATGTCGAAGTCCTGCATCGCAAGGACTACCAGATCGACATATAGCTCTCGGTCTGAAATCTTGATTGGCACAGCCCGGAGCCTCTGGGTGGACTCCATGATTTTCCCTGAAGGGAGAGTTGTCAGGAATCTGGACTCCCAACTCTCTGCAGGCACCTGCAACTTACTAGCAAAAGGTACTGATACGAAAGAATGGGTCGCCCCAGTGTCAAACAGTGTAGTAGCTAAATGCTGTAAAAGAACTATTTGACCTGTTACGACCGTGGAGGCGCTGGCAGCTTCTTCCTTCGTGAGGGCAAAGACTCTGGCATTGGTTGGAACTGGTGCAGCTTCCAACCCTCCTTGACTGATCTGAGGTCCCTCCAGTATAGTAGGCATGTAATGTAACTGAGGCTGGCCTCCATACTGTACGAACTGCTGAGGAAGTGCCTTAAACTTGTTTGGGTAGTCTTTGGATCTGTGTCCCTCTTGTCCACATGAATAGCATCCAGTTACACCCAAAAGGCATGTTCCTGGATGGTTCCTCCCACACTTAGGACAAGGTGGATACCTAGCTTGCTTATTCTCTGGTTTTCCTTTCTGGCTGCCAGGCCACTGCTTCCTTTTGTGGTTCTTGTTCTTCCAGTTCTGGCTATTTGGCTGAGGCTTCTGGCCTCCTATTGTCTTGTTCTCAATCAGGACTGGCTTCTGCTGTGCTCGCTGTGCCTTGATGCTATTCAGGTAGTGCTCTGAGATTAGAGCACTACTGACCAACTCCTCGCTGGTCTGGGGTCGGTGCGTCCCGCTGTTCACGTTAAGTGCTATCTCAGGGTTCATCATGTGGAGCATCAGTCTGACTCGCTCCCACCACATACGAGCGTCTCCAGTTAGGCAGAAGGAGGCACATTTGACCTTCTCGACTTCTGGCCAGTCAAGAAGCTCCATTGTGCTTTCTAAAGTCTGGAACCAAGCCTGGGCATCCCAGGGCTCAGTCGTGCCTGAGAAGCTTTCAGGTTTCAGCCTTTGCCACTGGACGAGGTATGCTTCTTGTCTTCGATTCACGGCAGGGGTCTCCTGTGTGACGGGTGGAACTTCAGTCACCACTGGAGTTTCCACTCCTGCTGGGGGTGGTGTAGGGGGCACTGGGTGCTGACTTGCCATCAGTGTGGCGATGATCTTCTGTTGTTCTGTCATCTGAGCTTGCATTTGAGCAATGACTGCCATCAGGTCTGGCTGTTCTGTGCCAGACCCATTGTTATCTTGAACTGGGGTTCCGTTCCTTGCATTAGGAGCTCGGCCTCTTCTTGCCATCTAATAATGTATAAGGGAACAAGAAATCACTACTACTTCTCTAGGTATAAACTTATCTTCTTACTTAGTATCCTAATATCCATTCTAGGGATTAAACATGATTCCGTGATACTAAGGTATTAAACATGCTTCCTTGTTCTATGCACATGTGAGTAAGTACTTAAGCATTTCTCTATACTGAAGTTAAGTAAAGGAGCAATAGAAAAAAAACTGAAACTTAAAGCATTCTTACTTGAAGACGGCAAGGTTGATGCTGATGTGTGTGTGATGCTGGAGAATGGGAACCGCTCTGATACCACCTGTAGCGACCCGCCTTCTCTGCCTTAGACGGATCGTTACTTTTATCTACTTCTCGACTCTAATGCACGACTAAAAAAAATGCGGAAATCTTTTTTTTTTCTTTTTAATCTATCTAAGAATGATATTCTAACTTAATTAGTCATGCATGATACCATGTCACACTTTCTTTCTCAAAAACTCATAAGAAATTACTTATTGAAACTTGCCTCGCCCAACTCGGCTTACGGGTATCAGTCGACTGATACTGTATCAGTCGACTGATAGGCCTGAAATCTGAAATTCAGGTTTCGAAACTTTGTTTCAAAACTCCACCAAACATATACTTTTGAGCCATACAAAGTCATGACACCATTTCTATACTCTATACTAGTTTTCTAACCAATTTAGCCAATCAAAACGAATTCATAAACTCGAAATTAGGTCTTTTGCGAGATTTAGCAAGTTATGAGAAACTATTTAAACTTTAGGCTAGAGTTTGTACCAAACTTAACTTCTAACCATTTAAACTCATCATGCAAGATTCTATAACATTGCTAAAACATCATGAAATGAGAAAGCGACTTTTCTAAGCATAATTGAGCAATAAAACTTGATTTAAAAGGAAAACTAGTCCTATCTTTGGCACATGCATTAATAACTCCAATAAAGTATCAATATCTCAAACTACTCACACTTCTACTCATCCAATGCAATCATAAGGATATGTATGCTAAATGAAATGGCATGGAATCTTTATTCTACGAAATTGAGCATGTAAAACTATCCAAAGCTTGAAAGTTCGCTAAACTCCATAAAGCAATAACTTAGAATTTGAATAAACTAAAACATTGTAATTCAAATAACTAAATTGTCTCGTCTTAAGGATCTCTCCAAAATCAGCCACCACACACACTTTGCTCAGCACCGCCTCGTCGCCTTCCTTCAGAATTGCTTGCCTTTACCTTTATCTGCAGTAAGAGGAAAATGCAACTAGTAAGCAAAAAGCTTAGTAAGTACTATCTAGCTCACAAAATCTCGAATGTGCAAACATGCTTCTTGAACAATATGAAAATCACATGAGATACTTATATGCTTGAAAGAAAACTGAACTAAACATGTATAACTCAAAACATGCATACTCAAGCATTAATAAATCTCAACTTGCTTTTCTTGGCTCAACTTGAAACTTTAGCTATTCTTTAACTTTTTGAAAACTCTTTAAACTTTAGAAACTTTGCTAAAGCATATACTTGAAAATAATAATCACTTGGATCCACTGAAGACGTAAGTACTATCTCATATGCGCGTTCCTTAAAAGGTTGGGGTAGCGAGCCACCAATCCTAATAGAGCAGACCTTGGTCTACCAGGGCCAAGACCTTGGAATTGGACACCTGGATTTCTTTAACGACGCCCTTGGACGCCGGGTACTGGCCTTAGAAAATAAAATAGCTTTTCTTTCTTTTCTTTCTTATCTGTAAATGCCTTGGCATTTTCTCGAGCACCTTGCGTGCTAAAATCCCTAAGTCTTGACTTTTGGGGATTTCTTAAGGCCTTGGCCTTTTCTTTTCTTATCTTTATCTTCTCTTTTCTTTTCTCATAGCTTTTCTTAGACCCTAAACTCACATAGGGTACTTAATCAAACATATATAATCATATACTGAACTAAGATCACATGAAAAATCTTAAACTAAAGGAAATATCTCTTTTAAAAACTTTTAAAGGAAATTCTTGCGGAAAAACCGCCTCTTACTGCAGGTGAGCAGTACTTACATTGATATCTTGGACTTACAACCAAGAACGGCGTCGGAGGTTCGAGAGAAACTTGAGATCTCGGAGAATTCTTCGCGCCTACGCGTTCCTCTCGTCGCGGGGATCCCGAATATAGGAATATCTCTCGGAGGAGAACCTTGGCCGGCCCCCTTGGCCTTGGTGTTGGTTGGCGTCGCCCAAGAGAGGAGAAGGGAGGCTGTCTCGCGCGGCTAGGGTGAGGAAGAGAGAAAACCAAAAATCCAATTTCCTCTCTTAACTTATCTATTTATACTTATGGGGCGGATTGACCTAACTACAACTTATCTATTGATTCACTTATTCTCTATCAACAAAACGAATTGGCGCAGCTGGTCTGCCCGCTTGTCTCTCACGCGGAGGTGTAGGGTTCGAACTCCTTGCTGCCCATTAAACGTTTTTCTTTTTTTAAATATACTAAACGGACTCGGAAAATTCCAGAAAAATATTCTAAAAATCCCTAAAAATATCTAGAATATTTCTAAACCATTTTTAAATAATTCTAAGGAATTTAAGAACTAAAAATGGGAATTTTGGGGCGTTACATGTCGTCGCCTGGAGGAGGAGGAGGAGGGGCAAGATACATGAGGTTCCAGTTTTGCATCATCGCATATATCTCATCTTGTCTCTCCTGGATCCCCTGAAATTGCCCTGTGAGGCCGTGAACTGCTCCCTGAATATCAATCTGGCACTGTTGAATGTCCACCTGCTCCTGCTGAAATGTGTGAAAGTCCTCCCGGAGGGCGTGAACCTTTGCCTTTAGCCTGGAGAACCTCTCCTCTAAATTCCCTGTAGCAGCAGTCTCCTCATCATCATCTGAGCTAGAAGAAGCAGGATGCTGTCGCCAGACCATCTCTCCTTGCCGATACTCAATCCCTGCTAGGGAGAGCTGCCTAGAGCCGATCTGGTCATAATCTTTGGACAAAGTATGCTTTTGACCCCTAGTGGTGATGATCCCTTTGGATTTGAAAAAATCAGTCAAAATGTGGCAAAAGGGCATGTAGAGTTTTCTATTGACACCATGGGAGAAATGGACAATGGATGTAAAAATATGCAATGCAATGCTAATGTCTAACCTTCTCTCCAGGGCGTACTGTAGGACCAGTGCCGTCCATAGAGGGGGGAGGTGAATATCGGCCGTGAAAACTTCGTGAAACTTTCGATCTACTCAGAGTGTTAGTGCAGCGGAAAAATAAAACAGAGAAAGAAATAACAATACAAGGACACAGTGGGATTTATTTACTTGGTTCCCAACCCCCCAGGGTCAGTACGTCCAAGGCCTATGTACTCGACGTGAGTCCACTATTGGTCTCCTTTCCGGAATTTCCAGAGATGGAGAAAACCCATCTTACAGTGTACAATTACAAGCACAAGTACAGAAAATTAAGTACGGAATAAATGCAAACCGAACAAAACAAATTCTGACGCTCGGCCGATCTAGACCTCCGAAGTGCCGTGCATTTCCTCCTGGAGCCTCCCGGTCGTAGAGCCTCGTCTTTAGCACGTTGTCGTCGATCAGAATGATCAGAATGGCACTTAGCAGTTGTGTTTGAAGCAGAGGGGTCGAAGCCCCTTTTATAGGCTTCCTACCGGCGCCCTGGACGTTGGGGGCGCCCCGATAAACCCGGTCAAACCTTATCCCTACGCTGACCTCGCCGCAGCTGATAAAACCTTTGACCAGGGCGCCCCGGACCTCCCAGGAGCCCTCATGAAGGCTTATCTGTGTTTCGAACTCGAAACAGCAAATACAGCTTTGAACCCGGGTGCCCTACTTGAAGCCTATTCTGCCTGCTTCACTTAACCTGCTTTTTTACTCATTGGCTTGGGCGCCCCCATCATTGGGGGCACCCTGGATGCATGGGGGCTCCCCCACTGATGGGGGTGCCCTGCTTCAAGGCCTCCAACCCTTGTTTTCTTCGCTTGCTTTGTCTTCCAATCTTGGTACCTGCAAGATACACAAACACAAAGCACATATACATACAATATTAGCCTTAAGGACTTGGTTTGAACTTCGGATTTCCACGAAACCCTAGGTCAAACTGACACAAGTTCTCACCCCCCCCCCCCGAGAACGCGCCTTTCACCTACTCCTCTCAGGAGATGGTTGCCACCCAATCCTTCGGTTGGACTTTTACCCAGCAGCCCTTCGCCAGGTGCCTAGCATCCCTTCGCCAGGTCTTCAAAGCCTAGCAGTCCTTCGCCAGGTGCCTAGCAGCCCTTCGCTAGGTCTCCGTTACCAAGAAGTCCTTCGCCTGGTGCCTAGCAATCCTTCGCCAAGTCTTCGGTACCAAGCAGTCCTTCGCCTGGTGCCTAGCAGTCCTTCGCTAGGTCTTAGACTCCTCGCATCCCTTCTCTAGGTGCCCAGCAGCCCTTCGCCAGGTCATAGGGTTTCGATGCCTAGGTTAACTAGGACTTTTCTTCAACTTAAGTTACTTCTCCTTTGCTCTCCTTTGTTTGTTCAATGTATCACTGACTTAAGTGTATTGTCAAACATTAAAACACTTAAAGGACAACATCATTGATGCAACTTGCACCAACACGTACATCATCACCCAGTGGGGAAGTCGAATCATTGACCACCCCTTGGTGACAATCGGTAAAATGCAATCTAAAACAACTTTGTACAATATATTACTGGTTGGACTCATCCGCTTAGCTTCAAAAGTGCGTTGTAGGAGAATTCTAGGTCTATCAAAGTAGTGACGATGAATTTGGTCAATAGTAACATTTGGAAAGATGAAGGGCTCGATGACCTTTGGGAAACAAGTAAATGCACTATTGGACTCCCTACATCCTAAAAACTCTCCTAACTTTGCTGGTGAAAAAGGAATGGTAACACCTGCTACCAAAGACACATAAGTCCCATCATCGGGACTAATACATGTAAGATTGGCGTAGAACTTTTTACACATGTCAACATTGACATAGTGTTGACAATAGGCCACCTGCTCTAGCCCAAAGTAGGTGATCATCTCTACAATGTGGGGGGCATTCTCTTGAAAATACGTCCGATTAAGATACCGACAATTCATTACTACAAAGTCAGTGTTTGCAAACTTCCTTCGGCAAGCCTCGGAACGGAACCGAGGTGCCTCAGGATCTACATGACCTTGATGAGATGACCCCTCTGTTAGGATGTATACTAAAAGTCTTGCTTTTGGTTAGGATACATCTATATTTTAAAGAGAACCGCAAAATCACACAGTGCATGCTTATATTAGTATGTGCGCAAACTGTCTGATGCTTGGCATTGTAAATAACATGGTGTGCAGTGTTGCACAGAAGATCATGTTATCAGCTTCCTTGCTGAAGTATAAGAAAGAGGCTCACAACCGAGATGGAGTTGGACAAACCATCGGGATGGTTGTAATGTAATTAGGTGTGGTTTATCTTAACCATAGAATTACACTAGTGTACTTTGTGTATATTGAGTAGGATCAAAAGAGAGGTCATCTAATTTTTGTACAGACTTAGTAAATTGGATTATACCTCGGATAATATTACGGAGTACGATCTCTTAATCCCGAAATAATGACGGGCATATATTATTAATTATTATTTTTTTGATTTACCAATGGGCAAGATCTATTCTGTTAGATCGATAGGCCCGGTAAATTGGGAGATAATATTAGTAATATGATGTGCTATTGATTATTGATAGAATCCATGTCCTAGTGAGTCGGGATGATGATGCCCCCTTGGTGAGCTCAAAAGGATCGTCATGTCAAATCTTGCAAGTGGACTATGGCCCGGTATGATGAAAAGGTTGAGTGGTACTAATCAAAGATCAAGAAGATAATTAATTTAATTATCAATAAATTAAATTAATTATCAGGCATACTATATATTAAACACGGGAGATGGACGACTCGTAATATGTAGAACCCATATGAAAATATGGGGGTTGGTGAGGAAGTACAATGGGATCCTTTAGTGAAATAGATTACCATTAATGGATCAGGTTTGGATCCATTAGCGGGCCAAGAACCAACTCCTCCTCTTGGTCCCTACCTTAGCCCTATAAATACCTCATAGGAGTCATGAAACAAGGTTTTAATGAATTAATTCGGATTAATCACAAAACCCTTCCTCCTTAAGCTCCCTCTCTCTCTCTCCTAGGTTAGGTTTTACACCGACGAGAAGGAGGAAGAAGCTCTTCTTCCTCAGCTCATCCTTTGGGCATGAAGGACCGGCAGGAGAGGGAGGAGCACATTGGTGCTCGGCTTGGAGTAGAGGCGTGGGCGGAGGGTGGCCGGCAGCAGGTTTAAACACCATGCGGCGTCGGCGGCAAGAAGGAAGGATAGCTCTTCTTTCCTCCCTTTTTCCTCCCTATTCTCTCCTCCTTTCCTCACAGTCAACTCCTCCTCTGTGTGCGCAAGCAAAGAGCAAGGAGGAGAAGTCTCTTGTGGTTGGAAAATAGAGGTTTGCCTTTTTGTTTGGCACCGGCGGTGAGGAAAGGGGATTAGGGTTTTCCGGCGGGTTTTTGGGAAGAAGAAGGAGCTTGCTCAGCTTCTTCTTCCCTTTCTTCATCATCCTAATAGCTTCTCATTGCTGCTTCATGGCTGGTAGGAGCTGGGAGCTTGCAGCGGCTGGCGGTGAGAGAAGGAGAGGCGAGAAGAGAGGTGGCCGAAACCCTAACTAGGGTTTTTGCTACCAAAGAGGAAGAGGCTTAAAGAAGGTGATTTCGGCGTGCCTTGGTGACTCCACGTCTTGGTAGATCATCTCCCACACGACATTCAGGAGGGGAGGGTCATAAGGTAGAAGACTGCGAGGTAAACGGCGAGGTATAACTCTCCCAAGCTCCATTTTACCTTTCCTACATCTTATTGTGTCATGCTTACTTTGTCTCGTCATTTTATGTATGTTTGTTAATTATTTTTGATTGTTGTCATGGATAATAATTAACTAACTAGACCCCGAATACAAACACAAAAACCGGTGATCCAACCATCGTCTTTTCCGCGGTTAATTAATCTGGAAAGTTACAAGGCCTTAACCTCGGTTTTGGATAAGTTATAACTTGGATTAATCAACACGACCACGAGATGGTCGTTAGAGGGGTGGGTCTCTATTCAGATTAAATTTTTAATCCGTAGACATAGGGAGGTCTCTCAGATACGACCCCGTGGTTGCCTTGGAAACCGCCAAGTCATACCCAACACCCTCACCCATTATCCACTTTTGTGCAACTCTAAAATGTAAAATACCCATGCATGTACCAAAATCACCCCACAAAGAAGGAAAACAAGGAAAACATGCAAAATGAGACAAGTTAGTCATAACTCATGAACTAAATGTGAAAAATAAACTACTCAAGTAGTTACCGTTTTCCTAGACGTTGCATTATGAATATTGATGGATATTGACTTGAAAAGAGAGGTTCTTTCAACCCTAGACTTAGTTCTGAGGTAGATGGAGGCTAGGAAGGTGATCTTAGGGCTTTAGGAAAGCTTCGAGCACAAGGGGAGGTCGAGGGAGATGAAAACTCGCAGGGGGTGGCACTGAAACCCTAGGTTCGGCCACCCCGCACGCGGCTGTTTCTTTTAAAACCCTTG
>JAGFNQ010001594.1:112959-138761 GCA_024364735.1 Boesenbergia rotunda
AAATCTTAGTCAAATAGCCATGATTTCAAAGATTGAACCTAAGACTATTGAGGAAGCCCTACCTGATCCTGACTGGATCTTAGCCATGCAAGAAGAGCTAGCCCAATTTTAGAGAAACCAAGTCTGGGAGTTAGTACCTAAACCTAAGGGTAAATCCGTAATTGACACTAAGTGGGTATTTAGGAATAAGTTAAACGATCAAGGTGAAATAGTCCGAAATAAAGCCCGCTTAGTAGCTAAGGGATTCAGCCAAGTAGAAGGGTTGGATTATGATGAAACCTATGCCCCTGTAGCTAGACTCGAGTCTATTAGGATGTTACTAGCCTTTGCATCCCATAAAGGATTCAAATTATACCAAATGGATGTAAAGTCAGCCTTCTTGAATGGGCTCATTAAGGAAGAAGTCTATGTAGGACAACCCCCAGGATTTGAGGATATAGAAAAACCAGATTATGTCTATAAACTTAGCAAAGCCCTTTATGGACTAAAACAAGCACCTAGGGCCTGGTATGAAAGACTATCCAACTACTTGATTTCTAAAGAATTCAAACAAGGTCAAATTGACCCAACCTTGTTTGTTAAAATTTTAGAAAAGGATATATTTATTGCCCAAATTTACGTAGACGATATAATATTTGGATCAACTAATCCTAAATTTCTAAAAGAATTTGTAACAATAATGGAAAATGAGTTTGAAATGAGTTTAGTTGGGGAACTCAATTTCTTCTTAGGGTTACAAATCAAACAAACTAAGGATGGAAATTATGTACATCAATCTAAATATGCTAAAGAACTAATTAAGAAATTTAAAATGGATAACTCTAAAAGCATAAGTACTCCAATGGCCACAAATGTAAAAATAGATAGTGACCCTGATGGTAAACCAGTAGACTTAAAATTATACAGAAGTATGATAGGAAGTCTACTGTACCTTACAGCCAGCAGACCTGATATACTTTTCTCAGTAGGAATGTGTGCTGGGTACCAAACATGTGCTAAGGAAACTCACTTAGCAGCCCTAAAAAGAGTTTTAAGATATATTAAGGGCACCCTAAATGTAGGGATTTGGTACCCTAGAACTTCATCCTTTAAGTTATCAGGACACTCTGATTCTGACTATGCTGGTTATAAATTAGATAGAAAAAGTACAAGTGGAAGCTGTCAACTCTTAGGAAACAGCTTAGTAAGTTGGTGCAGTAGAAAGCAACACTGTGTTGCGTTATCCACAACTGAAGCTGAATATGTAGCCCTAGGAGAATGTGTAGCTCAACTCTTATGGATGATGCACACTCTTAAAGACTTTCAGCTAGACTACAATCAGACCCAAGTCAATATTGATAATATTAGCTCAATCAACTTAACCAAAAACCCAATTCAACATTCTAGAACCAAACACATAGAAGTAAAACATCACTTTGTAAGAGATCACGTAGCTAGGGGTGAAATAGTCCTTAAGCATGTAGACTCCAAGTCCAACCTAGCTGACATATTCACTAAACCCGTACCTGAGTCTGAGTTCAGCTCACTAAGAAGGCAGTTAGGATTATGCTTAGTAGAATAGAATCATTTGGTTTTTGCTTTAATTTTAAAATGTTTTAAATTGATGTTAAAATGGTGTTTATTTTAAAAAGTTTTTCTAACTTAATCTTAAAAAAAAGTTTTACTTTGGTTTTAAAATTTTTTTCTTTAACTTAGTTTTATTTCAAAAACTACCCCCTTCAAAACTAGGGTTTTCTTCGAAATGGACTTAGCCTAGGCTCTAACCCTAGAATTGCATGCACCTATAGATCTAGAAGCCAGCATCTCACAAGCACCTTAGGGTACTTTGAGTGATAACCTAGAAAGGGTTGAGATGCTTAGGTCTTTGCCTCAATTCAAGATGCTTTAAGTCAGTGCATCGGCAGCAATTGGGGCACTAAATGAACAGCAATCAAGTTAAGTATCAAGTTTAGACAATCTAACTTGAACAATGCACATAACTTGACTAACTCTAGCAAAAACTACTGTTTATAACAGTTAGTAAGTAGCTAATTGGGTTAGACACGTCCCTAAAGATGAAACCAGACTTAGGTCCTAGTTTGTTTCAGTACAGCAAATGCTTTATTTAATTATTGCAAATATTGTTCTGCGTTTTTTTTGATATATGTCAAAGGGGGAGAGTTGGAAAGGAAAGAGGGAACCCAAAAAGTTTTTTTCAAATTTTTTCCTTTATTCAAAAAGTTTAACCTCAAAGTTAGAAATTTAAAGCTTAAATTTATCCTGTAAAAATTTCTAACTCTGAACTATTTCTAAGCTTAATCTGAAGTGTTATTAATTTTTGCTCAAATTATTCTTTGAAATTTTTTTCTAAATCTGAAAATCTTTCTAAAGTCTGAAGTTTTTCCAAAACTGAAAAGTTTCTAAGTCTGAAATTTTTCCAAAACTGAAAATTTTCTAAGTCTGAAGTTTTTCCAAAACTGAAAATTTTCCAAAGTCTGAAATGTTTCTAAAACTGAAAATTTGTCTAAAGTTTTCTAAGTCTTCCAAACTTAGAACATCATTTCGAAAAACTTAGCAGATTTCCCAACTTATTATCAAAACATGAAATCTTCTAAGTACTTAACTCAAATCACCTATTTTTGAAAAACCTAGGGGGAGATTTCTTCCAGGGGGAGGGAATCTAACTTAGGATTTCAATTTCAGCATTTTTTTTCCTTAACTTTTTGAACTAGGTTGCCATATATCAAAAAGGGGGAGATTGTTGGTGCAGAATGCACCCAAGTCAAACCTGTGTTTTGATATTGGCAAAAGGGTTCAAAAGTTAAGGGTTAGTTGTTGTCTAACAAGTTTCTTGAGTGTACAGGAAAAGCCCTAGCGAAGGAATGCTAGGCACTGGCGAAGGACTGCCAGACAGGAAAAGCCCTAGCAAAGGACTGCTAGGCTCTGGCGAAGGACTGCCAGAACGGACAAACCCTAGCGAAGGAATGCTAGGCACTGGCGAAGGGCTGCCAGAAGAAAAGACCTAGCGAAGGGCTGCTAGGCACCAAGCGAAGGGCAGCTTGGTAACTCAAGACCTGGCGAAGGACTGCCGGGCAAAAGTCCAACTGGAGGATCCGGTTGGCACCAGGTAAATTCTCCCGAGAGGAGTAGGTGAGGACGCGTTCCCCTTGAGGGAACATTAGGCGTCGGTTCGACCTAGGGCTCCATTTTGGAGACCAAAGTCAGAACCAAGACAGCCAAGGCTGTATAATTCATTATGTTATTGGTTTATTGTGTTTTGGACTAACCCTGGATGCAGGACCAAAGGAACGTGTGTCTGCAGCTCAGAATGCCTCAAAGGAAAGAGGCGATCGCTGACCAGGGCGCCCGGAGTGTCCCGAGCGCCCTCAAGGTGAACACAAAACACAACACAACCAGAAGAACCTCGACAGTACATTCTGAGGGCGCCCCCGCTGTCCCGGGCGCCCCCATTGCAAACCAACTCTGCCGCGTCTGCGCTACACACCCAGGGCGCCCCCGCTGTCCCGGGCGCCCCCAGCCAGACTTGCCGAGGAGACCTAGCGTTGCGGATAAGAGCTGGCCGAGTCAACCAGGGCACCCCCAGCGTCCAGGGCGCCCCCGTCAAAGGGTTATCCCGAGTTCTTAGGGATAAACCCTTGACCGCGCCTTTTGGGGATCAAGCGCCACGTGGGGGGGCGCCCCCGTCGACCAAGGCGCCCCCAGGCCCTATATAAAGGGCCCTCGACCTCCTTCTTCAGAGCATCAATTACTGCGACACTTCTGCGCTCTTCTGCTTCCGCGACACTCTCCAGAAATCTTCCAACTCGAGCTGACGACGTCCCGCTGCTCCGAAACTTCGATCTACACCGGACGTCGGTAACGAAGAGCTGTATTTAAAGTTTACTAAACTGTTCTTGTTATAATCTTTCTTGTAAACTTTTACGAACTTATAGAATTGCCCGCAGAAAACGATCAACGACCGTGGGCCTTGGAGTAGGAGTCGACCCAGGCTCCGAACCAAGTAAACCGACTGTGTTTGCATTGTTCTGTTTTTCTTTTATTTCCGCTGCGCACCCGCTCTTTTTAAATCCGAACGATTTGCGACATTCACCCCCCCTCTATCGCATCTCTCGATCCAACATCTGCACCAACAGGGAACCTATTGTGTGGCTCCTGATCGGTCTGGTGACCGATCAGGGAGCAGGTCGTTGCCTTGTTGCTTGGCTCCTGATCGGTCCGGTGATCGATCAGGGAGTTGGCAGCTTCCTCACTGCCGTGCTCCTGATCGGTCTGGTGAAGGGAGCCCACAGTGAGTTGAGTTCCCCCGCTGATCAGCTCCTGAACGGTCTGGTGACCGATCCACGACTTAGGATTTGATTTCCGCAGTTACTGTTCACTCAGACGTGGACCGATCAGGCTTGAACCTGATCGGACAGGGAGCTACCTGATCGGTCTGGTGACCGATCAAGCTTCACTCTGATCGGTCTGGTGACCGATCAGGCTTGTGTTGCCGCGAGAGCTGGGAGTCCCAGCTAAGCGGTGGATCGGTCTGGTGACCGACCCACAAGCCCTGGATCGGTCCGGTGACCGATCACTTTAATTCAAATTGCACTGTCAGACGCTCTGATCGCGTCTGACCGTATCCGATTCTCTGCGCTTAACATCTGATACATGATTTGCTGCTTGATATGCTGTCCTAATACTCTGATTAAGCTGCAGGTGACAGGGAAGGATTCAAACACTTAAGGAGAGTTAATGGAGACCTTTCCTTGGAGCAGGTTTGTCTGTTTTTCCATCTCAGGTTGCAACGGGCGCTGGTGCTGGCTGGAGCTGTTGTCTGGGGATGGTCTGAGGGAGGGTCAGGGAGTCCAGAGGAGCTCAGTGGTAGCTGGTGGTTGCAGGTAAGCAGCTGGACGCTGCAGTGAGATGTTGTCACCTGGCAGTCAAGAGGGGAACAAAAGGAGCGGTGTGGAGCTGAGCAAGAAGTTGTTGCTTTGGTTTTCTGCTGCGATTCTTGCTGCGTGCTTGTGCTCCTTGTTGATCATCCACTCTTGAGAAAGCTACTCTGATCTTTGAAGTAACCAGCCCTTGCTTGAGCACTTGGAGGAAGGAACAAGAAGCTTCGAGTCCAACAGCGGGAAGACACGGGGAAAGGGTTCTTGCGTGAGATCGTCGCAGGGTGGAGCTCAGAGGGAGCTTGTTGTGTTCTTGTCTTTGCTAAGTGCTAAGTAAGATCTTTCTTGTGTTTCACTGTGCTTAAACCTATATCATTGATTGAAACGCTGTGAAGAGGTTACTCCACCGAGAAGGAGGTTGCATTCTATCCAGTGTTAACCGGGGCTTGATCTGTCGGCGATCAAGGGATCGCCCACCTTAAGGGCACGCCAAGGAGTAGGGGCAAGTTATCCCCGAACCTTGTAAACCCTCCTTGTTAGCGATCTTGTTTGTTTGTCCTAGTTACTTTTTGTCTTCTGCATTTCTGCACTTCTTTGTTTCCATTATTTCTTTCGCTGTGCTACTAACAAACTGAGTGCAGAAGTTTGAAAAGCTTAAAGCCTAAGTGTTTGGCTATATTCACCCCCCCCCCTCTCTAGCCATCCGAACTCCAACAATAAGAAGGAGGAAGAGGTGGTCGGCAGTGAGGTTTTCAAGCAAGGAGAGTATCCATTCTCTTCTTCTTCATCCTCTTCTACATCCTTCTCTTCATCATTGGTGGCCAGTGATCACAAGCAAAAGGAAGAACTTCTTCCTTTTTGGCCGGCGGCAAGGTGGAAGGAAACCTAGGGTTTCGGCGCATGGAGAGAGAAGAAGAAGGTGCCTTGGTGACTTCGTTTCTTGGAAGATCGTCGCCCACACGATGTCCAAGAAGAGGATAGGATATACGATAGAAGATCACGAGGTAAACAAGAGGTATAATTCTCATTTGGATCTTTCTTGCATCTTATTTTTATTGTATGTTGATTATTATCATGGACCCCGAAGATAAATACAAAAACCGGCGATTAATTCATCATCTATTCCGCGGCTAATTGATTAGAAGAGTTAGATTGGTTGAACAACAAGTTTGTTCAAGCGATCACTTGAATCAATTAGTACGATGATGAAACGGTTACTTGGGAAATTTCTTTCCATCCAAATTTGTTTTAATTAATTTAATTTTAATACGGGGACATGGAGAAGATTCCCATGCATAACCGAAACCGACAATTTGTATCAGAGCCAAGGTTTCCGGTTTTATGTATTTTGGATTCGGTTACTTTTATACACTTTTCATATACAATTTTATGCCGGATAATAGTAGGATGTGTGTAGGCTAACTTTTTGGTTGCAGGCATAAGATCCAACTATTATGGCTATGGTTGATTGTATGTGATTGTGTGTGTATGATTGTGATTGTTTATTTGAATCCTCGGGGTTGACGAGGCTAATTAGTATTTAATTTTTGTATTTAAATATGACATTGTTTAGCCGCTTATTTTAATTTATTTCAATCTAGATTTGTTGTACACTCCTTCGTGGAGTATAGGATCGAAGGATGTAAATTAAAATAATTTTTTATCTCAACTCGGAGCTCCTTTCAAGCTTGCGCATGGTGGTGGAGAAGGAGGAGACGAGGTGGCGACACGATGGAAGGCATATTGGAGAACATAAGCCATAATAGTTGGAAAATTAGTTTTTCTTATTTATTGCTTATTATTTATATGCTTGTTGTGCTTGCATGGTAAAATTTCTCAATTTTAAATTACTAAGTGGGAGAGGGAATCTTTGAGTCCCGTGACCTCCATTACAAATTTGACATGTGATGCGAACAAAGTTGCGCGTTAGCTCTGAGTGCCTTCCTCCATATCCGATGAGTTTGTTTCGCGGATCACTAGGTCAAATATGATTATATGAAATTATTTAGGAGTGTGTGATCTTCCTCATCAAAAGGGACATAATCCTAGATAATTGCCTCAGTATCGTGTAATGGTGTACACTTAGATGCATTTAATAGTATCCTCCTCATCAGAGTCACTGCTATTATTAGTAGGGTCGAAGAGGAACCAACTATTAATTTTATTTGTCAAAAAGTAAGGTTGACAAGATAATAAAATTAATGGGTAAAACCTCTTCTTACAAATGTAGAATTCGTATACGTGCACACTATCGTGACATATGATATTCTCGGTGTTTTGAAGTGTTGGTTGATTTTAAAATTATATTGTTTGAGGAATCAATATTATTTTGAAATCTAATGTTTTGATTATTGTGATTCTCAGGATTTTTCAAAATGACTTTCAACCCACTTGCTGTTATTTTAAAGGAAAATAAACTTACTGGTCCCAATTACATAGATTGGAAAAGAAACCTTGATATTGTCTTGACTGCTGAGGAGTACAAATTTGTACTCTTTGAGATCTGTCCTGAAAAGCCTAGCGAGAATTCTAGTGAAGAGGAGAAGGAACATTATAAGAAGTGGGTAAAGACAGACGAGATGTCACGGTGTTACATTTTGGCTTCTATGTCAAATGTGCTACAATATCAACATCAGGCTTTTTCTACTGCATATGGCATGATGTTCAATCTCAAGAAACTCTTCGGATACCAATATCGGGCTGCTAGGCAAGAGGCAATGAGGAACTTGATGACGACCACCATGAATAAGGGAACACCCGTGAGGGCTCATGTTCTCAAAATGATGGCTTATTTGAATGAGATCGAAGCCCTTGGAGCGGAGATCAATGGGGAAACCCAAGTTGATATCATTCTTCAGTCACTACCGAGGAGTTTTGAGCAGTTTCGCCTGAACTATAATATGAACAAAAGGACATATTCGTTGGCGGAGCTTCTGACAGAACTCCAGGAGGCAGAGGGGTTATTTCGTTAGAGTGCTCATGCTTTTATTTTTGAAAAGGTTTCTTCTTCTAAGCCGAAAGGCAAGAAGAAGAAGAAACAAGGTTTAGCAAAGAAAGCGGCTGGATCTCAAGGACCTCAGGCTGGAGTGAAGAAGCCGAAAGGCAAGTGCTTCACGTGCAAGCATATTGGACATTGGAAGGCGGACTATCCCCGTCGAAAGGAGAATAATCAAGGTATATCTTTTTGTTTAGTTGTTGAAACATTTTTAGCGATGTTATCTACTTGTACCTGGTGTGTAGATACGGGAGCCACTGATCATGTCTGCAATTCTTTGCAGGGGTTCCAGGAAACCAGACAACTAGCTGAGGGAGAGATTACCGTCTACATGGGCAATGCTACGAAGGTGGCGTCTATTGTAGTGGAAGACGTTTATTTATCTTTTGATGGAAATAAAACTTTGGTTTTAAGAAATTGCCTTTATGTACCTTCATTTAGAAAGAATCTTATTTTAGCTTCTAAATTATTTATGGATGAGTATTCTATTTCTTTTAATGACAAGGTTATTATAAAAGGAATAGAGAGATTATCTGTCCTGATGCGTTGGTTGGCAATATGTACACTATTGAACCAATAACTCCAACGATGCAAATAGAAATTAATAACTCTTCGTCTAATCATAATAAGAGAAAAGAACCTTCGAAAATGAACCAAACGTATCTTTGACATCTAAGATTAGGTCATATTAACCTGAGTAGAATTCAAAGGTTGATAGCAGATGGACCTTTGGGTTCATTGGTGGTGGAGGACTTCCCAACCTCCGAATCTTGCTTAGAAGGTAAAATGACCAAGAGGCCTTTTAAGGCCAAGGGGTATAGAGCCAAAGATGTGTTAGAGTTGGTTCATTCTGATTTGTGTAGTCCTATGTCTATCCAGGCTAGAGGTGACTTTGAATATTTTGTCTCTTTTATAGACGATTAGTCAAGGTATGGATACATTTATTTGATGTGCCGCAAGTCTGAATGCTTTGACAGGTTCAAAGAATTCAAGGCTGATGTGGAGAAACGTCAAGGTAAAAGTATCAAAACACTATGATCTGATCATGGCGGTGAGTACCTCTTGGGAGAGTTTAGGAGTTACTTATCAGAGTCTGGGATTCAATCCCAGTTGTCCGCACCTGGTACACCCCAGCAGAACGGTGTGGCAGAGCGAAGAAATAGGACTCTTATGGAGATGGTTAGATCAATGATGAGTTATTCTGAGTTACCGAATTCATTCTGGGGGTATGCTCCAGAAACGGAAGTGTACATTCTGAACTTAGTACCATCTAAATCAATACCCTCTACTCCCACAGAATTGTGGACTGGGCGTAAGCCTAGTCTGGGACATATTCAGATTTGGGGTAGTCTAGCACATGTGCTGAAGGGAGATGCTGATATGTTGGAATCTCGTACAGAATTACGCTTGTTCGTAGGCTAACCTAGATGAACGAAAGGAGGTTTATTTTTTAGTCCCAAAGATCAAAGGGTGATCGTGAGCATGAATGCCCGATTTTTAGAGGAAGACTATATGATGAACGGCAAGCCCATGAGTGAGATTGTTCTAGAGGAAATGAGAGGGGAAGTTTCAACTTCAGTACCAACAGTACAGGAGAACATACCACAAGTGACTGCACAGCGTGTCACAGAGGATACACAGGTAGTACCTCGTCATAGTGGGAGGATTGTTAGACAGCCTGACAGATTCATGTTTTTGGGAGAATTTCTGGACTTGCTCCCTGGTGAACATGAACCTGATTCCTGGACCTATGAAGAGACACTCCAAGATAAAGATGCGGTGTCTTGGCAAAAGACAATGAATTCTGAGATAGAATCTATGGATTCTAATCAGGTCTGGGAGCTAGTAGAATCACCCAATGGTGTAAAAGCCATTGGATGCAAGTGGATCTACAAAAGAAAGAGAGGATCAAATGGGAATATAGAGACCTTCAAAGCAAGGCTTGTAGCAAAGGGGTATACTCAGAAAGAGGGTATCGATTATGAGGAGACTTTTTCGCTGGTAGCCATGCTTAAGTCGATCCGGATTCTCTTGTCTATTGCCACTCATATGAATTATGAGGTTTGGCAGATGGATGTCAAGATAGCTTTCTTTAACGGAAGTTTTAAGGAAAACATCTATATGAAGTAACCAGAGGGATTCATTGCAAAGGGCAAAGAGCATCTTGTGTGTAAGATTAATCGGTCCATTTATGGATTGAAGTAAGCTTCAAGATCTTGGAACATCCAGTTTGATGAGGTAATCCAGTCCTATGGATTTACTTAAAGTCCGGATGAGTCTTGTGTATACAAGAGATGTGACGGAAACGTAATGGTATTTCTTGTACTATACGTAGATGACATTTTGCTCATTGGCAACAATGTCAAAGTGTTATCAGACATAAGGGTATGGTTGTCCAAACAGTTTGATATGGACTTGGGAGAAGCTAGACACATCCTTGGGATCAAAGATATATATAAGAGATCGTAAGAAAAGTATGTTGTGTTTGTTGGGTATGGCTTGGCGGTTTCCAAGACAACCACGGGGTCGTATCTGAGAAACCTCTCTATGTCTACAGATTAAAAATTTAATCCGAATAGAGACCCGTCCCCCTAACGACCGATTCGTCGTCGTGTCAATTAATCCAAGTTACAACTTAGTCGAAACCAAGGTTAAGGCCTTGTAACTTTCCGGATTAATTAACCATGGAAAAGACGACGATTTGGATCGCCGATTTTGTATTTATCTTCGGGGTCCAGTTAGTTAATTATTATCTATGATAGAAAATCAAAATAACTAACTAACATACATGAAATGATGAAGCAAAGCATCATGACACAAATAAAACATAGCAAAATAAAACTGGAGCTCGAGAGAGTTATACCTTGCCGTTTACCTCACAGTCTTCTATCTTATGACCCTCCCCTCCTGGATGTCGTGTTGGCAACGATCTACCAAGACGCGGAGTCATCCAAGGCACACCAATTAATCCTTCTCCTTACCTCTTCCTTTCTTTATGCCAACCAAGAGGAAACCCTAGAGCTAGGGTTTCAATATCGCCGGCCACCCTATAAGGAAGAAGAAGAAGAATATGTTGATGAAGGAGAACTCCTCTCCCTCACAACCACCCTCGCCGACCTCCTCCACCACCTCCGATCCTGTAGCCACAAGCACGCAAGGAGATGGCAGCTCTTCCTCTTCTTCCTACATGCGCCGACCAACTTTGCCCAAGGAAAGCTGCCGCCGGCCCAACCAAGGAAGAAGGTCTTCCTCTCTCGCCACCATCCGCCTCTCCGCCCTCCTGCAGCTGCCTGCCGATCCAAGGATGAGAAGGAGAAGGGTGGTTCCTCCACAGATTGCCGCCGGAGCCCCTGCTTGAAGAATTCCGGCGCCGCAAGCTCTAGGAGATGTTGGTGTCGCCACCGACCAATCCTCCACCTACCGGAGCTCGCTTCTTCTAAGAAGACCAAGAGGAGAACCTCCTTCTTCTTCCAGCCGAGCCTCAGTCTAGAGGAATGGAAGAGAAGAGGAGAAAACCGATCCCTCCTCTTCTCTATTGTCGCCGGCCACCATATAACCTAGGGGAGGAGAGAAGAGAGAGAGAGAGACTTAGGGTTTTTTTATTAATTGGAATAATTTATAATTAATTATGGATTAATTCATTAAGCCTTGTATCACGACTCCTATGGGGTATTTATAGGGCTAAGGTAGGGACCATGAGGAGGAGTTGGTTCTTGGCCCGCTAATGGATCCAAACCCGATCCATTGATGGTGATCCATTCCACTAAAGGATCTCATTGTACTTCCTCACCAACCCCCATATTTTCATATGAGCTCCACATATATTACGAGTCGTCCATCTCTCCGTGTTTAAGATATCGTATGCTCGATAATTAATTTAATTTATTGATAATTTAATTAATTATCCTCTTTATCCTTGATTAGTACCCTCAACTTTTTCATCATGCCAGACCATAGTCCACTTGCAAGATTTGACATGACGATCTTTTTGAGCTCAGCAAGGGGGCATCATCAACCCGACCCATCAGGACACGGATTCCATCAATAATCAACGGCACATCATATTATTAATATTATTTCTCAACTTACCGAGCCTATCGATCTAACAGAATAGATCTCGCCCATTGGTAAATCAAAGAGATAATAATTAATAATATATGTCCGTCATTATTTCAGGATTAAGAGATCGTACTCCATAATATTATCTGAGGTCTAATCCAATTTACGAAGTCAGTACAAAATTGGATGACCTCTCTTTTGGTCCTACTCAACGTACACAAAGTACACTAGTGTAATTCTATGGTTAAGATAAACCACACCTAATTACACTATAACCATCCCGATGGTTTGTCCAACTCCATCTCGGTTGTGAGCCACTTTCTTATATTTCGGCAAGGAACCTGATAACATGATCTTCTGTGCGACACCACGCACCATGTTATCTACAATGCCAAGTATCAGACACTTTGTGCACATACTAATATAAACATGCACTGTGTGATTTTCTGATTGTCTTTAAAATGTAGATGTATCCTAACCAAAAGCAAGGCTTTTAGTATACATCCTAACAATCTTCCACTTATACGCAAAGACTTTGCTATTTTCAAAATGTCATACATCTGACCTTTAGATCCTTCACATGCCTAAAAGCTCTCGCTACTAAGGCCTTACTGAAATGATCCACCTAGGTCATTCTCTGATGCAATCCAGGCAACGACAGCTATTCCTCTTCTGGGTGGTACTTGCGCTCTATGTGTGAACTTGTTTTATGGACTCGTGATTCCTTCGAGTTTGCAACTGCACCATTTTAATCACATCAAATGTGATAGTTCCTAGCAAACCTGGAATCACATCAAAGTCCATCTTGAGGTTTCTGAACCATGCAGCTATATTGGCTGCCTCGCTGGCTGCCAGAATATCCAGCCTCCCTAGTAGGGTCCATCACGCAGACACTGCATAACACTCTACTATACAATGGTTCTGGCTCCTAAAAGTAAACACAAAACCCAAGGAATATTTATATATGCCCCTATCTAGATTGGAATTCTGTATCCATATAACCTACAGGAAATTGGGCTGCCTAGTAAATCAGCATATAGTCCTTAGTCCTTTTCGAGCACTAATACATGCTTTTACTGCATTCCAATTTTCTTGACCTAGGTTACTCCAATATCTGTTACCCATGCCCAAGGCACAACAGATATCTGGGCTCATTTCTAGCATACAAAAGACTTCCTCTAGCTGATGCTAGAGGAACCGTCATTTACCTACTCTACCACCTTTGATAATCCAAACATATCTCTTAGATAGAGTAGCTCCAAAATTGAAAAGTATAAAACTTTCCTTTAGAGGTATCCATGCTAGAATGAGCTAGGACAATATTTTATATGAAGCTTGAGATAAGCCCATCATCCTTTTCTGGAGGTCCCTTAGATCTTTGATCTCCAAGGATGTGTCTTACTTCTCTCAAGTCCTTCATAATTGTGTGGACAACCATACCCTTACGTCTGACAATATTCCATCATTGTTGCCAACTAACAAAATATTATCTACGTATAGTACAAGAATACCACTTCGTTTCTGTCACATTACTTACATACACAATCTTATCCGTCCTTTGAACAAATCCATATAACAAGATTTATCTCTTCAAAGCGGATGATCCTTGTCATAGGTCTAAGGATCTGGCTCATGTTCACTTAGGACTCAGTCCATAGACTCTCCAAGAACATGAGACTTTCAGGTTGTCTAACAACCCTCCCACTACGATAAGGTACCTTTTGTGTAGCTTCTGTGACACGAGGTGCAGTGTCTTGTGGTATAACCTCTTGTACATTTTGTACTAAGATCAGAATGTCCCCTTATTTAATTTACTCAGAGTAACTCTACACCTGGACTTGTGGTTTATTACATAGTCCTTTTCCTAAGAATCAGACATTCGTCCCAACGAATGTCCTCTGATCCTTAGGACTATTAAACCACCTTATTGTTCCCTTAGAATATCCTACGAACATATGCACTAGATTCCAACTTGTTAGTGTCTCTTTTCAGCACAAGTGTTGAACTACTCATAATCTGAACATGCCTTAGACTAAGCTTTCACTTAGTTCACATTTCTATGGTTTTAAGAGACTACTGACAGAATCAAGCATATACACCTTCGTATCTAGGACATACCCCTTTGAACAAATTTGGCTAATCTCAGAGTGGCTTATCATCTTCTTAACTATTTAGCTTAAGAGACCTTTTTCTTCCACACATTTCACCATTCTGTTGGGGCACACCAGGTGTAGTGAATTGGGATCAAATCTCAATTCTCTAATAAGTAAGTCCTACAACTATCCTAGAGGTACTGGCCACCATGATCTAATCATAATGTCACAATACTTTTACTCTGATGTTTCTTCTGCATCAGACTTGAACTCTTTGATCTCATCAAAGTATTCAGTCTTGCAGTACATCAAGTAAATGTATTTTGTCCTTTGAATAATTGTTCATAAATAAAGTATTCAAAGGTACCTCTATTCTAGATAGACTAAGGACCTATACTTATCAGGGTGAACCAATTCTTATATATTTTTGGCTCTATGCCCCTAGTCTTAGAACAAGCCTATTTGGTTTTGTTACTTCCCTAGTAAGAGTCAAAAGATCTTTAAAGAAGACAACTCTTCCATAACCAATGAACCCTAAGGCTTATTGGTTGATCACTTTTGAATCCCACTAGGGGTTAACAAATCAAACCTTAGAGACAAAAAATATATATATTTGGTTTTACGTGGAAGGAACCTTTCTCTTACATTAAGATGATAAGCTATTAATTGCATCATGGGAGTTTTTGGTTTTATGTACTAATTGCCTATCTATTTACTTTGACAGATATTCCTTCTACTCCACTTTTAACAAATAAAAGCAATAGAAAATATCTGATTCCAGAAACTAAACAAAAGTTCTTTCCAAAAACTAAGTACATAAAGGTAATCTATATAAAGTCAAAACTATGTCAACCTATGCTAAAGACATAAATGAAATAGATAAACTCCCACTGCAAAAGTCATCTCCATAGCCCATCCATGTAGTCAGTCATATCCTTCTCAGCTAGCCGTCGGGTTTCCTGGAACCCCTGCACAAAAATGCAGACATGATTAGTGGCATCCGTATCTACTCACCAGATACTGGTAGATATCACCGCTAAATATATTACAATGACAAAGAAGAAAATATACCTGTGGTACTACTCTGGCGACGGGGACAATCCGTCTTCCAATGCCCTGACTGGTTACACACAAAGCACTTGCCTTTCGACTTCTTTATGCATCCCTAAGGTCCCTGTAATCCTGCTACTTTCTTTGCCTCAGAACGTTTCTTCTTCTTCTTTCCTTTCGGTTTAGAAGCAGAAACTTCTTGAGCAATGAAAGTCTGTGAACCCTGAAGAGAAATTGCCTCTGTCGCCTCGAGTTTTGTCAGAAGTTCTGCCCATGAATATGAACGCTTGCCCATATTGTAGCTTAGGCGAAACTTCTCAAAACTCACTGGTAGAGATTGGAGGATAAGATCGACCTGGGTTTCCCCATCGATCTGAGCTCCAAGGATTTCTATCTCCTTCAGCCAAGCCATCATTTTGAGGACATGTTCCCTTACGGGCATCCCCTCAACCAAGATGGTAGTGGTCAAGTTCTTCATTACCATCTGCCTAGCGGGTCGATTACTTTGACCAAAGAGCTCATCAAGTTTGGATGTTTTTTCACTGGTAATGGAAGAAGACTGATTTTGATGACCTTCGGTCATCTCGTCTGCTTCTAGCCATTTCCTAAAATATTCAAACTCCTCTTCGGTATTAATCTCGTTAGGCTTTTCGGTACAGAACTCGACAAGATCACACTTAGGTTCCTCGGTAGTAGAGACAAAATCCATATTTAATTCCCAATCCATTTTATCACTAGGGGCATTTAATTGGTTTTCTCTTTGAATTAGGTCAAGTGGGTCTATATCCATTTTAAAACACCTGAGAATCATAACAATCACACACTTTAGATTTCGAAAATAAATTGATACCTCAAAAATAATTTATTACAAAATCTACCAACACCTTAAAACATCGAGAATTTCGTATGCCACGATGGTGTGGACGTATACGAATTCTACATTTGTGAGAGGAGTTTTACCCATTAATTTTACTATCTTGTCATTCTAACTTTCTGACAAGTAAAATTAATAGTTGGTCATCTTCGGCCCTACAAATAATAGCAGTGACTCTGATGGGGAGGATACTATTATTTGCATCTAAGTGTTTACCGTTACACGACACTAAGAAAAATTATTTCTGATTATGTGCCTTTCGATGGGGAAGTACACACGCTCTTCAATAATTTCCTATAGTCTTTTCTGACCTAATGATCTGCAGAACAAGCCCATCCGATGGGGAGGAAGGCACTCAGAGCCGACGAGCAGACTTATTCGCATCACTTATCAGATTGTAACGGAGGCCATGGGACACTTAGGGTTCCTCTCCCACTTAGTTATTTGCGTTTGAGGTTTTTCACATGCACACACACAACAAGCACATAAACCAAAATTAATAGAGCTATGAAAAAATCCTAGATTTTTCCAACTATTATGGCCTTGGTGTCCAATGCGCCTCCAGTCGTGTCGTCACCTCGTCCACTCCATCCTATCCATGCGCAAGCCACCATGAAGGATTCCCCGAGCCGAGATGACTAGCTTACTTATTTACATCCATTGATCATATACTCCACAAAGGAGTGTACATGTCATCTAGATCAAAGTAAATAAAAAGCATGGCTAAACAAGTGACATATTTAATTACAAAAATTAAATAACTTATCTAGCCTCATCAACCCCGAGGATTCAATTAATTTACATCAAAACACACAACAAATCACATACATATCACATAATGCCATAATAGTTGGAATCTAGTGCCTGCAACAAAAAGTTAGCCTATGCACATCCAAAAATTATCCAGCAAAATAATGTACATGATAATGTGCAGAAAAATAACCGAATCCTAAACACACAAAATTGGAAACACGACTCTGATACCAATTTTTGGGTATGGCTTGGCGGTTTCCAAGATAATCACGGGGTCATATATGAGAAACCTATCTATGTCTATGAATTAAAAATTTAATCCGAATAGAGACCCGTCCCCCTAACGACCGACTCGTCGTCGTGTCAATTAATCCAAGTTACAACTTAGCCGAAACCAAGGTTAAGGCCTTGTTGTTGATGCAGTCTAGCCCTGATTGTTGTTTTGGTGTTGACACCGATTTTAGTTTACGTGGATGATTATTGATTATGATTAAGTCATGATCGGGGATCAGGCATGGTATGGAAAATCCTAGCTTGGAGGGCTAGGTGTTGGAAAATCCTAACCTGGAGGGTTAGGTGTTGAAAATCCTAGCTTGGAGGGCTAGGTGTGTGAAAAGTCCTAATTCGGAAGAGGTGGGTGAAAAGTCCTAGCTTGGAGGGCTAGGTGAAAAGTCCTAACTTGGAAGGTTAGGTGCAAATTCTCATCTTGGAGAATTAGGTGAAAAAGTCCTGGCTTGGAGGGTCAGGTCCTAGCTTGGAGGGCTAGGTTTGGAGAAGTCCTAATCCGAAAGAGTTGGGTGAAAAGTCCTAGCTTGGAGGGCTAGGTGAAAAGTCCTAGCTTGGAGGGCTAGGTGAAAAGTCCTAACTTGGAGGGTTAGGTGAAAATTCCCAACTTGGAGGGTTAGGTGAAAAATCCTTAGCTTGGAGGGCTAAGGTGGTTGGAGCCCCTGGATCGGTCTGGTGACCGATCAGGGAGTTGGCACGGTGCTCCTTCGTGGACCGGTCTGGTGACCGATCCAGCGATGACTGATCGGTCTGGTGACCGATCAGGGAGTATGCATTTCACCCATTGCTTGGCTCCTGTTCGGTCTGGTGACCGATCAGGGAGCAAACAGTGAGGTTAAGTTCCCTTGCTGATCTGCTCCTGATCGGTCTGGTGACCGATCAGGATCACTGTGCAGATCGTTCTGGAGAACGATCCAGTGTCGCAAGTTCCTCTCTATGATCGATCAGGACGGAGCCTGATCGATCTGGACCCAGCTTGATCGGTCTGGTGATCGATCAGGATGTTTCCTGATCGGTCCGGTGATCAATCAGGAGGTCTGGACTGCGAAGCTCAGAAATCGCCCGATAAAGGGGTGGATCGGTCGGGTGATCGATCCACAACCTGGGATCGGTCTGGTGATCAATCCAGGAGAGTCCCAAAGAAATCGCGATTTCTAATCGAGCATTGGGGACCGATCAGGACGGAGCCTGATCGGTCTGGACCCAGCCTGATCGGTCTGGTGACCGATCAGGAGGTTCTCCGATCGGTCCGGTGACCGATCACCTTAATTCAAATTGCACTGTCAGACGCTCTGATCGCACCTGACCGTATCCGATTCTCTGCTGCTTACATCTGATACTTGATTTACTGTGTGATATGCTGTTCTAACACTCTGATTAAGCTGCAGGTGATAGGGGAGGATTCAAACACTCAAGGAGAAGTCAATGGAGGCTTTCCTTAGAGCAGGTTTGTCCGTTTTCCATCTCAGGTTGCAACGGCCGGAGCTGCTGACTGGAGCTTGGTTGAGGGGAGCTCAGGAAGTCCAGGAAGGGCTCAGTGGTAGCTGGCGTTGGCAGGGAAGCAGCTGGAGGCTGCAGGAGATGCTGTCACCTGGTGCTGAGTGAAGAAACAAAAGGGTGGAAGAAGGGTTCGTAGAAGCAGAGGTTGTGTTCTAGTCTTTGCGAACGAAGTTCTTGCTGCGCCTTGTGTTCTCCACATCTAGCTTGCGCGTTCTGAAGTTTCATCACCTTGAGCAAGCTACTGCAAAGCAATCATCCATTACTTGAGCGCCTGAAGGAGAGAACAAGAGGCTTGGAGTCCGACAGCGGGAAGACACGAGGAAGGGTTTCTTGCGTGAGATCGCCGCTGGGTGGAGCTCAGGAAAGCTTGCTGTGTTCTTGTCCTTGCTAAGTGTTTGAGTAAGATCCTTCTTGTTGTTTCTTTGTGCTTAAACTTAAATCTGTGATTGAAATGCTGTGGAGAGGTTTCTCCACCGAGAAGGAGGTTTCATTCTATCCGGTGATAACCGGGGCTTGATCTGCCGACGATCAAGGGATCGCCCACCTTAAGGGCACGCCAAGGAGTAGGGGCAAGTTATCCCCGAACCTTGTAAACCCTCCTTTTTAGCGATCTTGCTAGTGTGTCGACTTTGCTTTCGTTTTCGATTTTCTGCTTACTCTGTGATTATTTCTTCCGCTGTGCTACTGATAAGTTTGAGTGCAGAAATTCAATTTGTGCCAAAGGTCTAAGTGATTGGCTATATTCACCCCCCCTCTCTAGCCATCCGGGTTCCAACACTTGTAACTTTCCGGATTAATTAACCGCGGAAAAGACGACGAATAGGATCGCCGGTTTTTGTATTTATCTTCGGAATCCAGTTAGTTAATTATTATCTATGATAGAAAATCAAAATAACTAACTAACATACATGAAATGACGAAGCAAAGCATCATGGCATGAATAAAACATAGCAAAATAAAACTGGAGCTCGGGAGTGTTATACCTCGTCGTTTACCTCGCTGTCTTCTACCTTATGACCCTCCCCTCCTGGACGTCGTGTGGGCGATGATCTACCAAGACGCGGAGTCACCCAAGGCACACCAAATAATCCTTCTTCTTATCTCTTCCTTTCTTTGTGCCAACCAAGAGGAAACCCTAGAGCTAGGGTTTCAATACCGCCGGCCACCTTATAAGGAAGAAGAAGAAGAATATGTTGATGAAGGAGAACTCCTCTCCCTCACAACCACCCTCTCTGGCCTCCTCCACCACCTCCTATCCCGTAGCCACAAGCACGTAAGGAGATGGCAGCTCCTTCTTCTTCTTCCTACATGCTCCGGCAAACCTTGCCCAAGGAAAGCTGCCGCCGACCCAACCAAGGAAGAAGGTCTTCCTCTCTCGCCACCACCGGCCTCTCCGCCCTCCTGCAGCTGCCTGCCGATCCAAGGATGAGAAGGAGAAGGGTGGTTCCTCCACAGATTGCCGCCGGAGCCCCTGCTTGAAGAATTCCGGCGCCGCAGGCTCTAGGAGATGTTGGTGCCGCCGCCGACCAATCCTCCACCTACCGGAGCTCGCTTCGGCCAAGAAGACCAAGAGGAGAACCTCCTTCTTCTTCCAACCGAGCCTCAGGTCTAGAGGAAAGGAAGCGAAGAGGAGAAAATCGATCCCTCCTCTTCTCTATTGTCACCGGCCACCATGTAACCTAGGGGAGGAGAGGAGAGAGAGAGAGACTTAGGGTTTTTATTAATTGGAATAATTTCTAATTAATTATGGATTAATTCATTAAGCTTGTATCATGACTCCTATGGGGTATTTATAGGGCTAAGGTAGGGACCATGAGGAGGAGTTGGTTCTTGGCCAGGTAATGGATCCAAATCTGATCCATTAATGGTGATCCATTCCACTAAAGGATCTCATTGTACTTCCTCACCAACCCCCATATTTTCATATGGGCTCCACATATATTATGAGTCGTCCATCTCCCCGTGTTTAAGATATCGTATGCCCGATAATTAATTTAATTTACTGATAATTTAATTAATTATCCTCTTTATCCTTGATTAGTACCACTCAACCTTTTCATCATGCCGGACCATAGTCCACTTGCAAGATTTGACATGACGATCTTTTGAGCTCACCAAGGGGGCAATATCAACCCGACCGACCAGGACACGGATTCCGTCAATAATCAACGGCACATCATATTATTAATATTATTTCCCAACTTACCGGGCCTATCGATCTAACAGAATAGATCTCACCCATTGGTAAATTAAAGAGATAATAATTAATAATATATGCCCGTCATTATTTCGGGATTAAGAGATCGTACTCCACAATATTATCCGAGGTCTAATCCAATTTACGAAGTCAGTACAAAATTGGATGACCTCTCTTTTGGTCCTACTCAACGTACACAAAGTACACTAGTGTAATTCTATGGTTAAGATAAATCACACCTAATTACACTACAACCATCCCGATGGTTTGTCCAACTCCATCTCGGTTGTGAGCCACTTTCTTATACTTCGGCAAGGAACCTGATAACATGATCTTCTGTGTGACACCACACACCATGTTATCTACAATGTTAAGTATCAGACACTTTGTGCACATACTAATATAAATATGCACTGTGTGATTTTCTGATTCTCTTTAAAATGTAGATGTATCCTAACCAAAAGCAAGACTTTTAGTATACATCCTAACAGTGCTTATTTTAAGCTTCATACATTGACACTATCCTAGCTCGTTTTAGTATGCAGAACTCTAAGAAAGGTTTTCTACCTTTTTGGCATGGAGTACCTTTATCTAAGGAGATGTGTCCTAATACATCAAAGGAGATAGAGGAGATGAAGGCGGCTCCTTATGCTTCGGTTGTAGGAAGCCTCATGTATGTTATGTTGTATATGAGACTGGATATCTGCTTTGCCGTGGGCATGATTAGCAGATATCAGAGTAATCCAGGACAGGGACATTGGATTGGGGTAAAACATATATTAAAGTACCTAAAAATGACTAGGGATTATATGCTAGTTTACCAGGCAGATCAATTGCTCTCTGTGGGTTACACGGATTTTGACTTACAATCAGATAGGGATAACAGTAAGTCTATGTCAGGTATGTATTTACTTTGGGAGGTGGAGCTATAGTATGGAGGAGTATCATATAGAAATACGTTGCGGACTCCATCATGGAAGCTGAGTATGTGGCGACCTTTGAGGCAGCCAAAGAAATTGTATGACTCAGGAACTTCTTAATGGAGTTAGATGTGATTCCTAGTTTGCCCAGAGCTATCATAATTTATTGTGATAATAGTGGTGCAGTTGCAAACTTGAAGGAACCACGAGCCCATAAGACAAGTAAATACATAGAGCATAAGTATCACCTGATACGAGAGATCGTAAAGCAGAAATGCGTTGCGGACTCCACCATGGAAGCTGAGTATGTGGCGGCCTCTGAGGCATCCTAAGAAGTTGTATGGCCTAGGAACTTCTTAATGGAGTTAGATGTGATTCCTAGTTTGCCCAGAGCTATCACAATTTATTGTGATAACAGTGGTGCAGTTGCAAACTCGAAGGAACCATGAGCCCATAAGACAAGTATGTTAGTGATATGAGAGAAGTGTCCTAAGGCAATCGCCTTATGATTGTAAATATTCATTTTAATAAATGATAATTCACTATTTGAGTATACATGTTTGTGTATTTGATTGGGATCTTAAACTCATCTACTGAATGTCCGCAATACAATTCACAGCATAAGAGAATTTGTGATGGGATCACAACTAGTGATTATCTCTAAATGTACAATTGTGAAGTATTGAAAATATCCCTAGTCGATGAATTGATAAAAACGGACATTATCAATTCTGTTGAAACTAGCATGGGTTATTCTCTAATCAGCTGATTCTCACTGGCTGGTGACATTGGGATGTCCGGAGATAAACATGGATGCTAGTTAAGGAAACTAGTTCATTGGAGTGACTAGCTGTAAAACTTCATATGGTAATCTATATAGATATGTCAATGAAGTTCTTACTGCAGCTTAAGTGCGATGTTCCTTTGACTTGCGGTGTTCAAGTCATCTTGGTCATGGAGACTTATACTTTAACATCTTAAGCAAGCATCTCCAAGGAGGTGTGGACCCAGGATGATTGGGTATAAGCCGAAGTGCCCGAAGATGTTTTGAACAGCCTACAAAGGATTCACCACTCCTTGCGAGGAGATGTATACCCAGGCCTATCGTCGGATTGTTACTCAAAGCCTCTAGCCAGAGCATGTCATGTTTAGAGTGCGAGTCTCTTAATACATGAGAGTATTAGAAATCCAAAGGACGAGAAAGACACTACTTGGGCTAGGTGTGACATAGTCAGCCTAGTGGGGATTGACACAAATAGACCGTGTCCTGAACCAAGTGGGTATAAGATGGTGAAGGGAATGGGGCACGATTCATTAGAGCTGCTGAAGGGTTTCAGAATTACTTCTGAGGTCAAACCGTTGATCTTTCGATTAATTGGGGGTCATGATGTACTACTAGGTGCCACTCATGATCGTTCTATAATTAGTTGATTATAGACGGCCAACATAAATCGAAAGCCTATTTAGTCAGACGCACTACGAGTAATCCGAGGGATTTAAAATGAGTTGAAAATTGGATTTTCCAATCAAGAGAAATAAGTCGAATCTGAGTTAATCAGAGGCGCAACGGAAACTTAAAATGGCTAAGTCTTTTGAAGGCTTATTGGGCGAATTAAATGAGTTTAATTCGCGATCGGTTCGTTTTGGTTTGGCCGGCCAAAGAGGGTGCTAACCCCCTTTGGTTTGGCCGGCCACAACAAGGGGAAGAAACCAATTTATTTGGTTTAATTAATAAAATAAATCTAGCGCGATTTGTTTTATAAATTATGGATAAATAAATTTGTGTAAAGAAATTTATATAAATAAATTTATAGAAATTTATTCTTTCATGGAAATTAAAATGATCCATGGAATGGTTTATTTTAATTTTATAAAATCAATTATGAATTGATTTTTCCATAATAAGAAAGTTTATAAATTTCTTATAAAATTTATTCCATAATAAAAGGAGAGAAGGTATTTGTTTTATTATAAAGTTAGTTATAATAAAACTTAGCTTAAACGGAATAATTAATAAGAGAATTTATAGGATAAATTTCTTATGAAAATTCCGTTAAGAGGGAGACTTGGCAAGGGAGAGGTTACTATATAGAGGAACCAAGGCTAGGCTTGAATTCCTTAATCAATTGAGTAATCAAGAGATTAATTCTCTCCCTCTCTCTTAATCTCTCCCTCTCCTTCTCTCTTCTCCTAGGGCCGGCGCCCACTCTTCTTGCAAGAGCCGGCGCACCTCAACCCTAGGGCCGGCGCCTCCTCCCTTAGGGCCGGCGCACCTCCCTCACATCACCTTGAGATTGGCGTGAGCAACCATCATCAAGAAGGAGCCAAACAAGAAGAAGAAGAAGCGGGACGCATCTTCTTTCCTTCTCGGAATTTAGATTCCGTTTCTTGTTGGTAAGTTTCCATTCTTTTCTCTTGTTCTTCTAGTTGTGCCTTCCGAGAATCTAGTAGTTCTCGTTCGGCACAAAACTCGTGACTTTGCGAAGTCATCCCAAAGAGAACTCGGCGTGGACGCGAATAGAGGCGGAGCTTTCAAGGGACGCTACGGTTGGATCTCGTCCCTTTCTTCGAGTTACGCGAGGTACATAGGAAATTAGTTTACTTTTCCGCAAAGTTTTAATTTATGATTACGTCCACACATCATAAGGTCGCATGCTAGATACGTGGTTAAAATAATTTGAGAAATTATTTATGCTAAACCTTCCGCTGCACGTAATTAATCTTAAAAATTACGAACCCGTATCCATGTCAACATGCACCCGGTCCCAACAAAGTAAACACATAGAGCGCAAGTACCACCTGATACGAGAGATCGTAAAGCGAGGAGAAGTTGTTGTCGCCAAGATTGCATCAGAGGATAACCTGGCAGATCCTTTCACTAAGGCCCTTCCAGCGAGAGCTTATGATAGACATGTGGAGGGGATGAGAATCAGATGTATGGTAGTTTGATGGCAGCATAGTCTTTTAGTATAAGTGGGAGATTGTTAGGATGTATACTAAAAGCCTAGCTTTTGTATGAACATCTATATTTTGGAATAAGAATAACATAGTCATTGTTTGCATTTTATATTTATTATATGTGTGCATATTATCCATTACTTTACATTATAGATAACATGGTGTGTGGTGTCACATAGAAGATCATGTTATCAGTTTCTTATAGAGTATAAGTAGTGGCTCACAACCGAGATGGTTTTTGATAAACCATTGGCATGGTTGTAGTGTAATTTGGTATTAGTCTATCTTGACCATAGAATCACACTAGTACACTTTGTGTATATTGAACAAGACTGACATAGAGGTGATTTGATTTATACTGACTATATAATCGAATCAGACCTCAGATATTATGGTGTACGTGCTCTTAATCCCGATATAATAACAGGTACATGTACTTAATATGTGTTTTTTTGATTTACCAATGGGCGAGATTTATTTGTTAAATTAATAGGCCCGGTAAATTGGGAAATAATATTATATACATACTGTGTCGTTGATTATAGAAGGAAACCGTGTCCTAATGCGTTAGGATGATAATGTCCCCTTGAGGAGCTCATAAAGTTTATCATGTAAATTCTGCAAGTGGACTTGGTCCAACATGATGATAAGGTTGAGTGGTACTACTCATGGAGTTAGATATTAATTAATTAAATTATCAGTAATTTAATTAATTAATGGACATGCGAGATCTTAAACACGGGGAGATTATGTACACATAATATGGTGGAGCCCATATTTATTTATGGGGGTTGGTACGGTAGTTCAATGATAATCCTTTAGTGAATTGAGTTATCATTAATGGATTGGGCTTTGGATCCATTAGGAGACCAAGACCCAACTTCTCCTTATGGTCCCTATTGTAGCCTATATATACCTCATGAGTCATGAGACCAAGGCATCACAATCAAGCCCTAAGCCTCCCTTTTCTCTTCCTTGGTTTTCTCTCTCTCCTAGGGTTTTGGTGCCTCAAGGTTGAAGGAGAAGGAGCTCGGTGGGAAGAAGGAAGATAAGCCTTCTCTTCTTCTCTTTCTCTTCTCCAAGGGCGCGTGCCACCTTGAAGAAGGAGGGTTGATCGGCGCCGACAGCACAAGAAGAAGAAGCTTCTTCTTTTATCTTGGCCGGCGATGATAAGAAGGAGGAAGAGGTGGTCGGCGTTGAGGGTTTCAAGCAAGAGAGAGTATCCATTCTCTTCTTCTTTCATC
>JAGFNQ010001594.1:139561-163205 GCA_024364735.1 Boesenbergia rotunda
TTGAACAAAAGAGAGAAAAGGTTGAGAAGAAGCTTATCCGTCGTGATCCGCAGTCTTGAGATCCAATCCAAGCTTCGTAATGATGGAGCATCGGAGATAATGTAGAGTCATCGGAGGTCACCAGAATGGAGTGGTGGAGATTAGGGATGATCTCCCTTGGCGGAAAAACTTCCTCCTTTTGGAAAGGGGAGAAACCCCCCTTTTATAGGCGAGATTTACCGACCTCACATGACCCACATGACATGGGCAGTGTGACATGGCACAACCTGGTTGTGCCATGCACGGCGGAACTGGAACAACCAAAGCAAGGTCGTGCCTACCTAGAATGGCCTGGCCATGCCACATTAGGCTAAATCGGCACAACCAACGCAAGGTTTTGCTGGATAGCATGGCCTTAGCGGGGAAATGGGGCACGACATGAATGTAGTCGTGCCTAACGGACACAGTTGTAGCTGGTTCCTGAGGCATGACTCTGTCTTTGTGGCGCACAAGACCATGCCTGATGGCATGGCCTCAGTTGGGACATTGCACGGGTCGTGCAATGGTGCACGGCTAGAGCATGTAGGTTGGTGGTGGGGGTGTGTCTCTCGACCAATACCTCTGATTTGCTCCTTTTCTTGTCCATTTGGTTCCAAAATGCTCCCTGAAAATGAAAACAAAGAAAGAGTATATCTCTGAACAAAAAAAAGGGAATGTGCTAATAAAAGCTAAGAAAAGGGGCATAACAACGTAAATATGAATCAAGCAAATCAAGTGAATGAGCGTGAAAACAAGGATAAAAAGGTATCAAATCTACGCTCATCACAAGTAAATCCAAGTGTTAGCATTGGTGAATCTTCACTTTAAGGTTTCCGTTACAACATTAAGTTCGGAGAAGCAATTGAAGCTATTCATCGCCTGTAGCTCATACCAGCCCCAACGAATGGTATCAGAGAGAGGTCACTCTTCACCAGACTAATTGTCGGAAGGAGTAAAAATCTATAGGAAGAAGAAGAAGTCCTATTCTTGAAGCCTTAATTTAAACAAGTCAAAGGATAAATCATTAAGAGAGCTTAAGTTCAAAAATGGATCTTCGAGATGGATTCAGATACGACATCCAGATACCTTCACCTTTCAGATTGGGAAGCTTTGGCTTGTGGAGATTAAGGGTCGAAATTTCTTCATGATAGACATAGAGCAATGATTTGCTCTAATGGAGGAATTTATAACACCAAGGGATAACAATGGAAAACTCCTCAAGAAAAAGAAATAAATCAAGGAGCAAATCAAAAGATTCAAGAAAAATGAAAAGGTAACTAGATTACTAGTTATATTTTGCCTAATAACATTTTGTGTAAGATAGGTGAATATCAAGATACAAAGGAATTATAGAGCAAAATGGCCAAGCTCCAAGAAGATCTAATCTCAACGCCAAGTGAAAACACATACAAAGAGGGAGACTCATTGGATCAAGAAAATGTGGAACCACCACATTAGCGCCCCCTATAATGGTCTCACATAATATGGAGGGAGGTTCAACAGAAGTACAAGTGGAAAGCACATGGTGGGGTGTTTGCGGGTGATGAAATCTTTAAGATTTGACCCTGCCCAATCTGGGGAGAATACAATGCGCTTACTATCTGTACCAAGTCCTTGGGACAGACTCATTGGATCAATTGCTTGAGGATTCAGAAGTTGATAGATGTTCAACATCCGAGGATGAATATAAAGAAGCATCTATCTCAAGGATTGAGGGGGAGAACTCATTAACACTGGAATAAGGAGAACCCATAATTTCCGGAGCCAATGTGGAAGAAGAGTGTGCTACCACTATAAGTAAAGAAGGATAACAATTTCGATTGTTAAAAATTAAAATTATATCATATGCTTTGATTATAGAGAGAATGAACACTATACGAGCAAGCACCCCAAATTAGTCAAAAAGAATACTAAAGTGACACCTAAGACAAAGGAGAAGCTAAGAGAAAGTAGCTCCTTGATATGGAAGGGCAAGGAGCACATTATATGTTTCTTGTGTAACCATAAGAGAGATTATCAAAATCAATATCCAAAGAGGAGATCCTCAAGTAAGGAAAAACGAGGAAGCTCAAATTAAGGGGAAACTTATAAGAACAAATCCAAGGTATCATTAGTTAATGGTATTCCTTCATATCATGATAAAAAAAATATGTTAGAATAGATGTTATCATTTTAGTGATATTTATCATGAAAATAAAAGGCATAGCAATCCTAAGAAAAATTACAAATCATACTATGGTAGAACAACCTTACCTAAGGTAAGAAAGGTAGAAAATAATTTAGGCAAGAACTCTAAGAAAATTAGATATATGGCTACAAGGAAAAATATTCAAGGCAATCATGAAAAATCTAATTTTGAGGATTTAAGGATTAAAAATCAAGTAGTAAAGAAGACTCTAGAGAAAATGTCACAGAGTCCAAGAAGCAAAATCTAAGGTTAGGAAGATAAGATTCATTTAAGGGCAAGAGAGGTTTGAGATAGAAACCTAAGTCCAAGGACAATGTGTCATCGTATCATAGAGTTTCATATAGCTATGAAACTAACCCTAGGTCTAGCAGTCAAGTCAAGATTATAAGGGAAGCTATCCCTAGGGTTGACTTTGAAGAGACTGGCATGACTAAAGCTTTTAAGAAACATAGGAAAGTCATTAGAAAAGTATCAAAGGAAGTTATTCTAGTGAGTACCGAATACATCCAAGGAGTACTAATAAATATTGAGTTTCTAAGTGTGTGATCTCTTCACACTAAATGGGTTTAGATTGCATCAACTCTAATTAGAAGGGTAGTTGTTGTGCAAAGCGAGGGCGACACCTCTCAACCTCTAACACACGGAAGAAGAGGACGAGAGAAAGAGATCGCGTGGAGCAACGAGGCAAAGACGCACAATGGAGAGAAAGAATATGAGGAAGAAGTAAAAGAGGAGCGAGAAGAAGAAGAAGAAGAGTTATCGTGGTTCGACGGTGTGCCTACTCCACAAAAACACCGAAGCTTTATTAGAATTTTCTATACACAAGAGAACACACCTTATTCTCTTGATACTAATGATGATTATACAATAGACTTACAATGATCCCTGTAAATAATGCCTAAACCCAAACCCGGTAAAACCATAATAAAATTTTGTTAGGAAAATTTTTTAACAAAATTCTATTAGAAAAAACCTTAACATAATTTTAATAGAAAAACCTTAATTAAATTCTATTAGAAAAAATTTTAACAGATTTTTCTTCCATGACATTCATTATTCAGATAGAAACCATCCATCAACAATCTCCACCTTGTGAATAACCTCCCCTTCGAAGAACACGAGTATTTAAGTAAAACTCGACCTAAAACTCTGGGTTTGAGTTTCCTTTCCTCTAGCATCTAGAGACATGGATCATGTTCTTTGACCAACCATGTAAGCCATAAAGCTTCCTTCTTCTTGAATACACACTCGCATCCTATAGATTGTTTTCCCTCAGAACGTTTCACTAGATTCCACATTTGGTTCTTATGTAGCAACTCCATTCCTCTGTCATAGCACCCATCCACTTGTCCTTCTTAGAGCTATGTACTATCTCCTGAAAAGATGTCTCCACTATTGGCGATGAGTGCATAAGACACCAAGTCCTCAAATCCATATTTGGTGGGTGATTTTGCGACTCGTCTCGTTCTGCCGCCAGCTATAGTCCGATGCTCTGTGTGCTCTGAGCTAGAACCATCAGTCATGATTCTCTAGCTCCACCTGCACAATCTCTTTCTCTTTGTTGCTCTGTGGTATTTCCTGTTAGCGCAACCATGCTCCAAGTATTATTTACTTTTGATGTTTGGTTAAATGAGTTTAAGTTAGATAATGTTGGTGATCTAACATGAAAATTGAGTAAGCAGGTACAAACGAAAGTCCAGATTTGAAGACTTAGCAAGGGAAGTCCAAGAAGATTATCTTGGCAGATGAAGTCCTAGAAGGTGCGACCTCTTGGCAAAAGAAGACTTAGAATAACAAAGCCGAGGGAAGCACTTCAAGGCTAGTGCAATGATGAGGAGTCAAGGGCTCGGAAGCATCCTAGGGGTGCAAGGCTGATAGAAGGTGTTTGAAGGCATAAGTCTAAGGGAGGGCAGCAATGTCACATTCATGTGGTATCAGTTGACTGATAAGAGGATCAGTCAACTGATACACCAAACAGAGAGATTAGTCGACTGATCCACCAGACAAAGAGATCAATCGACTGCTACCCAACACTGGACCAAACAGAGATCAATCGACTTAGTCAGGTCCTAGTCGATTGATGTGTTACCGTTGCAGGCTGACGACAGAAAATGAAATGAAATCTATAGTGACCGTTGAAGCTCATCAGTCGACTGATGTCGAGGATAGTACAAAAGCAAATTTCAGAGTTTGAAGAAGACATAACTTGGTCTTCTCTTTTTTTTTCTTGCATGTTCTGAGATCTCCAAGCTTACAAAATTTTCAATCTTTTCCTCCAAAATCACTCTTATCTTGTAAGAAGAAGAGATCATCTTATAAGAGATTCTCCACCTTCAAGCTTGATTTGAAAAGAAGAAGAGCATAGTGGAGATTGATTGGTTGGGTGTGTGTATCCTTGAATTAGTTACCTCAAGGAGGTGGAGACCAAGTAAATCAAGGGAGTTAGCATTGTTTTAATTATTTTTGATTTTGTCTATATTTTTCTTGTACTTCCGCTAATAATTTATAGTCAAAATCGAAGAGAAACTATTCACCCCCCCCTAGCTAGATGCAAAGGTCCTAACAAGTAGTATAAGAGCTTGGATCGCCTAAGTAGAACTCACCGTTAACCGAAGCATCAAGATGACATTTCAAGAGGGATATAGCACCGCTCGACCACGTTTCTTTAATGGCAACGATTTTATATATTGGAAAGGTAAGAAGGAGTGTTATTTGATTAATGATATTGAAAATTAGTTTACTGTTGTAGATGGTTTTGAGAAAGCAAAGGATGAGTTTGGAGCACCTCTTCCAACCAAGGAGTGGATAAAAGAAGTGTCCAAGAAAGCTCAAGCGAATGCAAAGGCCACAACTACCCAACAATGTGGACTTTTCATGGAGTAATTGAACAAGGTTGGACTATTTAACTCCGCTAAAGAGCTTTGGGAAAAGCTCATTGAGTTAAATAAAAGATCAAGCGAATCAAGGAGAGCCAAAAGAGATCTCTTGGTGGGCCAACTTTAAACCAATGAGACTGTGAGTCAAATGCATGGTAGATTCAAGAAGATAGTAAATGGTTTTCATGTAATAGATGAGAAAATTGATAATCGGGATCTAGTAAGGTATGTTCTTCAATCCTTTCCTAGAACCACCTTATGGGGCATCAATGGTTGATGCATATAAGGTCTCTAGAAATCTTTTAAAAGTTAAGCTTGATGAATTATTTTGTGAGTTTAAACTACATGAACAAACTAACGTGTCGTCAAAAGAGAAAAACATAGCTCTTGTTGTAGAGAAGAAGGAGAAGAAAAAGAAAAAGAAAGAAAAGAAGAAAGAATCTTCATCATCCGAGTCTGATCAAGAGTCTTCAGATAGTGATGAGGAGATGTCAGCTAGTGAAGTGGCTCATTATGTCAAGAAGATGATGGGAAGAACAAGAAAATTTATAAGAGGGATGTGAAGAAGATGTTTCAACTTTCAAAAGGTAAAAGTGGTTACAGTTCAAGTTTTAACACTAATTCCATTTATTATGAATGCAACAAGAAAGGACACATCAAGCTAAATTGCCCAGAATTGAAAAAGAAAGAAGAAAAGAAAAAGAAAAAGGAGGAGAAAAAGAAGGAGAAAAAGAAGGAGGAGGCAATGGTGGCTCAAGCTACATGGGACACACCAAGCATACACTCATCAGATGAAGATGAGCTATGTCATATCATGAGACACATGACATTTATGGCTTTTGAAGATGACAAAAAAACTTCAAGTGAGGAGGAAATTTAAAGTGTGTTGGTGCAGGAAACACCTAAGTCAAACCTGGATTTTGATAATGGAAAAGGGTTCAAAAATTAAGATATTATTGTTGTCTAACTTGTTCACTGAGTGCGTAGGAAGAAGTCCTAGGTGCACTAGGCAAGAAGTCCTGGCAAAAGGCTGGGCAAAGAAGTCCTGGCAAAGGGCTGGGCAAAGAAGTCCTGGTCAAGGGCTGGGCAAGAAGACCTGACCGGAAGTCGGGCAAAGAAGTCCTGGTCGAGGACTGGGCAGGAAGTCCTGGCAAGGGGCTGGGCACCGAAGACCTGACCGTAAGTTGGGCATGAAGACCTGGTCAGAGGGATTGAGAAAAAGTCCAACCGGAGGAGTCGGTTGGCAAAAGATAAACTCTCCTGAGAGGAGTAGGTGAGGACGCGTTCCCCGTCGAGGGAACAGTAGGCGTCGGTTCGACCTAGGGTACCATTTGGGAGACCCAAAATCAGAACCAAGACAGCTACGACTGTAAATATTGACTAACATTCTTGCGTTGTATGTTTTGGAACTAACCTTGGTTGCAGGGATCGAAGGAATGTGTTGCTGCAGCTCAGAACGCTCTAAAGGAAGGGGCAGGCAACTGGGCTAGGCGCCCGGGAGGTCTCGGGCGCCCAAGGTCAAAGCCAAAATAGCAAGGAAGCAAGAACGCTTCGAAACCACACTGGGCTAGGCTCCCCGGAGGTCCCGGGCGCCTAATGTCAAAGCCAAACAAACCATCGAAACAACTCTTCCTAGAAACCATTGGACGAGGTCAAGCTAGGCGCCCAGGACGTCCCGGGCGCCCCAGTCAGACCAGGAGCCGAATCGGAGGGGATAAGCGTTGATCGAGCTGCGGATGAAGGTTCTCGCAGCTGAAGGCACGTGTCAGGCGCCCCCGACATATCAGGCGCCCCCAGGAGCACTATAAAAAAGTGCTCGACCCCAAGGCTTCAACACAACTGCTTTCTATCGCTCCAAAGCTTTTCGTTCAAGTACTATGCCCCAACAAACTCTGACTTCGAGATTCCAGCGCCGCCGACGACCCTCTGCTCCGAAATACGATCCACATCGGGCGTCGGTAACGAAAAGTGTAGCTATTTTCATTTACTGAGATATTCTTGTACTTAAACTTGTAAACCTTTTGCGCGATTATAGAATTGCCCAAAGTCAACGATCAAGGACCGTGGGCCTTGGAGTAGGAGCCGACCGCGACTCCGAACCAAGTAAAAATCTTGTGTTCCTGTGTGCATTTAATTATTTCAGCCGTGTTTTCGCTCTTTATTCTATCCGAAAAAGTTTTAACGATATTCACCCCCTCCCTCTATCGTTTTTCTCGATCCAACAAAGTGAAGAGGGCTCAAGTGATGAATCGTCATCTAATAACGATGAGGTAAAAGAATCTCCCAAAATGGAATTTCTTTATAAAACTATTGCTTAAAGAATGCTTTGGTTAAGACATTAAAAGGAGAACTTACGTCTATTAGGAGTAATGCATGTATGCATAGTAAATCTGTTGGATCTTGGATGGCTAGAGAGGGGGGTGTGAATAGCCAGTCACAAAAACTAGCTTCTTTTTGGTTCTTTATGCGATTAGGTTAGCAACGGAAAAACACAGCACAGAAAGAAATACAAAAAGACAGAACACAAACCAGACGCTAACTCAGAGATGTACAAGGTTCGGGGATAACATGCCCCTACTCCTTGGCGTGCCCTTGATCGTCGGCAGATCAAGCCCCGAAACTCTGGATATGAAAGACTCCTACTCGGTGGAGTAACCTCTCCACATATCTCATAGATAAATGAGCTTGAGTATAGGAGATCACGAGAAGAAACTTACAGGATTAGGAGCAAGCACAGAAAGCACGAAATAGAGGCATAACTCAGAGCACAACACAGAACAACCCTAAAGCAAGAACCTTCACTCAGCTCTTCGTTCTCTTGTGTCTGTTTGATTTCTGATCAATTGCCAAGCCCCATTGTCTCTGCTTCGCCAGCCTCCTCTTAAACCTCCCTTCTGATCATCGACGGGCTTCGTCACCACCCACTGAACCACAGCCTCATCACCACTAACCCACTGACCTCCACTGAGCGCTCATTCCACTGAAGACCTCTCCAGCTGTGTAGCGACACGGCCCCTCTAGCCCCATCAGGCGACTCTCTAAGCCATGCCCTACTGTCTTCCCACTCCCGGCGGTGGATTTTTGCCTTCCTCAGATTCGAACCCTAAACCTCTGGGACAAGTACTAAAGTTCCTTGAATCTGGTAGCCAAGTGAGTCATGCTCACTTGGCTACCAAATTCAAGGAACTTTAGTACTTGGCCCCTTGAGCCACGCTCACTTGGCTACCAGATTCAAGGAACTTTATGTAGCGACATGGCCCCTCTAGCCCCATCAGGCGGCTCTCTAGGTCATGCCCTACGGTCTTCCCACACCCGGCGGTGGGATTTTGCCTTCCCCAGATTCGAACCCTAGACCTCCGGGACAAGTACTAAAGTTCCTTGAATCTGGTAGCCAAGTGAGCGCGGCTCACTTGGCTACCAGATTCAAGGAACTTTAGTACTTGTCCCGGAGGTCTAGGGTTCGAATCTGGGGAAGGCAAAATCCCACCGCCGGGTGTGGGAAGACCGTAGGGCATGACCTAGAGAGCCGCCTGATGGGGCTAGAGGGGTCATGTCGCTATATAAAAAGACACCTTTTTATTGTAATGACCCGGCTACTCGGCCCCTTGGGTGGCCCAAGTGGCAGCCTAACCTGGCGGCCAAATCAACATTTGGCGGCCCAACAACCTGGCTTATGTCATCGACCAACAACCGATGTCGACGACCATCGACCGAGTCATTACTCACTAGGTCTTTCCACCCCTGGTCAGTGGATTTTTGCCTTCCTCAGGATTCGAACTCTAGACCTCCAGGCTAAGTACTAGAGTTTATTAAGATGAGATAAGTTAATTTAAAGAATTATGTTTTAAAATTTAAGTTTAAAAATTTGTTAAACTAATTTTGAATTAAGTTAAGGATTTTAAGTTAGAATTTTAATGAGGTAAAATTTTAAATTAGATTTAATAAATTAAATGTTGAATTAGTTAGATTTGTGAAATTGGTTTGGCTGGACTAATGCTTTTGTGTCTTAAACATCTCACCCTTTTCTAAGTGACAAAATAGGGAAACCTTATTTGTTTTGTGAGTTGTATAAAATTTTATCTTTAAATTTAAATTGAAAAATAAGATTTAATTGATCCTTGAGTTAGATTCAAGTTTAACTAGTAAATTGAAAATAAATTTCAATAATTGGTTTCCAGGTCCTAGTGAGGCATAGAGGTCTTTTTGGATATCAGAGCAATGACCCTTTCCTTGACAAAGTCTTTTAAAGAAATTGTATTTTCAAGTTACTTTTTGAGAAACCTTGGTCTAACTAGTCGAAGATATGGCGAGGTAGCTTCGGTTAGTTCCACCGAGCTAAAAAGACTAAATAGGATACTCCTTACCCTACCTGACTCTTTAGATAGACTTTTCTAACGTACTATCAGCTCGCCCCACCCTAATATTAGGTTGTGCAAGTTTTAATCAAGTCAGGTCCTTATCTTACCATTTCTATTCCTAAACATGGCAATTTTGTAGAAAAATAAATAAACAAACATTCAAGCAATTTTTACAAGCATGCAATAGAAATCATCTAATAATGGAAATAGTTTTTTTATTGGCTCCCCTTGAACTGAAGTCTTGATATGGACTATCTAGTAAATGAATTTTATCCTTGAGAATCCAATAGTGATTTGGTCTTGCTTAATTTGTCAAGCTAAGTTTAGGGACCCATGCTTGGACTCGGGTGCTAATACGCTTTAGAATTGAATAATACAATGTATACCGTGTGTTGTTTCTATATCTAAGTCTAGATCGATTAAGAACGGTCTTCTATTTTCTAAGAATCATATCAAGATTCTTGGAACCCGAAGTGAACCATTCTAGGGAAACTCTAAATTCCTTGACTTGAGTTTTCAGGGAGGAATTCTCTTCCTCAAGTTGTTAGACTTGAGTTCAGGTTTCTTCCTGAACAGTCTCAGTCAAGGGACTTGAGTTAGCCCCCTCCTTAAGGGATTTTACCTCCTTTTGGAGGGACTTAACTCGGGCGTTGGATTAACCAACTTACGTGATAGATAAAAGATAAGATTATATAACTCAGATTCAGGAAAATCTCTTATGGTGAGTCGACCATTTTCTAACATTGAGATTGTTCCGGTTCCGTGGCATTGTTCTGGCTCTGTTTCAAATTCGGACTTGGTGCCGAGTTCTTCTGATGTTGTCAGCGCGAGGAGGTTCGAGTGGGGTACTTCTTCTTCGTCTTCCGAGGATTACTCGTCCCACGTAGCTTGGAGCACCTTCTTTCTCTGTTGCTTCGTTGCTTCCTTTAAGTTAGGACACTCCGATTTGAAGTAGCCCTTCTTGTTGCACTCATAATAGGTGATCTCCGTCTTGCTTTTTTGGCTCGTGCTTGGTCCAGTCGGATCATCCTATGATTGAACCAATTTCTTCTTCTTTTGACTTTTGATTATCTTGTTCACACTCCAAAACATCTTGACTAGCTCGGTATAGTCAAAGTCATCTTCGACAAATTCCGAGTCAGAGTCAGACTCGGGTTTTGGTTGAAAATTTTTTTTTCTTAATTTTACTTGCAACAAAGGCAATACGCTTCTCGACCTGATAGTATTAGTTTGTTCATGCAATTTGAGTTCAGAAAATAATTCATCTAAATTTATTTTAGAAAGGTCCTTTGAAACTTTGTAAGCATCTACCATAGATGCCCACAAAGTATTTCTTGGGAAAGAGTTTAGTGCATACTGTATTAAATCTCGGTTCTCTACCTTGTGGCCAATAGCATGAAGACCGATCATCAGCTCCTGGATGCATGCGTGTAGTTATGCAGCAATTTCACGTTCTTGCATTTTTATGTTGTATAGTTTATTCAGAAGCTGGTCCCGCTTGCTTATCTTCGTGTCGGAAGTGTTGATGCAGTCTGACTCTGATTGTTATTTTGGTGTTGACACTGATTTTAGTTTAGAATGATAAGATGATTGGGATTAAGTCCTGGTCGTGGACTAGGCATACCTTGTGGGAAAATCCTAACCTAGAGGGTTAGGTGTGGAAAAGTCCTAGCCTGGAGGGCTAGGTGAGAAAACGTCCTAACCTGGAGTGTTAGGTGTAAAAAGTCCTAGCTTGGAGGGCTAGGTGTTGAAAAGTCCTAACCTGGAGGGTTAGGTGTGAAAAAGTCATGGCTTGGAGGGTCAGGTCCTGGCTTGGAGGGTCAGGTCCTAGCTTGGAGGGTTAGGTTGATGAAATCCCGTCTTGGAGGGCTAGGTTGATGAAATCCTGGCTTGGAGGGTCAAGTCCTAGCTTGGAGGGCTACGTTGGATGAAATCTTAGCTTGGAGGGTTAGGTTGGAGTCCCTGGATCGGTCTGGTGACCGATCAGGGAAGTTGGCACGGTGCTCCTTCATGGATCGGTATAGTGACCGATCCAGCGATGACTGATCGGTCTGGTGACCGATCAGGGAACACACAGTGAGGTTGGGAACCTACTGCTCGGCTCCTGATCGGTCTGGTGACGGATCAGGGAGTATGCAGTTCACTCACTGCTAGGCTCCTGATCAGTCTGGTGACCGATCAAGGACCCCACAGTGAGTTGAGTTCCCCTGCTGCTATGCTCCTGATCGATCTGGTGACCGATCTGGAACACTGATCAGACCATTCTGGAGAACGATCAAGTGTCGCGGACTCCGTCTTATAACCGATCAGGCCAGAGCCTGATCGGTCAGGAAGCTTCCTGATCGGTCTGGTGACCGATCAGGCTCGTGTGACCGCAAAAATTGGGAGTCCCAGCAAAGTGGTGGATCGGTCCGGTGACCGATCCACGACCCCTGGATCGGTCCGGTGACCGACCACTTTAATTCAAACGCGCTGTCAGACGCTCTGATCGCGTCTGATCACGCCTGCTTTCACTAATACGCTACTGATGTCACTTTGATCTTCTCTGCTATTACTGATACAAGTTTGATTTCATTTGCTAAACCTCTGATTGAGTGTGCAGGTAACAGGGATGACTTCAAACATTAAAGGATGGTCAACTGAGTTCTTTCCATGTATCAGTTTTGGCTGTTTCTACGTCTCAGGTTGCAACGGCTGCTAGAGCTGTTGACTAGGGCTCGGCTGAGGGAAGCTCAGGGGTCCAGGAGAGGTCAGAGTTGACGGGCAGTGGCAGTGAAGCAGCTGGTAAGCTGCAGTGGAGCGTCTGGTGGCTGGCGATGTGAGTTGCAGAGGCCAGATGCTTAAAAGACCTGAGAAGTGGAGAAGAGGAGGAGTAGTTGTTAGAGCTTGTGAAATTTCTTACTGCTACTACAACTCTTGTACTCTTGCGACATCATCGATTAATCTCTGAAGCAACCTCTGTTACTTGAGCATTTGGAAGAAGAACCAGGAAGCTTGGCGAGTCCATCAGCGAGAAGACACGAAGAAGGGAGTTCTTGTATGAGATCTGCGCTGGGTGGAGCTCGGTGAGAAGTTTGCTTGGATTCTTGCTGTCCTAAGTGCTCTGTAAGATCCTTCTTGTGTTTCATTGTGCTTAAAACTTTATCTCTGTTGAAACGCTGTGGAGAGGTTACTCCACCGAGAAGGAGGTTGTTTACTATCCGAATTTTCCGGGGCTTGATCTGCCGACGATCGAGGGATCGCCCACCTTATGGGCACGCCAAGGAGTAGGGGCAAGTTATCCCCGAACCTTATAAATCCTCTTTGTTAGCGTTTGGTGGTTGTTCTTAGCTTAGGTTTTAAATTCTGCATACTCTATTTTTATTGCTTCCACTGTGCTACTAAATGTTTAAGTGCAGAAAACTTAAAAAGTGCTAACAGGAAGTCCCTTCATGAAGTTTGATCAGCTTGATCTAAAGTTCCTTCGCGTTGTTGAAGGGGCCGACGCGATTAAGCTCCTCTTTTGTGAAGGCACACTAGAGAGTCTGAATCGCCTTGGCGTCAGCTTCTATCTTCTTCTTCAGGGTTGCATCCCATTTGGTGTATCCCTGAAGATCGCCTAGAGCATTTTTTGGAATTTCGAGGCTAACCTGAATAATGATCCACATTTCCACCTGAGTTTTCAGATGAACTTCCATGCGGCTCTTCCAGTAGCTGAAATCTTTTCCCGAGAAGAGAGGAGGATGGGCAGTGTTGTATCCTTTTTGATGGGTCATTTAAGATAGAGGAATGCTTCAAAGACAGAAATAAGAAAACTTGTGCCAAAACTTGGTCTTGGAATAATAGTGAGGGAAGAAATATAAGCAAAGGAAATCTCGAGTGGTGTTGCACCAACTTCGAGAAGCGAAAAACTTGTAAATAAAAAGGAACAAAAAATATCAAAAATAGGCAAGAATGTCTTTTCTGATTAATTTGAAAATCCGAAAAAAGGCTCAATTGATGGTTTCACCGAATTTGAGCAACCCGTTCTAATACCACTTGTGGGATCGATGAGATCAATAGAGGGGGTGAATATCAATTCGAAAAAAATTTATTGAATTTAAGTAGAGTGAACGCAGCGGAAATGAAAATTATCAGTCAAAACAAACGCTAACAAGTTTATTTTTACTTGGTTCAGAGTTTGTAACGGCTCTTACTCCAAGGCTCACAGTCCTAGACCGTTTACGTTGGACGATTCTATAAGTTAGCAAAATGAAGTTACAAATATGCAATTCAGATTACAAATCAAAATAGTAAAATATACCAACAACTTGAAGGAATTGAAAAGAAGGTGCGACGTTATCGGAGTAACATTTCGACATTTCTGAATTGCTTCATAACAGTATACTTGAGCGCAGATGATGTGAAAACTTGATCTTGAAAATTGTGGCTTGAACCCTCTTATATACAAGCACTCGAGCACCCGAGTGCCCATAGGAGCGCCCCCAACATAGCGACTCAGCCTCATCGCGATCCGCTGACGAAGCCAAATTTTATCTTTCTCGAGCGCCTGAGTGCTCTGAGGCGCCTGTGTTGGTGACGTGGCGCGTCCAATCAGCAACCACCAATCAGCCTTGCCCAGGTTGAGTTTTATGCACTAGGGCGCTTGAGACCTCTCAGGTGCTCGAGACCTCTCGGGTTCTTGTCTTCTCGGGCGCCTGAGACCTCTCAGGAGCCTTTGATGTTGCTAATCTCCAATCGCTTCAGCTACAACACAAGGTTAGTCCGAACATACAATATATATGCAATGAATGAATGTTTGACAGTCGGAGCTGTCCAATCCTGACTTTAGATTTCGAAATGAAATCCTAGGTCGGACCGACACCTACTGTTCCCTCTTCTGGGGAACGCGTCATCACCTACTCCACTCTGGAGAAGTTACATTTTGCCAACCAGCACCTCCGGTTGGACTTTTGCTCGGCCTCTGAAGCTTCCAGATCTCAAGACATTCGTACTTCGACCCGTCCCTACTTCTGTCCGTTGTCCTCGCTCGGCTAAAACTTCTGCCCGATCATCTTGATTAGGTCTTCGATGCCCAACCCCCGGTTGAGTCTTTGGTGCCCAACCCTCGTCCAGGACTTCGTGCTCAACCCTGCAGGTCAAGACTTCGTGCCTAGGTACACTAGGACTTTCCTGCACACTTAGTAAAACATATTAGATCACATAATATACTTAACTTTGAACCCTTTGTCATTATCAAAATCAGGTTCGATCCGGTAATTCCAGCACCAACACTTTTAACCCACTTGGACTTTCTCACCAAGTGCCCGGTCAACCTTGACTCACTTGGAATTTTTTTTCTTGCCAACTTTTTATTAGACTTCCAATAACTAGTTCACAACTAAGTCTTCTACTGCCTATCTTTGCTAGGATTTCCATTGTCTAGTTTCCAATTAGGTCTTCCACCGTCTAGCTCTATTAGAACTTTCCTATTGCCTACTTTCCAACTAGAACTTTTTCATTACCTAACCTCTAGTTAAGACTTTTCCAAGTCAGTATATGTTTGACTTCTCTCTCACATATTAACAAACATGCTCAAGTCAATTCGAACTGAGTCAACTTGGTCAATAAATGTATGATCACCAACAATTTTCATTCAAAATAGCAAAATCCATTTCAATATTTTCAAAGGAATATAACTGTAATGCCCTTAAATTTCAAATGGAGTCCCAAACCCCTCTCCCTATTTGTAACTTCTTTTCCATATTTTTTAAAATTGAAAATATTCAAATAAAACCAACTTAACAAAAATATATTTTGGTCCTTTTTATTTGATAGGTATGACAATTAATTTGTCAATTAAAACATAACTACCCTCTAACAGCAATGGATATGGATACAGAAGTAGGGATGCAAGCTAATCCAATTGACCCAAATAGTGTGAGTGTATATATATATATATATATATATATATATATATATATATATATATATATATATATATATATATATATATATATAATTTTGAATCTAAAAAATATATGTGATATTTGAATTCATTTTGAAGCCTGAAAATATAAATGATTATGGCTCAAATTTAGTACAAAATGAAATCGAGTCACGCGAGACGCACTGGATTAGTGCATGGGGATGTTATCTAAGAGGTCCTGGGTTTGAGTCGCACGAGGGGCACTGGATTAAAATTCTAAACGTTTGGTGTATCAATTTTCGACCCAACTGTACACTAATTACTCTGGGGACCATGATTTACCTCCCTCATGATGGTCTTGGGACGGGCGCGGCGAGGGCACTAGGGTCGAACAATTTCGCCTTTTTGTTTAGTTGGTGTCAACGCGGTGAATTTGATACGACAAAGGCATATGAATTCTATAGCTCTAATGGAAGAACAAATCCTTGCATGAAAGAAGAGCCCCCAACTAGTTCCCCAATGCCATGAGGTCAGTCGCGAATGAAAGAAATTAGGCTTGCAATTTGTTGAAACGAAATTGCTTTCCGCCTGATTTAAACGGAAAAAAAAATCAAAAACTGATCCGAGGATGAATTTATGAATCAGTCGGCCTCTTAGATAAAGAAAAGAAAGAAAAATAATTCATCATTTTTACAAAGTAAATAAGAAAAAAAAAATTACACCATGAAAATCTTTTCATAATTTTTATTTCTGTCCTTCCATGTAAACAGAGCATATAACAGAATGGCATATGACTCTAGGTTAGCCCAATCATTGTACATGTTTGTTTCATTAAATGAAAGTTTACATTTACTGAAAAAAAATATCAAAAGGCATCAAAGCTGTTGTGACTTTTACAGTATGCTAATGTGCTCCGATCGTCTCGATTATGGAAAAACATAATTCTACATTGTTCCAAATTTGTGAAAGGTTTTTTTTGTCTTTTACAAATTTGTGGTGCTATGATCTCCACCATGGATCACCAGCCTCGTAAGAGCAATTAGCATTGTTCCATGAGATGCGTGAGGCTTGGAGACCAATAGCTGCATTTGGTTCTTTCCCATGCTGTGCAATCCATTCTTCTATGGCTGCCATTCTATCGTCCTCACTTTCATATTCCTTACAACTGCCTCCTCTGAATGGGTCGACTGAAGGATTAGCCATTCTAGCCATGATGGGTGGTGTGTACATTGAATCCCCGATAATAGGTCCACCAATAGCAGCAAACTGCGCTCGGATCTGCATTATACACGAACAATTATTGCATGCGCTACGATTGAATTCATGTTGCGAAACACAAGGTTTTCATAACCGAGACCATAACTATGCCCTACATGACAAACAGTAACGACGAATTGAAGTCACATGCATAAGTTCATATGATTTCCCAGTAAATGAACAACTCCAATTTGATCTAGTTCGGTAACTTGCCCTATGAAAGCATTGTCTTTTACATGCTTCTTGACATAGTACATGATATAGTACATGAGCCTTGTTTTGTTCAGCCTAACTAAATTCTACACATAATTATATTATTTTGTGATATTTTTATCATGTGTGCTCTGTTTACCAATTGTCCAAGCATCAATTTGAAAAAATCTTGTTACTTCCTTTTCGAGGGGTATAGAAGATGTCCTCATTTATGCTGATATTAGTTTTCGGTTAGATAACACTACTCTAGTATAATTCATATCTGCATTTATCTCTTACAAAGGTTCCTGTTTGTCCCATTATCAACTAATAGCACTGATAGTAATAGGCTTACACATCAAGTGTATATCTTAAGTCATTCTGGAGAGGTTTCTATTAGAGGCATTGAAGTTACTCCTTTGGACTTCCTAAGGTTCAAAATCTCAAGCCATGCTAAAATTTTGGTCCTTAATTGAAACGATGTTGTTTCGGTATTGTGTGAATGTAATGATGTATGATATTGGTAATGGATTGGAGTTGGAAGGAGATGAAGCATATGAAGACATTGTTTGTGCCGAGCATGATTTTAAATCTTGAATCAGGCCGGGAGAAACGATAACATATCATTTTGCTAAACTACTGAAGCTCAATACCACTCAATAGTTACAATGTCTCCTTCCTTTGTTTGTTCTTCTTCCTTTTTTACACGATACTAGAATATATCTTTCTAGTCAAAGACCAAAACTATGACACTCGAGATTTTGAACTTTGGTGCCAAGTAGTATCAGTGATTTACCGGAATGATAAATTTCAACCGTTTCGCCAAGCACGGTACGAGATTTCAAACAATGGGACTTCCTATTTAGAGATAACAGACATAGCAATAGAAACTACAAATAAGCAACTTACCCAAAGCTTCTATTAAATAATGAGTAAATTAAATGCTAAGAAAAATACATGATGAGCCACTAATTGAAATATCTGATGAATTTTTATGAGAAGAGCAAAAACAAATAGAAATACCTGATGAGTTTTTCCGGTCAAGAGATTAACTGTACACTCATAGGCAACTCCCTTGGAGGGCCACCCACAATCTTCAACTTTGTGATTTTTAAATACTTCAGTAGCTGGCCATGGAACCTCCTTACACTCCAGAACTTCTAGTTGGCAAAGATGCCATCCACCAATGGGATCTGCAAAAGTGGAAATTTATCATGTAGTACTAAAGCAAGATACTTATGAGGACAAAATTTGATGATAAGAATATGGACATACATATCTAGCTCGCTATTTAATAGCTATTTTAATATTTCCATGATTTCTAAAAGCAACTTAGCCAATAACATTGATGCATGTAATTTGTTAATTCATATTGATGAATGTTTCCGATGCATTATGATTTATCTAGCCTCAGAAGTTGAAATGTCAACCAACCCAAGCTCCTGAACTAGCTTGACACAGAATGGGCCATACTTAACACCGGGAGGCTTGGAAACCTACAGGTCCATGCCAAGTGTTCATCTCTCGACCCACATCGTGCTCAAGCTAATACAAAGTCAAGTTGTGTCACATGGTTAAGGTTCAAGCACGTCATATTGTGAGCCTACCATGGTCCCATTCCATTTTTATGACTTTTTAATATGGTGTTTTAATATTATCCTTTTTATCCTTGAAATAATTGAAAATTTAGAATATTATTAACTTTTATTTTTCATTTTTTGTGCATTTTTATAAAATTTTATTATTAGATTTTCAAGGACCATCCGTATTTAAGCCTAGCACAAGCACAATCGGTATGGAGTCATGCATAGCACACTACGACCCATTGGCACAACCTTATCTAGTGCTCATCACATTTTAGAAATGATAAAAATTTTATATTTTATTAAATTTAATGATACTAATTTGGCAAAAGATCATATGTTGACCCTGGGCACCCCCACATGGCCCCACAACCATCTATAGAGAGGTAAATTAGAAATTTAAATAGGTCACCACATAAGAGGGTATTTCTCTTGGTTTCGTCGAGAATCGACCCTTGCTTGATTTGACAATTCTACCACGTAGTGACCAACTCATCCAAGCCTTCGGGGCAAATTTAATGATACCACTACATATTATGTAAGAGCCATAATTGTAAACATGACTAACTATTAAGAACCACATTGAATCTCATTGAATCAAGGTCTAATATGTCAGTTTTTAGTTTTAAGCAAGATAATTAATGATGGAAATCTGACATTTAGTTCTATTAATTTGCCTTAATAAGGTCACATTTATTGAAAAGTTCAAGGTGGGTTTATGATTGTATTTGATGTGTGTGAAGTCGTGTAAGACCTAGACAAAGTACATGAAGTGCTTGATGGCTCAAGGGATGTGGAGTTTAGAGAAAAATTGTATGAGACATCTGGACGGTAGGACAAAGAGCACAGAGTGTTGTTACGAAGGAGGTGAACTACGTAAGTGTGGTTTTTCAAAAAATCTTCTTAATTATACAATATCAAATCAAATCTGCAACTGCAATAAATTTGCAATAAATCTGCCTAGATTGGTTCTCCACACTCCCCCTCAATCTAGGCATTAGATGCTCTCCAACCCAAGGATCGTGTTCATCTCACTTAGATTAGGTCTGAACAAGGCCTTGGTAAGGATGATGCTTTGATGGAATGTAGTCGAGGGTGATCAACTTATCTTTAATTTTCTTGCTGATGAATGTCGATCAATCTCTACATATTTGGTACAATCAGGGTGGGCAGGATTCCTAACAATTATGATAGCCGGCGATTATAGCATAAGATGAGTAGGTCCTGATGTCTCAACTTTGAAATCGTTTAGTAATTGTTTTAGCCATATCCCCTCGCAAATACCTGGGGCTAGTGCTCTAAACTCAGCTTCTAGCGACCACGGTTTGATTCTTACTTCACCATGTTATTAGGTTTCCCCCATTGAAAGGGCAATATCCTGATGTAAACCTTCTATCATTTGGAGGCCCTGCCCAATCAATATCAGTATATACTTCTAAAGATCTGATACCTAATTTCCTGAACATAAAAGACCTTTCCCTGGATGTTTCTTTAGGTATCTCACAATATACGATTCACTGCCTCCATGTTATTCATAGATGGATTACTTAGAAACTGACTCACCCAACTCATCGGAAAACTTATGTCCATGTATGAGTTAGGCAGATCAATTTATCCACTAACCATTGGTATTGTCCCTTGTCATCCGCTAATTTATCAATTCTAGGTATAAACCAAGTATTGGGATTCAAGAGAGTTTCAGTCAGCTGGTACCCGCTCACTCCAATTTCACGCAACATAACAAGTATGTATTTGTGTTGGGAAACATATGTGCCTTTGAAGCTTTATACCACTTCCATTCCCATGAAATACTTTTAAGTGTCCCAAGTCTTTGATCTTAAAATCTTTGGACATGAGAGGTTTGAGTCTTCTAATTTCGTCACCATGATTTCCAAAAAGGACAATGTCATCAATATACACAATCAAAACTGTGATTTTCCCATCTAGGTAAGTACTTAGTGAACAAAGTGTGATCCACTTGTGACTAAGAGTATCCACCATTCTTTAAGACTTTTGTGAATATGTCAAACCATGCTCTCGGTGACGGTTTCAACCCATACAATGTTTTTCTGAGTTTGCATATTTTTCATTGTGTATCACTTGTCTCAAAGCTAGTTGGGATGTCTATATATACTTCTTCAGTCAAGTCTCCGTTAAGGAAGACATTTTTAACATCGAGCAGATACAGTGGCCACTCCAAGTTAGCAACAATGGATAGTAGAACATGAACTGTGTTGAGTTTAGCCACTGATGCAAAGGTCTCCTAATAATCAATTCTATATGATTGAGTATATTCTTTTGCCACTAGGCGTGTTTTGTACCGGTCTATGCTCTCATTTACATTTTGTTTAACCGAGAACAACCACCTACACCCCATAGTTTTATTTCCTAGTGGTAGCTTTCTTATCATCTACATGTCATTCTTTTCTAGTGCATGATATTCCAGTTTTATTTCCTAGTGGTAGCTTTCTTATCATCTACATGTCATTCTTTTCTAGTGCATGATATTCCTTGAGAGTCGCCTTCTTCCATTTAGGAATTTTAAGAACTTCATCCATAGAGTTAGGAATATTGATTCTGTCTAAAGAGGTCACAAATGCATGAAATGATGTGATAGCTTCGCGTAAGAGATGCAACAGTCAAGAGGGTGTTGAGTGCATGATCTTATACCTTTCCTGTGTGCAATTGATAAATTTAATGTAAAATCTAGCTGAGGACTAGAATCTGTTGTCTTCTGTTGTGATTCAGGTGCAACTTGGCTTTGGAAATTCTCTTGGTAGTGTTGAGATATAGTATCGACACTCGACATTTCTTTCTTTCATTCACCGGTAAAGTAAGAGGATGAGGAGGTTGACTATCAAGATTTGAAGATGGTGGACCACCAGATGTGGGGAAGGCTGAACGGAAGACTTAAACACTCCTAATACTGCAATTCACTAATATTGTTCTCTCCCTGAATTATAGTATTAGAGTAGTAAAGGATAGTCTCAACGAATGTAACATCCATAGTGTTATAGAACTTTTTGGTGATTGGTGAATAACATTTGTATCCTTTTTGGTTAGAGGGATAACCAAGAATAATATATGAGCCCGAACATCAAACTTGCCTCGGTATTGAGAGTGAATATTCACAAAAGTGATTCAGGAAGAATTTGAGAGGAAGGGTGGAGATAAGATGAGACTGGAGAAACAATTTTTGTAGTGTCTGCAATGGAGTGAGGTGTTTGAGAACTTGAGAGGACAAACGATTTATGACGTATGTAGCGCTTCTCTCCAAAATGTGGTTGGGGCATTAGCTTAAAACAGTAGGGATCGGGCTACCTCAAGAAGCATCTTTTGAAGGACATTAACATTCCTTTCTTTCTCACTTTTTTGTTTTTTCAACAATTTAGCATTAAATTAGACAACTACTAGATTGTTTAACCTGTTGGCATCTAACATATTTCTTTTCTTTGTATGAATCTTTAAACAAAAAGAGAAAATAAATATTGTAGTTAGTAACATGAATATAAACTTTAAAAATTAATACTTTACTTTAATAAAAGACTTAAAGTTTAAGTGTACTCCTTCAAATACAATCCAATTTCTTTCACACCCAGATGAACTTATAGTTAATGAAAGTATTCTCAAAGCCACACTTAGCAAGTTGGGTGTGTGAGCACCGTAGGTACTCCACCATGCACATAAATCAAATGTATCATCATTTTTTTCACATGCTTTTGTTGTTAATGTTTTCCCAAATAACCTACTGTTGTCTCTATATTTGCATATTCCTTGTTAATAATTGTATCTTGTAGATCAAACTCGTCGACATGCAAAATTTTCATGCATTCAAAAATTCCTGTCGCAGACTCCTCATAAAGAGCAATAAAACAATATTTATAGTAAAAATAGGAATTCAACAAAAAGACAGTGATATGCAATGATGTATTAAGTCTATCCTTCATTTTCGACTCAATATCACTATGATAGATTGATAATTTGATTCCATATTGTTCAGAGTCACCTTGATATCTTCTTTAGCTTGAAGAGCTCCCATATAGAAATCCCATGGATGACTTTTTATCACCATCTACCAATCGAAGAACTCTTACCAAAGGAGCAAATATTTTCAAAGAAGCCACTTTGGCCAACCTTCAATTCAATCCCTTCCAAGTCGCTCAATTGAGGAAAGATCAAACAACAAATTTTTCTTTAAATCCCAACTTTTAACTCTCTAACTTCTCCAAAATGTGGGCTTCATCATTTGCTCTAATAAAGTTTAGTGCTAGCTACTAGGGGAAGCCAACAAATCGATTTTCTTGTTGGACTAAAGTTTAAGGCTTATAAAACTTAAGCCAAAAAAAAAAAAGTTACATTTCATTTTTTTTTAATTGGGCTTTGAATTTAAAGCCCAAACTAAAAAAAAAATATGAAAACCATGCATTATTTTTATGGCGCCTAGACAATTCTATCAATTAGTCAGCGCTTAGGGCCACCAAATCTCGCCAAGGTCGCCTTGGCTAGCCAACTAGTATATTTTCGGTGCAGTTGGCTGGCGCTTAACGCCTAGACGGCCACCTAGGTTGATTTTTAGACCATTGAAAGGATGGGAAGTGTAGTGAGCTAAGAGAAAAGTGCATCCAAGGGACGAGTAGCTTGATGGGAGAAGACCTCAAGGCACGAAAAGACTTCATTTGAGTTGCGAGTGGAGTGATGTGTAGTTATGGGACGAGGGGAGTTTTCAATCCAGGCGAACTTGGCCATTAAATGAATATAGTCAACATGTCAACCCATTGGAAATGTTGACCAATTAATTGGTGACTGAGTTGACTGGTCAATTGACTCAAGAAACAATAGGAGACAGTTCTTTGGTCACCCGTCTATTGTAAAGTGTTAACTAATCAACTGGTGGCTGAGTCGACTAGGTAATCGACGTAGAAAGAAGTAAAAATGAAGCTATCTGTTGATCAGTCGATTGATGCCCATGAGCAATTGATTGATGTCTATGGGCAATCGACCAATAGACCCTAAATGAAGTAGTCAACACTGATCATGATTCAAGGGAAGCAGTTTGAGTTAACCAAAAATGTCGCAGGTGATCATTAGTCGTGTAATGCTATAATAAGACAATATTAACAAAGTACAATTGTTGGATTAGATAACAATTAAAGAGGAGGTGCAAATCAATCAACTAATAAGTGTCAGGTCAATGAAATCGTGTTAACGAAGCAATAAGCCTCTTGTGTAACCCTTGGACGATCTATAACATGTTTCTCCAACTACGACATTTAATCAAAGAGAAA
>JAGFNQ010001595.1:0-192699 GCA_024364735.1 Boesenbergia rotunda
GGCAGTCGACTGGTATAACCCGAAAACTAGCCGTTGGTAGCATTAATGCTAGGCCAGTCGACTGCCCCAGGGGCAGTCGACTGGTGCGGGGCTGGACAGACTGCGAGTTTGTCCTGTTCTCCTATAAAAGGAGGACCTTTTTGCACGTGAGCGGTACGGTTCCGTACGATAACGAAGTGCTGCTCGTCTGAAAAGTGTTCTCTACTTCCTCTCTCATTTACTACATTCTGTAAAGAGAAGATCACCACTGTAAAGGTTTCTCCACCTGAAGGAGATTTTTCATAGTGGAAGTGGTGTACGCGTGGATCCTTGGATTAGTCACCCATCTGGGTGGATACCAAGTAAACTTCTTCTGTTAGCATTGTTCATATTTTCCTTTACATATTATTGTTTTCGCTGTGCTAACGACATTGTAGAGACTCAACGACAAAGTGATATTCACCCCCCCTCTAGCATGCCAAGACGATCTATCAATTGGTATCAGAGCACGGTTCATTTCGGAAGAACTCACCGTCAACCGGAGCAAGTATAATGGTGTTTCAAGAGGGATACTCCACTGCACGACCACCCTTCTTCGACGGGAATGACTTTGCATATTGGAAAGGTAGGATGCAATATTACCTTATGAACGATATTGAGAATTGGATTAGCATTGCAGATGGTTTCGAGGCACCCGTCGATGAAAGAGGAGAATCGACACCGATGAGATCTTGGTCAAAAGAGGTTATGAAGAGGGCGCAGTCAAATGCCAAGGCCACCACCACACTGCAGTGCGGGCTCTCAAAGGAGCAACTGAACAAGGTGGGGTCGTTCAAGAGCACCAAGGAACTGTGGGACAAATTGGTGGAATTGAACGAGGGGGTCAAACGAGTCCAGAAGAGCAAAGAAGGACTTGCTCGTGGCTCAACGCCAATCCCTCTCCATGAAGAGCAATGAGACTGTCAGCCAGCTACATGGAAGGGTGAAGGAGGTAATCAATGAGCTCCATGTGATTGGAGAAAAGATCGAGAACCGGGATATCGTCAGGTATGTTCTACAAGCCTTCCCAAGAACCACCTTGTGGGCATCCATGGTTGATGCATACAAGGTATCAAGGGATTTGTCCATAGTTAAATTAGATGATTAATTCTGTGAATTTGAACTGCACGAACAAGCTAACGTCTCGGCCAAAGAGAAGGGTATTGCCTTTATTGCAGAAAAGGAGAAGAAGAAGAGGAAGGAGAAGAAGAAAGTGGTATAATTCTCGTCATCCGATTCAGTGGAATCCAGCACTTCCATGGATAGCGACCAAGAGACATTCATGGTAAGAAAGATGTGTAAGACTTTCAGAAATTTTTCTAACAAATCATATGCTAGGAAAGGGTTCAAAGGCAAGGGTAAGGCCAAGGACATTATATGCTACAACTGCCACCAAGAGGGACACATAAAGAATGAGTGCCCTCAATTGAAGAGAAGAGATGACAAGAAGGAGGAGAAGAAAGTGACAAGAAGAAGTCGAAGGGAAAGGAGAAGGGTGCCACCAACCTAAAGGCGACGTGGGATGATCCATCATCCTCGGAGGAGGAAGAAGAGCAAGTTTCACACTTTACTCTCATGACGATGGACACTCAGATTCATCAGATGATGAAAGAAGCTCAAGCAGTGAAGATGAGAGACCTCTTCATCATCATCCGAGTCAGAAGCTTTGGTAAGTGAGGTATACCACTTGCCCTCTTCTACATTAGTTAAGATTATTTCTAGTACTAACATGGACTTAGCTAAAGTAGAAGTAAGATTAAGGATCTAAAAGATGAGATTGTCATGCTTAGAGTAGAATCTACCAAACTTAAGGAAGAATTACATGCTAGTTCTCTTACATCACATGCTTCATGTCTTGAAACTGAAAATAGGGAACTAAAGAAAAAGGTAGATGACCTCACAAAGGCCTAGAAAATTCCAAGTAGGCTCAGCACCTAGATATGTAATCAACAGTCAAAGGGGTCGTTTATAACAAGGTTGGTTTGGGATATAGGCCAAAGACAAAGGAAGTGGTCTTTATCTCACTCACCGGTAGGATTGGTGCATCTAGGAGACAAGGGGTTAAGGGAAACACCAAGAGGGCATGGGTACCTAAGAGATTTCTAAATGATGCTTATGGATCAAAAATTTGGGTACCAAAAGAGTATGTTTTTCATGTTGTATAGGTAAAGGTGAAAGAGGCCTCAACTATGCGGATAGTAGATAGTGGATGCTCAAGACATATGACCGGAGATGTGAGCAAGTTCACTACTATTAGCTACTTAAGAGAAGGGACGGTCTCCTTTGGAAATAGTGGAAAACTGAGGATTATTGGTAGGGGCACCATTGAGGTATCTCCCACAATTTCTATACATAAGGTACTCCTAATTAAAAATATGAAGTTTAACTTACTTAGTGTGAGTCAGTTATGTGATACGGATTTTAAGGTTAAATTTCATACTAGGAAATGCATAATAAGACATAATGAATCCAATAATATCATATTAGAAGGGTATAGAGAGGCAAACTTGTACTATCTTGATCTTGCTTATGCTACTAACAATGTTGCTAAGTGTTTCATGTCTAAAGAAGAAGAAGGGTGGTTGTGGCACCGGAGGCTTGGACATGTCAACATGAGAAACATTGCAAGGGTGGCCAAGGAAGAGTTGGTGAAGGGGATACCCATGATCAAGTATGAGAAGACCAAATTGTGTGATGCATGACAGGAGGGTAAGTAATCAAAATCATCACACAAAGGTAAAACCCTAACCACTACTTCTGTACCATTGGAACTTTTACATATAGATTTATTTGATTGTCATAGTACTCCCTCACTTGTAGGGAGTAAATATTGTCTAGTTATTATAGATGATTTTTCTAGGTTCACATGGATTTACTTTATGAAACATAAAGATGATACCCTAGAAATATTTGTAGGATTTAGCTAAAGGGTAGAGAATGAAAAACATCTCAAAATTAACCGAATTAGGAGTGACCACGGTGGGGAGTTCCAAAATTTAAGTTTCACACAATTTTATGTAGAAAATGGATACAAGCATGAATTTTCATGCCCAAGGACTCCTCAACAAAATGGGGTAGTTGAAAGGAGAAACCGAGCCCTACAAGAAGCTGCTAGGACTATGCTTAATGCATATTCTCTCCCTAGCTACTTTTGGGCCGAAGCGGTTAACATCGCTTGTTATATTCAAAACCGGGTGTTGGTACATAGGTTTCTAGGAAAAACACCTTTTCAATTATGGAATGGGAGAGTACCACAAGTCCATTACTTTAGGGTCTTTGGATGTAAAGTCTACATTCTAAATACCAAAGATGACCTAAGGAAGTTTGAGTCAAAAGCCGATGAAGGAATTCTAGTAGGGTACAGAAGGGGTTATAGAGTTTACAACAAGAGGACAGAAGTGATTGAGGAATCCTCAAATGTTAAGTTTGATGAAACAATAAATACCTACCCTCGAAAAGCCTCAATTGATAAGGATATGGAAGAAGACCAACCTCTTACCCAAAGAATCTAAGACCTACATTTGGAGGGCAATGATCAAGGGGGAGTAAGGAGTACCCTAGAGGATGAGGAAGAAGGAGTCAATGAACACACAACCTCTAGACTCTTGAGACATCACCAAGATCACCCTATTGACCAAATAGAGGGTGATGTCACTCAAGGAGTAAGGACTAGGTCCTATTTTATGGATCAAACTAGTCAAATAGCTCTAATCTCTCAATTAGAACCTAAGTCTATTGATGAAGCGTTGGGAGATGTAGATTGGGTCTTAGCCATGCAAGAAGAGCTGAATCAATTCGAGAGAAGTGAGGTTTGGGAGTTGGTTCCTAGGCCCAATGATTGCACCATTGTAACCACAAGATGGGTCTTTAGGAACAAACTAGATGACCAAGGCAAAATCACTAGGAACAAGGCTAGATTGGTAGCTAGGGGGTTTAACCAAGTTGAGGGATTAGACTATGATGAGACTTATGCCCCCGTAGCTAGATTAGAATCTATTAGAATTCTACTAGCCTATGCCGCTCACATGGTTTCACACTTCACCAAATGGATGTGAAGTCAGCATTCCTTAATGGGATCATTAAGGAAGAGGTTTATGTAGAACAACCCCCCGGGTTTGAGGACCCTAATTATCCAAGACACGTTTATAAATTAAGAAAAACCTTATATGGATTGAAACAAGCTCCCCGGGCTTGGTATGAAAGGCTTTCTTCATTTCTAGTGTCTAAGGGGTTTAGGAGAGGAACAATTGACCCTACATTGTTTCTAAAATCTAAGGATAAGGATATATTTGTTCCCCAAGTATATGTAGACGATATCATTTTTGAGTCAACAAATAATGACTTCTTACAAGAATTCATCAAGTGTATGGAAGATGAATTTGAGATGAGTCCTGTAGGAGAATTAACATTCTTTTTAGGACTTCAAGTTAAACAAACTAATGAAGGTACACATGTCTTTCAAACCAAATATGCTAAGGAAATGTTAAAGAAATTTGGTTTAGAAAATGCTAAGGTAGCATCTACACCCATAGGAACCAATGTGAAAATGGATAGTGACTTTGAAGGAAAAATGGTAGACTCTAAACAATATAGGAGCATGATTGGTAGTTTACTATATCTAACCGCTAGTTGACCCGATATACTTTTTGCGGTAGGTATGTGTGCAAGGTACCAATCTTGTATCAAAGAGTCCCATTTGGTTGTAGTCAAGAGGATCCTAAGGTATGTCAAAGATACCCTCAATGTCGAACTTTGGTATCCTAGAACCCCTAGTGTTGATCTAATTGGATATACCGACTCGGACTATGCGGGTTGTAAGCTAGATAGGAAGAGTACTAGTGGAGGGTGTCAATTCCTTGGGTCTTCCTTAGTTAGTTGGAGTAGTAGGAAACAACCATGCGTCGCCCTATCAACAACGGAGGCGGAATATGTGGCAATGGGTGGGTGTATTTTCCAACTTCTTTGGATCATGCACACCTTAGAAGATTATGAGTTACATTATACCAAGGTCAAAGTCTTGTGTGATAATGTAAGTACAATCAACTTGACCAAAAATCCGGTTCACCACTCTAGGACAAAACACATTGAAGTGAAACATCACTTCATTAGAGACCATGTGGTAAGGGGAGACATAGAATTGCACTATGTTGAGTCAAAGTCGAACTTAGCCGACATCTTTACCAAGCCACTTCCCGAATCGGAGTTTACATCCTTAAGAAGAAGCCTTGGAATGTGTTTTGTGGAAGTGTAGGAAGAACTTTGAGATATTAGATTTGAAAAAGGGTGCTTTGATCCATTAGGGTGATACATTTGGCTCACTTGTGCTTGTGGCATATTGTTGAACCATTAGAAGTATCAAAATATGAAAACTAGACCAACTATGGGGAAGGTGAGTGTTTAATCAATGGACATTTTGCTCAAAGATCATAGTTGGACATTTTAAACCTTTGAAAACTATTTCATGTTTTATATGCTTTGCCATGCTTTTAAAAGTTATATGATTGCAAAATTAGATTGCAAGTTTGATACAAAACTTAGTGGTTTTCAAGATTTTGGATTTTTATCAAAAGTCATGCGAAATATTATATGGACTAATATTTTTCCTTGATAGAGTATATCATTTCAAACATGTCTGCAAGTTTTTAGATTTTTTGAAATTTTTTAAATTTTTCTGGAGGTTTCTGAATTTCGGCACAGAAGCTGATATTTGCCACTGATAGAGTATCAGTCGACTGCCCCATGGGCAGTCGACTGGCATGTCTGATTTTAGTTTCTGTGAGAATTTTCAGAAATTCAATTTTCTCTCATTTGATGCCGTAGGGTTTGGTTGCTTGAGGCAATCATTTGATGGTGTCAAAGGGGGAGAATGGGTGGTTTAAGTTAGAATTTTAACCGGGAATGGATGGTTTAAGGCATTTTGGCTAACTTAGACCTTCGATGACTAAAAATGGAGAGAAGACATGGATTAAGGGGGAGGTTACATCTTAGGTTTTAATATGTCTCACATTTTAAATGATGATTAGTGTTAAGTGGAAACTTAACTTAGATTATGATTAGAATTGAAAATAGGAGAAGACATGGATTAAGGGGGAGGTTACCTCTTAGGGTTGCTATGTCTTATGTTTTTCAATTGCTATCTATTGTTGCTGTTATTGTTGGTTGTTATTTATCTCTAAACTTAAACATATTGCCACACATCAAAAAGGGAGAGATTGTTGAGGCAATCGACCCTTAAATGATTGGAAGATCATGGTTTTGATGTGTGTGTATGAATATGCTTAAGGATAGAGTGTTATGTTATATTTGATGTGTGTGATTGAGTTTGCAGGACTTGGAGAATCACACTTGGTGGACATATCCGAGGGACGAGAGCTCAGGGAGGAGGACTCCAAGGGCAACCGGGGAAGTGGACTTCAAGGGCACACGTGAAGGGTGGCATGGAGGCAAGCCAAGGGAGGCTTGTGTGCGTATCCGAGGGACGAGAGCCAGAGGAAGATGACTTCAAGGGGCGAGCCAAGGAGTGAACCTGAAGGCATACGTGAAGAACTATGTGAAGACTGGCTGGGAGTGAGTGGGCAGTCGATTGGCCAGAGGGCAGTCGACTGCCAAAACTCACAGAAGGTTTTCAGCCTTCTACCAGTCGACTGACCCAGAGGCAGTCGACTGGTATACCCCGAAAACTAGCGGTTGGCTAGCAATTAATGCTAGGCCAGTCGACTGCCCCAGGGGCAGTTGACTGGTGCAGGGTTGGACAGACTACGAGTTTGTCCTGTTTTCCTATAAAAGGAGTACCTTTTTGCACGTGAGCGGTACGGTTCCGTATGATAACGAAGTGCTGCTCGTCTGAAAAGTGTTCTCTACTTCCTCTCTCATTTAACTGCATTCTATAAAGAGGAAGATCACCACTGTAAAGGTTTCTCCACCTGAAGGAAATTTTTCATAGTGGAAGTGGTGTACGGCGTGGATCCTTGGATTAGTCACCCATCTGGGTGGATACCAAGTAAACTTTTGCTGTTAGCATTGTTCATATTTTCCTTTACATATTATTGTTTCCGCTGCGCTAACGACATTGTAGAGATTCAACGACAAAGTGCTATTCACCCCCCTCTAGCACGCCAAACGATCCATCACCAGAGTCCCCTATGAAGCGTACCACCTTCCGATACATCCTCCATCGTCCCCCCTTCTACCAGGGGTTTTTGGCATCACTGGGGAGCATAGCAGAGATGATGTTGCATCTTTTCCGGGAGAGTCCGGCGGAGATGGAACCACATGTTTCACCGGATAGTCCGGAAAAGACCTTACATGTTTCGCCGGGGAGCATGGCAGAGATGACATCATTTGTTTCACCTGAGAGCATCTCCTGGTGGTTCATCTTTTTCCCCTCCCCGGTTGCTTTCCTTCGCCTGATCGGTCGTTTCCCCGAGTTTGGGGCATCGGACATTGGGCGGGCCTAGAGTAGTGTGTCATCCGAGGAGTTGTAGTTGCTGCTCCGCCTTCTCTTCCTCTTTGTTCCGGGCTACGTGACCATGCGGCGATGCTAAAGCGATAGGGAAGAACCTGGGCAAAAGGAGTGATCTCTGTTACTGGATCCATTGATTGTATTCCCTATTCATTGTATTCCTTTTGAGATGTCATTGTCAATGTATTTTCCGTAAAGGTGAAGGAAAGCACTTGTTATCTTTGTTGTGTAAGCGCCTCGAGCAACAACCAAATATTCTGCTAGTTTTACCATGACCGAGGATGCTTGTTTCATGTCGAGTAGGTTGTGTGTATTAAGCTCCTGTCCTCGAGCCACCTCTAGTTTCCAGGTAGGGTTGCGTAGATCTTGGTTGGATATCTGACGCACTCAGCCTACTCCAAGCCTGAGCACCCTGATACCCGCAACACTGCGAGGTATTAGGGGCTCTATTTCTTGGTCGGGCGTCTGTAGCACCCAGACCAAGCCTAAGTACCCCGGGCATCCGCGACACTGCAAGGTATTAGGGTTTTGATTTCTTGGTCGATCGTCTGTACCACCCAGACCAAGCCTAAGTACCCGGGCATCCGCAGCACCGTGAGGTATTAGGGTTTTTGGTTTCTTAGTTTGAGTCCGTAGCACCCATACCAAGCCTAACTACCTCGGGCATCTGCAGCACTGCGAGGCATCAGGGTTTTGGTTTCTTGGTCGGGTGTCTGTAGCACCCAGACCAAGCCTAAGTACCCGGGCATCCGTAGCACCATGAGGTATTAGGGTTTTGGTTTCTTGGTTGGGAGTCCATAAACCCAGACCAAGCCTAACTACCTCGGGCATCCACAGCACCGCGAGGTATCAGGGTTTTGGTTTCTTGGTTAGGGGTCCGTAGACCCAGACCAAGCCTAAGTACCCCGGGCATCCGCAGCACCGCGAGGTATAAGGGCTTTAATTTCTTGGTTGGGAGTCCGTAGCACCCAGACTAAGCCTAACTACCACGGGCATCTACAGCACTGTGAGGTATCAGGGTTTTGGTTTCTTGGTTGGGGGTTGTAGCACCCAGACCAACCCAAAGTACCCGGGCTTCCGCAGCACCGGAGGTATTAGGTTTTGATTTCTTGGTCGGGCGTCTGTAGCACCCAGACCAAGCCTAAGTACCCCGGGCATCCGCAGCACCGCGAGGTATTAGGGTTTTGATTTCTTGGTCGGGCGTCTGTAGCACCCAGACCAAGCCTAAGTACCCCGGGCATCCACAGCACCGTGAGGTATTAGGGTTTTGGTTTCTTGGTTGGGTGTCCGCAACACCCAGATCAAGCCAACTATCTCGGCATTCGCAGCACCGCGAGGTATTAGGGTTTTGTTTGACATACTGGTACTTGCGCGAGGGCATGTTTCTTTATTTCATGAATTCACTGCAAGGCAGCAAGAACACATAGGCTGTAGGATCATTGCCGTCAATAGAGGGGGGGGGTGAATATCGACTTGAAAATATCGTCGGAAATCTTCGTTTACTCGTCTTTCTATCAGGGTTAGTACGCAGCGGAAATATAATAAAAGAATGACAAAACACTCGTACACGCGGGATTTATTTACTTGGTTCCCGACCCCCTTGAGTCAGTACGTCCAAGGCCTATGTACTTGGCGTGAGTCCACTAATGGTCTCCTTTCCAGAATTTCCAGAGGCGGAGAATACCTGTCTTACAGTTCGGATTACAAGCAAATAATAAGTAAATCGAAATACAACTTATAAATAAAAAGCAAACTAAAAACTCAACCAACTCTAGAAGTCCGAAGCGTCGCACGCTTCTTCCTGGAGCCTCCTTGGTCGCAGGACTTCGACTTGAACGCTTTTGCTTTACAGAAAATGCTTTGGTGGATGTGGAAATTGATATTTGAGTTGAGGGGTCGAACCCCTTTATATAGCATCATCCAGGGCGCCCTAGAGGCCTCTAAGGCGCCTCAGTACGGTCAAACTGATCCGTAATCGCAAACTTCGCGGAAAGGATAAAACTGCCATCCCAGGCGCCCTGGACCTTCCCAGGTGCCTGGGATGTGGGGCGCCTGACCCTTGAGGGCGCCCTGGGTTGCCAGGCGCCTGATTCAACTCAGGCGCCTGAGAACCCTTTTCCCAAGTCAGCCTATTTTGTGTTCTGCTCTCCTATCTTGCCTCTAACTCCAGGTACCTGCAAGACACCATACACAAAACAAACATACAAATAATCTTAACCTTAGCTTAGTGGTTCTGACTTTGGATTTCACCCGAAACCCTAGGTCGAACCGACGCTAATGTTCCCTTTCCGGGGAACGCGTCCTCACCTACTCCACACTGGAGAAGTTGTGTTTGCCAACCAAACCTCCGGTTGGACTTTCGCTTAGCCTCCGAGAACTCGAATCTCGAGATGTCCGACCTCGACCCATCTCTACTTCTGTTCGCGATCCTCGACCAGACATAGTACTCAGTCCCCTGGACCAAGACTTCGTGCCCAGCTTCAATCACCAGGACTTAGTCCAACCTAGCTTCACTTGCTAGGACCCAGCTTCACTCACCAGGATTTAGTGCCCAGCTTCACTCACCAGGACTGAGTCCAACCTAACTTCCCTTGTTAGGACCCGACTTCACTCACCAGGATTTCTTTCATCAAAATCACTCGATTTCTTTCATCAAAGATGGAGGACCCAACTTCCTCCATCTTTCAGATAAATATAACTCCAAACCTAAGTCCGGTTTGGTTTACTCCCTTGGTCAAACTGACCAACCCTAGGTTTTGGTTCACTCTTCCAAACATCAGATCATGTTTGGCTAACCTTTGTCAACCTGAACAAACCTGGGTTTACCCTACCAAACATAAGGTCCTGTTTGGTTTAACTATTGATACTTTGACTAACCCTTACCTTGTCTAACATATATTGTTACTAACTTAAGTATATTGTTAAACATCAAAACCCTAGAGGAAGACTGTTCATCACTGATGCATCTTGCACCAACAATCTCCCCCTTTTTGATGTTTGACAATATCTTAACCTGATCAAACCTGGGTTTACCCTACCAAACATAAGGTCCTGTTTGGTTTAACCCTTGATCACTTTGACTAACCCTTACTTTGTCTAACATATATTGTTACTAACTTAAGTATATCGTTAAACATTGAAACCCTAGAGGAAGATTGTTCTTCACTGATGCATCTTGCACCAACAATCTCCCCCTTTTTGATGTTTGACAATATCTTAAGTTAGGTTAGTTCTAAGGGTTAAATCTAGGTTTAACCCTTTGGGAAAAATAAAAAAAAATCTAACTTAAGCCCTCTCTCCCCCTTTGTCACACATCAAAAAAATGAAAAATAATTTGCACCAACAATGTGATTTTTGAAAAAAAAAATGTAACTTAAGGCTTTGGATTTTCAAAACTCTTCCCCCCTTTTTTTTGTTTTTGAAAAACTAAGTACTTGTTTTATAAAGTATTCTAAAAGACACTTAAGTACTTAAATTGCACCAACAATATGTGAAAAAAATATATATATTTGTTAAAAAATTGAACTTCCCTAAGTCTGACAACAATCCTAGGAATCTTGTTGACTACAAGAAAATTCCTATGTGTCTTAGGGATTTTCCATAAATGAATATTTTAGATCGAATTCGATTTTGAAAAATAATAATTTTCATGATTTGGTTTCTTTTCCAATCTGATACAATCCTAGGAAACCTTGTTAACTATAAGAAAATTTTCCTAAGTATCCCAGAAAATTTTCCAAATTCAAGTAAAATCTATTTTTAAACGTGTTTAAAAGCCAAAAAGATTTTCAACATGAATTTTGAAAATAGAATATTTGAAGATAGTGTATGAAAACATAATAATTTTGAAAATTTTAATAGTTCTTTTAATTTGACCTCCCCCTAAACTTGACACATTCCTAGGAAGCTTGTTGACTACAAGTTAATCTTCCTTTGAGTCGTAGGGTTTGATTCAAACAAAAAGAGTTATCTAATAATTTTTCAAAAAGTAATCAGAAAACAGAATCAATTTCTTTTGAGTAGAACTCCCCCTAAACCTAACACAATCTTAGGAATCCTTATATATCATAAGTATATTTCCTATGTGTCTTTAGAGTTCATCTAAACAAAAGAGCAATTAGCACATTTTTGAAATCTATTTTGAAATAATATTATAGTTTTCAAGAAAATAATTTTTGACAAATATTTTGTATGATATAAGAAGTTTTTGAAAAAAAATATTTTTGAAATGCATTTTGAAATGATGATGATTTTTAAAGCACAAAGTATTTTAAAAAAGATATAAATTTTTGAAACAAATAAATTTTTAAAAATAATTTTTAAAAGAAAAAAAACTCCCCTGAATTTGACACCTGCTGGCTACCCTTGTTAACTACAAGGACCTCTATCTATGTGTCTTAAGGGACTTTAGTGTTGACCTAAAAGGTTTATGTCTAAGTGTGTAGGTCAAATAAATTTCGAAAAGATATATAAATTTTTGAAAAAGTATTTTATAGATAAGCAATCAAGCAAGCATGAAATTCATTAAAACATTATTATGTTTAAATATTATTTTAAAAATATATTTTAAAGAAAATATCCTAAAGATTTTGAAAACATTTTCAAAAGCATTTATCAATTAATTAGTCCTTAACATCTCACTCATTCTAAATGTCTTAATACAAGTAAGCACGGTTGCCTTATGAGTGTGTTGTGAGATGCTTGAATAATTTTTCTCAATTTTAATTAATAGATTGCTTAACCTTGAGTTAGATTGAGTTTAATCAACTAGTAGCTTAAAAGTATTTTTCAATAATTGACTTCCAGGTCTTGGCGAGGCACAGAGGCCTTCTTTAGCCGTAGCCTTATTGGATCATCAATCCTTTCCTTAGACAAATACTTTTAAAGAAAGAATGCTTTTAATTTACTCTTTGAAAAACTCTGGCCTAACTAGTCTAGGATGTGGCGAGGTAGCTTCGGCTAGTTCTACTTAGCTAGGTCAAGTTTCCCTAACGTACTATCATCTCGTCCCACCCTGGTACTAGGTTAGACAAGTATTAACTAATCTGTTTCTTATCTAACCGTTCTAAATAATGCAGAAAAATAAACATGAATGACATGACAAATATATAAGAAAAATAAGCGAATGCATGTACATGACATTTATGCATGAGCCAATCAAGTCAAAACATTTTATTAGGTTTCTAATAATGTATCAAATTCTCGATTTGATACACACCGTGTGAACCCGCGAATATGTCAACCCACTTTGACATATTTATTGTTATTTAGTTGGAGGTTTCAGTTGAGTAGAATTTTATTTGATTTCATAATTGAAGGTAATTAATTGAATTTTTGTTCATGAATTTTTTGAATTAAGGATTGAATTGTTAATTGAGATTTATGAATTAATTAAGATTTTAAGTTGTTAAGTATTAATTAAGGATTTAATTATTATGATTTAATTAATTAGGAATTAATTTAAGGTTTAAATAAAGTATTAAGAATTATATTAATAGAAGGTTTAAATTATTACGAATTAATTGAAGGTTAAAATTATTAAGAATTAATTAAATTTGAGATTAAAGTTAAATTATTAAGAATTAATTAAAGTTAAATTATTTAGAATTAATTAAAGTTAAATTATTTAAGAATTAATTAAGGTTTGATTATTTAAAAATTAATTAAGGGTTGATTATTTAAGAATTAATTAAGGGTTAATTATTTAAGAATTAATTAAGGGTTGATTATTTAAGAATTAATTAAGGGTTGATTATTTAAAAGATTAATGTTGAAGTTATTAATTAAAGATTAAATTGTTAACAATTTTGGGTCTAGTTGCATCATTTCCATTAATTCAAAATTATCTGAATCATCTACTATTTCTTTTTTATTGAATTTTTCAAGTTTATCTAATACTTCTGCTTTGTTTGAATTTTTGTAAGCATTATTAAATATAGCTTTGATTCTAAGAAATTCTTCTTCTTCTTTCTCATCCTCATCTTCAGAGTTATATTAGAATTTAAGATTGTATCATTATCTTCATAATAGGTATAATAATTTTTAGGATTATTTATTAAAGTTTTATATTCAAGGGTATATTGATATTATCTTCAATATTATCTAGAGTATTATCTAAATTGTCTTGAGGATTATTATGATTTTCAGAATTAATAATTAGGGGTTGACAATTATTTTCAGAATAATCAGGATTATCTTCAAAATTATTTGAATTATTACAATTAAAGTTCCATAATCATCTTAGGAATATTAATTAGGTTTTTGTCAAAATTATCAACAATATCTAAAGATTTATGTGATAAAACTTCACAATTGATTTTTGATATTGCAGCATTAATTGAAGAAATTATCGAATTAATATTTATTATTTTAAGATTATTTGAATCATCATTAATTAAATTATCATGCAGTAATTCTAATTTTTCATTCCAATAATTTAATTTAATAGAAAAATCAGAACTATCTAAATTACCAGAAAGATTTTGTAATTTTGCAGGAATTTGAAAATCATTATTGCGAAAAATAATTTTTCGTACCTCCTTTCGCTTTTTGTCCTGCTAATCTTCCAGTATGAACACTGGTTCTTGTAATGCCCTGCTTCTGGCATTTGAAGCACCTTATATGACTTTTGTCCCTCCGGACTCCTGGCGCAGGTACTTCCTTTGTCGCCAGTGGTGACGAACCATTCTTACTAGTAGGACACTGATTTTTATAATATCCTCTCTCCCTACACTTAAAACAAATAATATGATATTTAAAAATTGACATAATTGAAAAAAGTACCTGATTCACCCTTGCTCCCTCTCAATTCCTGGCTTCGTTGCTCCTTTGGCTATTAGTCCGGTGAAGAGCTTCCAGGCTCTGATACCACTTGTAGGATCATTGTCGTCGATAGAGGGGGGGGGGTGAATATCGACTTGAAAATATCATCAGAAATCTTCATTTACTCGTCTTTCTATCAGGGTTAGTACGCAGCGGAAAATATAATAAAAGAAAGACAAAACACTCATACACGCGGGATTTATTTACTTGGTCCCCGACCCCCCTGGGTCAGTACGTCCAAGGCCTATGTACTCGGCGTGAGTCCACTAATGGTCTCCTTTCCAAAATTTTCGGAGGTGGAGAATACCCGTCTTACAGTTCAGAATACAAGCAAATAATAAGTAAATCGAAATACAACTTGTAAATAAAAAGCAAACCAAAAACTCGGGCAACTCTGGAAGTCCGAAGCGTCGTACGCTTCTTCCTGGAGCCTCCTTGGTCGCAGAACTTCGACTTGAGCGCTTTTGCTTTACAGAAAATGCTTAGGCGGATGTGGAAATTAATGTTTGAGTTGAGGGGTCGAACCCCTTTATATAGCATCATCCAGGGCGCCCTAGAGGCCTCGAAGGCGCCTCAGTACGGTCAAACTTGATCCGTAATCGCAAACTTCGCGGATGGGATAAAATTGCCATCCCAGGCACCCTGGACCTTCCCAGGGGCCTGGGATGTGGGGCACCTGACCCTTGAGGGCGCCCTGGGTTGCCAGGTGCCTGATTCAACTTAGGCGCCTGGGAACCCTTTTCCTAGGTCAGCCTATTTTGTATTCTGCTCTCCTATCTTGCCTCCAACTCCAAGTACTTGCAAGACACCATACACAAAACAAACATACAAATAATCTTAGCCTTAGCTTAGTGGTTCTGACTTTGGATTTCACCTGAAACCCTAGGTCGAACCGACGCCTAATGTTCCCTTTCCCAGGGAACGTGCCCTCACCTACTCCACACTGGAGAAGTTGTGTTTGCCAACTGGAACCTCCTGTTGGACTTTCACTTAGCCTCCAAGAACCAGAATCTCGAGATGTCCGACCTCGACCCATCTCTACTTCTGTTCGCGATCCCCGACCAAGACTTAGTGCTCAGCCCCCCAGACCAAGACTTCGTGCCCAACTTCACTCACTAGGACTTAGTTCGACCTAGCTTCACTTGCTATGACCCAGCTTCACTCACCAGGATTTAGTGACTAGCTTCACTCACCAAGACTTAGTCTAACCTTGCTTTCCTTGCTAGGACCTAGCTTCACTCACCAGGATTTCTTTAATTAAAATCACTCCTTTGCTAATCATTATGATCCTGACTAGACTTCCTCCATCTTTCAAATAAATATAACTCCAAACCTCAAGTCCGGTTTGGTTTACTCCCTTGGTCAAACTGACCAACCCTGGATTTTGGTTTACTCTTCCAAACATCAGATCTTGTTTGGCTAACCCTTTGTCAACCTGATCAAACCTGGGTTTACCCTTTTGAGGCAATCTATGGTCCGGAGTGACCATGAGTTTTGATATTTGGGCAAAGGGTTTAAGTTAGGTTTACCCTTGTGTATTTGATATGTGTATGCGAGTGTGCAGGATGTGCAGGTTACACATATTGACTTGACTGGATGGCCTCGGTACGGTGAAGGGTGGCATGTAGACAAGCTGGAGGCTTGTGTGCACATCTGAGGGACCTTGGTATAGCAGAGATGATGAGCTAAGGGGTGCGAACTTCGAGGCATGAGTGAAGGATGGCATAGAGGCAAGCTAGAGGCTTGCGTGCATCCGAGGGATGGGAGCCAAAGATGAAGAGGGCGCGAAGGCAATAGTCGAGGCTGTTGATGAGGAGTCAGTTGAGTCGTGAGGGTACGAGTGCTGTGTGATTGTACTCGGGAAATCCTAGGGTTCGAGTGCTGAAAGAAGTGTACTCAGAAAGGGAAAACCCTAGGTGTGTGAGTGGGGCAACTGACTGCCATTGGGGCAGTCGACTGATAAAACTCACAGAGAGTTTTTGGCTGGAGACCAGTTGACTGCCCTGGGAGCAGTTGACTAGTAGCGGCTGGTGAGTTGGCTGAAAATTTGAACGTTGGGGTTGCAACGGTCGAATTTCAGTGGCTGAAAATTTGAACCAGGGCAGTCGACTGGTGGCGAGGGTTTCAGTTTTAGTTCTATTTAAAGAGGACTTCGTGGTGGCTGAAACCCTTGACGAATTTTGTCTTGGTTAAAGGAAAAATAGTAATCTTTGTGATCAGGTCTTGTCAAGGTATTGGTGAGGTTTCTCCACCCACAAGGAGCGACAAGAGCTAGCTGGAGGTTATCCGGGGAGTGATCCACTGACGGATTCTTGTATTAGTCACCCTTAGAGGTGGATACCAAGTAAATCTTACTATTAGCATTGCTCTTTATATTGTTAGTTTTGTTTTATTGTATATTCCGCTTGCGCAACTAACTGTGTACGAAGAAAGAGTTCGAAAAGTGCTATTCACCCCCCTAGCAACCGTACAAGATCCAACAAGTGGTATCAGAGCGAAGGATCGCTCGTGATTGGAGTAACCGCCAAGAAGAGCAAAAGCTAGAGGGAAGAATAATGGAAGACAAATTTGGGGATGACATCTACATTCCACCTCCCTACGACTATGAAGATTTCGCATATTGGAAAGCAAGAATGGAAACATGGTTCGGAATGGAGTGGAACCTTAGGATTGCGCTTAAAGAGCCCTTCGAGATTCCAAAGGATAAGCACGGAAAGAAGCTTAGACCTAGATACTGGAATCAAGAACAACAAAATCAATCCAAGGCGAACGAAAAGGTAATTGCAATTTTAGTTAAAATTTTGTCTACTAATGTGTTGAGTGGTGTAGGAAAATATTCAAATACACATAATCTATGGAGAAAGATAGAAAAAATCCATAAAAACCCTACACGAAGTCAATTAGTGGAAGAGCCCGAGGAAGTGAGCTCAATAGCTCAAGAAGAGGAAGAAGAGAGTGAGAGATCATTAACTTCCTCAAGGGAAAAAGAATAAAAAGAAAAAGAAATGGAATTGTTACCATCCGAGGAGGAAGAAGTGTCCACATCCTCAGGTGTGGAAGTATCAAATTCAAGAGTTGAGGGGGAGGAAAGACCCTCATCCATACAAGAACAAGAGGAAGCATCCACTTCATCCAAGGTTGAAGAAGTCAACCTAGCCTCCACCTCCACCAAAGCAAAGAAGAAGGACCATATCACATGCTTTGGATGCAACGAAAAGGGACACTATAAGGATAAGTGTCCAAAGGGTAAGAAAAAGGAGGTAACCCCTAAACCAATTTCAATTCCTTTTAAATCTAATATGGGGTGCAGGAATGAAGAAGCTCAAGCTAAAAGGAAGAAAATTAGATACTTCACATGTGGAGAGCTAGGGCACTACCACATCAAGTGTCCCAGAAAAGGAGAATTAAAGAAATTGGGACACTTGAGAAGATGGGAGAAAGAGAAAAGAAAGAAGAGAAGAAGCTCACAACAAGGAGGGACTACAAGGGTAAGGGAGGTAATTCCTAACCCTAAGTTAAAGTATAATTCTAATTTGAGTTCCTCCACGCATATTAAAAATAGTGGTAATTATCCCTCCATGCATGCTAGATTTAATGAAAAAAAGCTTAATGGTGCATAATTTTAGATTTAAGTATAATGATAGGAATAGGAGTAACAAGGTAGATAAAAACCCTAGGAACGACATGCATCATTATAGACCTAAGACCGTTGTACCTAAGGATCAAGGCATAAATGCCAAGAAGGGAAGGAACATGCCTAAGAAAATGGGTAGGTCTAGGAATGTCCAAAGTGGACACATGGACTCAAAGGTTAAAAACTTAGAAAGGGAAAATCAAGCCTTGAGGGCAAGCCTTGATAAATTAGAAAAGACCCTAGAAAGATTCAAGGTTGGATCTAAGGGCTTAGATTTGGTGTTGGGTAGTTTAAAACCCAACTATGATAGATCGGGGCTGGGCTACTGATAAGCACCATTTTTGTGATTATTTTAGATGTTAAAATCCATGTTTGACTCATATTTTTATTGATTAATTGTGAAATTGCCCTAGGTTTTAGAACTTACCTTTATTTTGGACTTAATTGCAAATTTACATTAAATTGGATTAATTGGCCACTAAATTTTGGATTTATTTTTGTAGGCACCAAAGGTTCAAGGACTTAGGGCATATTGGGTCAAACCTGAGTCGGATGTGAACCGGATCGAATTATCAAGCCTATGATCAATCCGGGCCGTCCGATTCAAGAGCGGCTAGATCTGAGCCATCCGGGATGATCTGAAGCAATCCGAGCTAGGGTTAGGGTTGATCAAGCTCTATGATCAAGATCTGAAGGTTTCATCCCAATCAGAGCTAAATCAACCGTTGGATCAAGCAAGGAGGGCTCTAGAGCGTCCATTCACAGATAGAGTTGATCTGGACCATCCATTGCACATCTGGAGGATCCGAGCTACCACAAGGCAGATCCTGACCCCAGATCATCATCATAAAAGTTTGGCTTCAATCAGAGCAAGATCAGCCGTTGGATCTCCTCCGATCGATCTGAGCCGTCCATTGATTCCTATTTAATCAAAATCACAGCCGCAGCTCAACTCATCGCGTCTCCGCCGCTGTTCATCATCTTCTTCGTTTTCTTCACTGTTTCATTAGCTAGTTCTTCATCAAGGAGGCGCGATCCCTCAAATCCATCATCAAAGCAAGAGTTAGGTCAGTGAAGAGAGCTCTTGGTGAGGTTTCCGATCGATTTTCTTTTCAATAGCCAGTTTGCGCGAGGTCTCGGCAGCTTGCTATCCGATTTCAGCGAGCTCAGCTGTGCTCCACTTCCACTACATCCGAGCTGACCAGAGGGGTTCCCTGGAAGGTTTTGGTCACTCCCTAATCCCAATCGCGAGCCACCACAGCGAGTTTGATGAAATTGGAAGCTGAATTCAGTTTGGGCAGTGATCTGATCAGATTCGGTAGCTGAGGCGATTCTCACTGATTTGCGGAGCTTGCGGGTCCGAGGTTCTCCCTTGATTGACGACCAAGGAGCTCTTGAGTTGAGGAATGGTTGAGGAGTAGCTTAGATAGTTTAATTTCAATGTTTCATAGCTGTAATTTGATTACTGCCACTGTTCTGTTTTTGCAGTTCGTATCAGCTGCTTAGATTTAGTTTTCTTAATTGTTTAGCTGTAATTTAGTTTCAATTCTACAAGTTAAGTAGATTTATTTGTTTGCTAGTGAACAATTGAGTTAATTCTAGCTTGCTTCGCATAGTGTCATTTCTGCAATTCCTTTAATCTGTTGCGTGCCATTCCCTTCTGTTGCGTATCAGTCTTCTTGGCTGACGCGTGCCAGTTGCCCTTTTTCTCTAGTTCCTGCATTGGATATCAAGACTGTTTAGTTTTCTTGTTTGAATTTCCCTTGTAGTTGGTTTCTTTCCAAAAGATTTTAATTTCGTTTTTCTGCTTTAGAACTCAGCCTCTTGCGTATCAGAATTTGTTTCTTTCAGCATATCAGGTTTGTTTTAAGTGTTTGAATGCTCGTATCAAGCCTGCTTTAGTTTTGTTTTCAGAAATTGCATTTCAATTTGATTCAGTTACACCACATGAGTTTCCCTAGCTGCGTATCACTTGTTTCCTTGCGAACCTATTCATCAATTCAGCAAGTTGTATTAGGTTCTGAAAATTACAGTTTCTGCAATTTATAGTCATCAGAATTGGGTTGAATCAGCATGTGGTGTCAAATTCCATTTCTTGAATTCCAGTTCGATTCCTGATACTGCCCTGTTTTCAGTTCCAAATTTCTGCTCATTCCTTGGCCTGAAATCATTAATCCCTGCGTATCCTTATTTCTGCAAATTCAGTAGTTTTCTGCAATTCTCAATGTGTAGTGCAATCAAACTCAGCTTATTCACTCAGCTTTTGAAATTAAATTGAGCATGCATCACTGCATTTAGTTTTTGAAAGTCTGAAGATGTTTCTGAAATTCGGTCAATTACAGTTTTGATACATTTCTGCAGTGCTTAGCTTAGCATTTCTGAGTTTGATGTCAGTAAACCCAGTTTGACTTCTGAACCTAACTGAATGCTGCTTTCGTTGCTGAAAATCTGAAGTTCTTAATCTCATTCCTGCCTTAATTCATTTCTGCACAGCACGTTTAGTTGCTGAATTTTCTGCATATTGGATCTAGGTAAGTTCAGCAAGGTTGCATCAGTTTTCAATCAGTCTTTTATTGAATTGGTGAGCTCAAACCTAGTTACTTTGCAGTTGGTCTGCTCTGAACCAGGTTTTGTCCTGTGTATCAGTAATTGATGCATCTGCCCAGTTTCGAATTTTGAATGCTGATGGATTCTGAATTTTGCAGCCTTGTTCCTTCCATTCTGCAGTTTTGACTGTGTCCAGTTTTTGATCAGTTTTTCAAAGTCCGAAAGTCTTTAATTGTCCCTGCGTATCACTGCATTGAATTGTTTCATTTTAAGTCGTTGATAGTATTCTTGGCACATAAGTAAACAGCCTTGGCACAAGAATTTTCTCCTTCATGCCAAGCTGTTTTGGCACTTGATTTGCATTAGGGTTGACTTTAGTGGAATTTCCCAAGTGGAACACAATCTGTAGTGAACTTTTGCAACTTGAATCAGTTTAATTCCCTAATTTTGACAACATTGCATTTAAGGGATTAAGTGGTCCTTTGGTTAAGCTAATAACTTGCTATCACTTGTTAAGTTCACTTGTTAATTCTCCTTCATTTTCATTGCATTTTCATTTCATAATCGCAAACCAAAACCCAAATCTTTGTTTGAAACCCGAAAACACAAACGACACCTAAATACAAGCGCGAATCAAACAACGTCAACTAGCCCCGAGAAAAATACGACCTGTGGCCCCTATATTACATTTTCAGATTTTTGATTGTAAAAGGGTTTCCAGTTATTCATAAATATTTAAATTTGATGAGCCCATACATTTCGTGACAAATTAAACTAGTAGATTTGGGCTCGTCAAATTTTTGGGCTCCCCCACACTTAACCTTGAGCGTCTCGCGAAACAACTAAATAAGTATCCCTTAGGCTCTCTTAAGCATAATTAGAAACAAATGAAAAGAAATTACCTAGGGTTGCCAATTCTCATAAATCTAAGCTCTATGGATTACTATCTTGTCCTTAAATCAACAACTTAGCCTTTTCATCTATCATGAGTCATTGAGATGAATTTAAATCTCTAGCCTTTCAAGGAAAATTTGGTGGCTCTCTTCTTAAGTTCTAACTTGATGATGGAAGTGGAGCTCACTCTTACACACATGTTTCTTGCACTACCATAGGCTTGCTTATTATATAATCTCCACCATTAATCATGAATAGGATCAACAACTATAAAAACAAATGAAAACATGAAAAATGGCAATAAATGGAATAAAAGTCAAGAAAATGGAAAAATTTATGGAGTGGAAGACTTGGTTGCTCAAAAATATTTCCAATGTGCTTTGCCCCATCTTGACAGTCCTCTAATGATATCAAAAATGTTGGGAAGTCAAACTTAAACAAATTCCTTTGATTTGGATGTAAAACCCTTTCTTTACTTCCTTGTGCCAAGTTTCAATTTTTGTGCCAACCTTGCTTCTTTCACTCTTTTCTCAGATTTTTTTCTTTCTTTCTTTCTCTCTAGTGAATGTCAGAATGTGGTGATGCAAGCTTGGACTTGGATGAGAAAAATTTCACTTGATTTCATGGTGCCAAAGTTCACTTGTTGTGTGCCACTTTATTTCTCTCTTTTTCTTTTCTTTTCTCAAACTGTTTTTTTTTTCTGCTCTCAAAACTAGTGATGGAGTCAACCTTCATTTGAAACACTTCGGACCAGTTAGCATCAGAGTTCGTATCAGAAAAACAGAAGTTATATCAGCAAACTTGAAAATTTTCTGCATTTGTTTAAACTTGATGATTTGCACTTCAATTCAGAATTGTACAAGTTGGTTTCAGAATTCTGCATTTCCTACTCCAGATTCTAGCTCCACGACAGATTAATGGAATCTTTGATTCTTCATCCTTGCAATTCTCTGAGTTTTTCAAGGCAATTACATCCCTTAGAAGTGGAGAATTCCAATCCAAACCATTTCGAATTTCATTCCTGCATGTTTCTTTTTTTTTTTTCTGTTTTGATTTATCAGTCCTAGAGCCACATTCCTTCCAATTCTGATCAGCAAAGGATGGACTCATCACTCCTTGATACATTCATATCTTTGTTCCCTGATTTACAGCCCATGAAAATCTAATTTCAGCCCAAAGTTGATACAATTCTGCACACTTGAGCTTGGCACAAATTTCTGCCCTTGTTTTTCAGCTTCTATGGCAGTTCAGTCTCATCTTCTATTTCTCTGCTTCACCCAGCTTCAATTCAGATTATCTTCAGCTTGTTTCTGCTGCAATTCAGTTCCATTCCAGATCAGAATTCCTGCTTCAACTTCAGATTTCCCAGCTTGTGATCAGCAGCTCAGATTTCAGTTTTTGAATTTTTTCCAGCTTTTGACAAGCTTTATTCAACCTTTTAAATTCTGTTTTTGATCTGAAATTTCCTGCTCAGATTCTCCTTGAACTCGGCTTCAATCGAATTTGGTTTGTATCATTCAGTAGCTCTCAGATGCAGCACTCGGTAGCACCCCTTCTCATGCAATTCGGATTCCCTGATACAAACATGCTTCACATCCGACTCAGGTTATTCTTGGCACAGATTTTTCAGATTCTTTGTGTGCCATTTGGATCTTCAAAGGATGGTGAGAAATCTGAATGCTTCAATTTGTTCCATCCCTTATCACTTCTTCTTGTGCATTCTTGACACCGAATCACTCAACTTGGCACATAAAAATGCAGAATTTTTTTTTTCGTTGACATAAATTGCCTCTTTTGATACAAATTGATTCCAAATCACTAATCACTCCCCCACACTTAATTCTTTGTCCGTCTCGGGCAAAATAGCATTAGAAACATTCCAAACAAACAAGTCCAAAGAAAAGTGAGGGTAAGAGTAAGAAATAAGTAGAGAAAAATGGAATAAACATGATTATTGCTAAAAATTGATGTGGAAAGGAAAACAAATGGAATAGCCTCTATAGATGTGATCCAATCATTGAATTATGATTTTGAAAGAACCTAAGCAAGTTCTAGAGTACAATGACATAGGTGTATCACAAAAGTAAGGCTAATTCTCACTAGGTCAAAATAATTCATCCCAAGTCCTCAATTAAGAATCTAAAGCAAAGGAGTACTCAAGCATCCAAGATTTCATCCATTAGCTCAAATCCTAAGTTTTAACAATCAAATTTAATTTGTTTTCAGAAGACTCTAACATGCCATGAAGATAACCTAAAGGGATACTTTTATTTCTACTCATGCAAGGGAAAGTGACAAAAGAAATAACATGCATTTATTTACAAGGACTCAGTTAAAAGGAAAATTCTAATTCTAGGAAGCATGGAAATGAAAAATGAAATAAAAGTAAATACAAGAAAAATCAAACTCCCCTTTATTCTGGTGGGCGGAGTCGATCCAGAAGAAGCCTCCATCTTGGTAGGGGAGGAGTCTGGGTGGCTGGGAGATTTGGAACTCCCCCACACTTAAACTTCACAAAAATTTGCTCTGGTGGCCTCAGGCGATTCAGGTTCAAAAGCCATTCAAGGGATGGAGTGCTTTTAATTAAAGTCAGATCATCTCCTCCTTCTTGATGCCCTTCAGAAGTCCTTCCAGGAGGCTGAAGTCTGTTCAGTTGGAGTACCCACTCCTGAAGTCTTCTGGACCCTGCAAAACAATGTAATACCTCTCTCAAGTGTTCAGGGTCAGAAAGAAATGATATAAATTCAGTCTCTGCATTAAATGAATCCAAAACTGCATCATATTCAATTAAATCAATTTGTGGTGCCTCAATAAAATTTTCAAAATCATTTTCTACAAAATCTGCATCCAGATACTCATCACAAATAAAGAAATCAATTTCTGGCTCATCAATAGAAATTTCACAATTATTTTCCATCCAGGGTGTATCATGCAATGTGTCACAGCCAATCAAATCAATATCAGGTATCTCCATAAGTCTTTCACATTCATTTTCAGCATATGAAATAGCAAGAGATTCATCAAAATAAATAACATCAATTTCAGGCACTTCTAAAAAATTTTCACTAGTCATATCCACAAAAGATGTATCAAAAGATTCATCATAGAAAACAACATCAATTATGGGTGCCTCTAAAATTATTTCACCACCCCTATCTACAAGAGATGTATCAAGTAATGCATGATGATCAAGGAAATCAATATTTGATACCTCTATTGGATTTTCACAAACAATCTCTACACAAGGTATATCAATAAAATCATCAGAGTCAATAGAATCATCCCTAGGTACCTCACTGTATTTTTCTGAACAAAGAGGAGAAATACTTACCTGAGCGTGCTGGATAATACCTGAAGGGTCTATAATAGTAGCTGTATCTGTGGTCTCCTCCTGGTTATGTTCAAGCTCCTCTTCAGCCTCAGGCTCTGGTGGACAATCAACTGGTGATCCTTGGGTGCTTGCTTCCACCATGCAAGTCCCTACACTTTCTGGTTCATTCTCTAAATCTTGTGGTGGTCCCTGGGGCTTAGTGCAGTCCCCTACACCTATGGAATCATCTCCTCTGCATGCTTCTCCTGTAATATCTGCAACAACAGTATCAGAAAAATTAGGACCACTAATAACACTATCATCAGAAAATAAAAGTCTAGAATGGTCCTGTGGAGCTTCAGTTTCTTCTTCTGGAGCTGAAAAATTTGGAATTGGATTTTGAGTAGGAGTCTCCGGAGGAATGCATGCTCTAGGTGCCCAGACTTTGATGAGTACGTCATCTTCTTCTTCTTCTAAAATTGCAAGATCCATTAAAGAAAGATTTGGCCTTGCACTAGGGTCACCTTGAACTTGTATCTGATTCATTTGACTAGAAATTTGTCCAACGCCTTTTTCGATGTCTTGAAGCCTTTGCTGCCTTCGATGATATTGTACAACTTGTTGATAAATCTCCTCCATTCTTTATAGTTGAGCCTCATTCTCATTAAGATTCTCAAGGCCTCCTTGGTTAGCATAGCTCCTTGACTGATTTTGAAAGGATGAAGTAGGCTGAAAATTTTGAGCTTGCTGATTTGGTTGAAAACATAGCTGTTGAGGCTGATTAAAGGACTGATCAGAGGGCTGATATGCTGGAAAATTTTGCTGGGAAATGTAGCCCTGAAAGTTTTGATTTTGAGCTGGAAAATTAGGTGGCGAAGACTGAAAATTCTGCCCTTGAAACCCTTGATTGTATGGCTGTGAAAACTGGTTCAAGGGCTGTGTAGGCTGAAAATTTTGTTGGTTTTGCGCTGGAAAAACTGGGAATGATTGAAAATTTTGCTGCCCTTGATTGTATTGCTGGAATTGAGGTTCAAAATGCTGAAATGGTTGCTGAAAATTGGGCTGAAATTGCTGAAAACTGGGCTGAAAATTCTGGAAAATTGGCTGCCCGTTCTGAAAATTCTGTAAATTCTGGAAATTGCTGGAATTTGGCTGAAATTGTTGGAAATCTTGTTGTGGTGGCTCGAATTGTTGAAATGGTGGCTGAAACTGAAAGTTTGGTTGCTGAAAATTAGGATAGGGCTGCTGAAATTGATCATTCGGGTGCTGAAAATTCAAATGGGGCTGCTGGAAATCAAAATATGGCTGCTGGAATTCTTGGAGTGGCTGAAGTTGTTGTTGAGGTGGCTGAAATGTAGGCTGAATCGGCCTCTGGTAAGTAGATAACTGAGCTTTCCGTTTTTGTTGGTAGTCCAACTCCTTTAACACATTTCTTAACTCCTCCAATGCCTCGTCTATCTTTGTTGACCCCATTCTGATCTTGCAACCCTGTCACAAAACAAACAAGAAAAATGGCAGCAACCATATACAAAAGAATAAGCACAATATAATAGAACTCAAAGATATGTCAAAAAGTATACAAGCAAAAATCAAACAAATCAACTAGTTGCTTCCCCGGCAACGGCGCCAGCTACCGGTCTAAGGTCTCCAATGCTAAAGAAAAGAAATATGCTGGGAAAGCATATAATCATGGCAAGAAGGAGAAGACCAAAAATGACAAGGGGGTGCCATTTGAGGGTAAAAGGAACGACTTAACCAAAGACAAGGTGTCTAAGATTAAGAAAGTTTATTTTGTAGATTGGTCACCTAGGGAGGTGTCTAGGGCTAAGAGCTCAAGGGGGAGCTTTAGAAGCCTTTGGGATTCATGGTAAATGTATCTCAAGAAATCTTCTCCTAGGAAATAAGATGAAAATAGGCTTATAATTGATGAAATAAGGGTTTAGTGGGTAAATACCATATAATTCAATGATAGAAATGAATTATGATCAAGTACAAGAAGATACATTGAGGAGAAGTTATAATTAGGACTTTTGGAAAAAGGGTTAAATGATACAATTTAGGATAAGTTGAGTTTCATGCTAATCTTGGGATTTGGAGTACATTTATTTGGAAACATATTTTTTCCAAGTAGACTTAGGTTCCACAAATCTCTCCATGAAATTTTAGATTTTTTGAAGATTTGTGGAATTATTTAGGCATTTCTGAAATTAGGCTGAAAACCTGAAATTCAGGTATTAGTCGACTGCCTTGGGGGTCAGTCGACTGATCCGAGTAATTTTACTCCTGAGACCATTCTGTTCAATTTGCCAGTCGACTGATCAATAAGTTCCAGAATAAAAGGGATTTTGGATAGTAAGAGATTACAAACTTGGATTATAGGATATGACCTTGGATTAAAATTCTTGATTATGATTTCATATTCCTTGAATAGAGTGTTACCCCATGATTTAATAAGGCTTTATTAATATCATGAAATTAAAGGAGGATTGATAAGTGCTTAAGGTTCATTGGATGGTATTGAATGATAAGTTTCTTTTAATGAATAAAAGGATATGGAAGTTTCCCATATATATCTAGGATTTAGAGATAAAAAGGGGGAGGCTCTCATCATATTGAGGATATGGAAAAGAAAAAATTGAGGACAATTCCTTGTGTAAATTGATAATGGTTAGAGTTGACAAACACAAGGAATCATGAATAAAGTTCAAAATTGATATAAAATGCCAAACTATTGAGGAAGTTAGAAAATGTACCAAAAGTCAAGCACATTTGATATTCTTCGTGAAATCATATTTTTCTAGGATGGGGTACATCCTTGCAAATGTGTTTGCAAACCTTTAGGTTTTTCCAGGTTTTGTAGAGTTCTTTTTGGCACTAGGGATAGGGTTGCTTGGGGGCAATCCTTTAATGGTGTCCAAGGGACAAGAACTTGATTGTTAGGTTAGGTAGAACCTAACTTGGTGTTAGGGTGTTAAGTTAGGTAGAACTTCACCGAGGTAAAATGAAAATTGGGAGAAGACATAGGTTAAGGGGGAGGTTGCCTCCTAGTTGCCTTAATTTTCATAGAAAATTTTTGGATTTTGGCACATGTTTTTGAGTTTCATGCATGGAAATATGACATTAGGGTCATATTACATGAAAATTGGTTTTCGGTGTGTAATTTCCATGTAAATCAATACTAGGGACGCATTGTGGATTGGCATGGGCAAAGACATCAAGTGGAGACCAAAACTAGGACTTTAGGTCAAGGGTTGATTGAAGTTTTTAGCTAGTCTTGGGATTTTGTGTCAAACTTGGGAATGGTGATAGATACATGGTGAAATTTATTTTTCCCAAGTACGTATGGGTACCACAAACTTCTCCACAAAATTTGGAAATTTTTGGAGATTTGTGGAATTTCTGGCGCATTTCTGAATGTGGCCTGAAAAACTGATTTTCAGAGTATCAGTCGACTGTCCTGGGGGCAGTCGACTGGTCAGGGCTGATTTTTGTATCAGCAGCTGGAAAGGTGTCCAAATGGTGGAAAACAAGTGTATGGGGGTCTAGTACACTGTGTTTAGTGTTGATGCAGTCTGGCCTGATTGTTGTTTTGGTGTTGACATCGATTTTAGTTTAGGTTGATGATTATGATTATGATTAAGTCCTATTCGGGGATTAGGCACGGAGTGATTGGAAAATCCTAGCTTGGAGGGCTAGGTGGTGTAAAGTCCTAACTTGGAGGGTTAGGTGTAACAAATCCTAGCTTGGAGGGCTAGGTGTTGAAAAGTCCTAATTCGGAAGGGTTGGGTGAAAAGTGTTGGTGCAAAAAGCACCCAAGTCAAACCTGTGTTTTGATAATGGCAACAGGGTTCAAAAGTTAAGTCTTACTTGTTAACTAACAAGTTACTCTAGTGTGCAAGGTACAAAGCCCTAGCGAAGGACTGCTAGGCACTGGCGAAGGAATGCTAGGGTACAAAGCCCTAGCGAAGGACTGCTAGGCACTGGCGAAGGAATGCCAGGGTGAAAAGCCCTAGCGAAGGACTGCTAGGCTCCAGGCAAAGGATAGCCTGAAACTAAAGTCCTAGTGAAGGAATGCTAGGCACTGGGCGAAGGACAGCTCGGGATCCAAGACCTGGCAAAGGACCGCCAGGCAAAAGTCCAACCAGAGGAGCGGTTGGCATCAGGTAAATTCTCCCGAGAGGAGTAGGTAAGGACGTGTTCCCCGTCGAGGGAACAGTAGGCGTCGGTTCGACCTAGGGTTCCATTTTGGAGACCCAAAGTCAGAACCAAGACAGCTAAGGCTGTATAAAATAATAATATAATACTGCTTTTTGGACTAACCCTGGATGCAGGACCGAAGGAATGAGTATCTGCAGCTCAGAGAGCCTCAAAGGAGTGAGGCAGAAGTTGAGCAGGGCGCCCCGGATGTTCCGGGCGCCCCCAAGGTCAACCCAAGTCAGCAGGAGCGAAAACACACCTCGACAGTTATATGTCAGGGCGCCCCGGATGCTCCGGGCTCCCCGCCTGTCGCGGGCGCCCCGCCTGTCGCGGGCGCCCCGAGTGCCTGCTGCCGAAGCACACCCTCGCGAAGCCAAGAGGATGAAGATATGACCCGGTCAATGCGGGCGCCCCGAGCACTCCGGGCGCCCCGGTCAAACCTGATCCCGATTTTGAAGGGATCAGATGTTGACCGCGCTTGAGACAGATCGACCGCCACGTGGGGGGGGGGGGGGGCGCCCCGACGTCCCGGGCGCCCCCAGGCCCTATATAAAGGGCCCTCGACCCCAGGCTTCAACACAACACTTGATACAACGCTTCTACGCTCTTCTGCTCTCGCGCCTCGCTCCGAAAACCTCCCAACTCGAGCCGATGACGTCCCGCTGCTCCGAAAAAGACAACCTACATCGGACGTCGGTAAAAGAAGAGCCTCTTTTTAATTGTTAAGTTTACTGTGCTGGATTTGTAAATCAATCTTTGTAAACTATTATTGCGCCTCATATAGAATTGCCCAAAGTAAACGGTCAACGACCGTGGGCCTTGGAGTAGGAGTCGACCTAGGCTCCGAACCAAGTAAAAAATTACTGTGTTCGCGTGTTTGTTTTTATCTTCCGCTGTGCAATTTCTCTTTCCCTAAATCCGAACGTTTTTCGATATTCACCCCCCTTCTATCGGTTCTCTCGATCCAACAAGTGGTATGAGAGTGGGGAAGTTCAAATTTGGTGCAACCACCAGTTTGAAAATTTTTTGGATTTTTATTTTTTTTCCCGTTCGAATTTTCTTTAAATATTTCGTTCGAATTTTCTTTTTCCCGTTAATCGAGGTTGGTGCAACACCCATCGTTATTTCATTTTATTCATCCCACACTACTAATCCAAGACCTAGTCTTGGGAAATCTTTTTTAGTTATTTTTTTTCAGACTAAATGGTCATGCAAGAAGGATTCAGCACCGCCAGACCTCCACTTTTCAGTGGAGAAGACTTTTCTTACTGGAAAAGTTGAATGGAGGTCCACCTGAAAACTCAGGAGGACATGTGGATCATCATCTAGTCCGGACTGGAGATTCTCAAGAACGCTGAAGGAGTACCTCAAAGCTACTCAGAATGGGACACCGCTCTGAAGCGCAAAATAGAAGCCGACGCAAAAGCGACTCAGACCCTACAATGCGGTTTAACAAAAGAAGAGCTGAACCGAGTGGGCCCCTTCAACAGTGCCAAGGAGCTGTGGGCAAAATTGATTGAGCTGCACGAAGGAACATCAGACACCAGGATCAGCAAGAGAGATCTGCTCCTAAACAAACTGTACACCATCAAGATGGCCGACAATGAAACAGCAGCCCAACTCCACGCACGAATCCAAGAATTTATGAACGGTCTTCACACTATAGGTCACAAGGTCGAAAACCGTGACCTAATAAGGTATGCCCTAAATGCTTTCCCTAGAAATACCTTGTGGGCATCTATGGTAGATGCATACAAGGTTTCAAGGGATCTCTCTAAAATTAAATTAGATGAATTGTTTTTCGAGTTAGAACTTCATGAACAGACTAACTGCAATATGGCCGAGAAAGGTATTGCCTTCGTTGCAGGAAAAACTGGAAGATCAACAAAGAAGAAGCCATAACCTGAACCCGAGTCTAACTCAGACTCAAACGCAGAAGACGAAGAAGGAGATCGATCTGAGCTGGTCCGACTGGCCCGAAGCTACTATAAAAAATTGAAGAACCAAGCCAACAAACGGAAAACAAGCCGAAGAAAGGATGAACCAGCTGAACCCACCAATGACAAAAACAAGCCCAACGTGACTTGCTACGAGTGCAAGAAGAAGGGCCACTACAAGACAGAGTGTCCAAACCTGAAGGAGTCCAAGAAGACAAGAAGGAAAAAGGCACTCCAAGCAACCTGGGACGAATCTTCATCAGAAGAAGAAGAAGAAGCACCCCAGTCAAACCTACTAGCCCTGACCGCCTTAGAAGAAGTCGAGACCGAGTCAGAGTCAGAGCAGGACGACGGCAGACTAACCTTTTCAGAAGACGACGAAATCAAGGTAAGTGGTTTCAATAGAAGTCAATTAAATGATCTTATTTCTTATCTTTCTCGAGATTTGGCGAAAGCCAAACTCCGAGTCGAATCCCTCCGACAGGAAGTAAAACTCCTGAAAGAGGGAGCTGACTCTAAATCCTTAACCGAGAAAGTTCAAGAAGGAACTCCTACTTAAGTTGAAAAACTTGAGAAAGAGAACTCCTCCCTGAAAACTCAGGTTAAGGATCTTAGAGCTGCCTTAGAACGATTCACTTCTGGTTCCAAGGGTCTTGACATGATTCTTGGAAAATAGAAGTCCGTTCTAAATCGATCCGGACTTGGCTATAGAACCAAATCCCGACAAAGATCTTATTTTGCTGTACTGAATCAGTCCAGAGGTAAAGTTCAGGCATGGGTACCTAAACTGTACCTGAACAAACCAACTAGATCAAATCAGTATTGGATCCCCAAGGACAAGATTCACATCTTGCCTAATCATTACCGTGGCTTTAGTCCAGGGGGAGCCAAATTAAAAACTATTTTTATTGTTAAATAGAATTTAATTCTTGCAATTTGCCTGATTGATTGTTTACTTAAATTTCTGCAATTTACTATGCTTAGACTTAGGTTAGTTTAAGGACTAAACAAACTTAACTGAAACTTGACAACATAGTATTGGGTGGAGGTGAGATGATAGTACGTTAGGGAAACCAATTCTAATAAGATCAAGTTTACTTGGTCTCTTTAGACTGGTGAAACTAGCCGAAGCTACCGATCCAAAATCCAAACTAGTTAGACCAGAACTTTTTCAAAGATTAATTTTGAAAATGAAATTTCATTAAACGACTTTGTCAAGGAAAGGGTTGATGATCCAATAAGACTACGACCAAAGAAGGCCTAGTGCCTCGCCAAGACCTGGAAGCCAATTTTTGAATTTCAAATTCAAATTACTGTTTGTTAAATTCAAATCTAACACAAATTTTCAGTTACTTATAGATCTGAACATTTCTTTTCAAATAAATTATTTTCAAAATTAATTAAGTTTTCAAAATAAATAATGTTTTTTCCACCAAAAACCTGTCTCACGAAACCTATAAGGCTAACGTGATTGAAAACCCTAGATTGGGTGAGACAGTAAAAATAAACTCAATTATAATTACTTTAATACCTATATTATAGTCAAATTGGTCAAACCATGGTCAACATAGTCAAACCATGGTCAAAGCAGTCAAACCATGGTCAAACCATGGTCAAACCGATTAAACCATGGTCAAACGATGACAAGACACAAAACTTGTCTCTTCGCTACAGTCCCGGGCACCCGTGACTCCTCGAGCGCCCCCACCCCACCTTTTCTTTCTCCCTAGGCAAAAAGTTGCCTCTGCCTTTGACCAGGGCGCCCGGAACCACGCGGGCGCCCCCATCGCACTCAATGCAGCAAAAGCTGCACAAGTAGCCTGACGAGGGCGCCCGGGCTGTCCCGGGCGCCCCCAACCAGTCAAAGACACTGCCTTTGGCAGTAACCACTGACCAGGGCGCCCGGAACCTCCCGGGCGCCCCCGTTGATCTGCCTATATAAGAGCATCCGAACCCTCTCCTCTTCCCACACCAAAAATCAACTTCCTTCTTCAACTCTTTCCCTCCAAGGAGATCTTGCAAGCCCTCATCCTCAACCATATCTCCCCGAGCTGCCCGGTATAATTTTATTGCTATTAAGTTAATTTTTTTTGTTTGTTTTTTTTGCAATTCCTTCAAACCTTCTTTAAATGCATAATTTCTTCTCTTAGAAGATGTCGACCAAACCAAGTCTGGGAACTAGTGCCTAAACCTGAAGGCAAATCCATCATAGACACTAAGTGGGTCTTTAGGAATAAGCTAAATGATCAAGGAGAAATAGTTAGAAATAAAGTCCGCTTAGTAGCTAAGGGATTCAGCCAAGTAGAGGGATTAGATTATGATGAAACATATGCCCCAGTAGCTAGACTTGAGTCCATTAGAATGTTGTTAGCCTTTGCATCCCATAAAGGATTTAAGCTATACCAAATGGATGTAATGTCAGCCTTCCTAAATGGATTCATTAAAGAAGAAGTTTATGTAGGACAACCCCCTGGGTTTGAGGACTTAGACAAACCTGACCACATTTACAAGTTAACTAAAGCACTATATGGGTTAAAACAAGCACCTAGGGCTTGGTATGAACGTTTATCAACTTACTTAACTTCTAAAGAATTTAAACAAGGACAAATTGACTCAACTTTATTTATTAAAACCCTAGGAAAAGATATATTTATTGCCCAAATTTACGTAGATGACATAATCTTTGGATCCACCAACACAAACTTCCTAAAAGAGTTTGTCAAGATAATGGAAAATGAATTTAAAATGAGCTTAGTTGGTGTGCTTACCTTTTTCCTAGGACTACAAATCAAACAAACTAGAGATGGAAACTACGTCCATCAATCCAAATATGCTAAAGAGTTAATAAAGAAATTTAAAATGGATAACTCTAAAGCATAAGTACCCCCATGGCAACTAATGTAAAAATAGATAGTGACCCTGATGGTAAACCAGTAGACCTCAAACTATATAGAAGTATGATAGGTAGTCTACTGTACCTTACAGCCAGCAGACCTGACATTCTTTTTGCTGTATGGATGTGTGCTAGATACCAAACCTGTGCTAAGGAAACGCACTTAGCAGCCCTAAAAAGAATACTAAGATATGTAAAGGGCACCCTAAATGTAGGGATTTGGTATCCTAGAACCTCAACCTTCAATCTGTCAGGATACTCGGATTCTGACTATGCTGGTTGTAAATTGGATAGAAAGAGCACAAGTGGAAGCTGCCAACTATTAGGAAATAGTCTAGTAAGTTGGTGCAGCAGAAAACAACACTGTGTAGCTCTGTTCACAACTGAAGCTGAGTATGTAGCCCTAGGAGAGTGTGTAGCACAACTTTTATGGATGATGCACACTCTTAAGGACTTCCAGCTCAACTACACCCAAACTCAAGTATTTATTGACAATATAAGTTCAATTAATCTAACGAAGAACCCAATCCAACATTCCAGAACAAAACACATAGAAGTTAAGCATCACCTCGTAAGAGACCATATAGCCAGGGGTGAGATAGTACTTAAACATATAGACTCAAAATCTAACTTAGCTAACATATTCACAAAACCCTTACCTGAGTCTGAGTTCAGCTCACTAAGAAGGCAGTTAGGATTGTATTCTGTAGAATAGATTAACTCAATTTTTTCCTGCTTTATTTGATTTAAAATCAGTTTCTAAAAGAACTTTGAAAAACTGTTGTTTTTAAAAATAGTTTTAAAAATCTTTTCGGACTTAGTTGTTTTTCAAAACTACCCCCTTTCAAAACTAGGGCCTTTTCGCAAATGGACTTAGCCTAGGCCCTAACCCTAGAACTGCATGCACCTATAGATTTAGAAGCCAGCATCTCACAAGCACTTTATGATACTTTTGATTGATAACCTAGAAAGGGTTGAGATGCTTAGGTCTTTGCCTTAATTCAAGATGCTTTAAGTCAGTACATCTGCAGTAATTGGGGCACTAAATATAACTTTTACAGCAATCAAGTTAAGTGTCAAGTTTAGAAAATCTAACTTGAACAGAAACACTTAACTTGACTAACCCTAGCGAAAACTACTGCTTATAACAGTTAGTAAGTAGCTAAATGGGTTAGACAGGTCCCGACAAGAAAAAATTAACTGATTTGGTCTAAGTCTTGGTTCAGTACAGCAAAATCATGCAAATATTTTCCTTTATGAAAGTTATTTCTTTTATGCAATTTAATTTCTGCTATATCTATCTGTTTTTGATATATGACAAAGGGGGAGAGATAGGAAAGGAGAGAGTTCAAATTTTTTTCAAAATCTCAAAATCTTTTTCAAAAAGTTAGCTACTTTTCGAAACTTTTCAAAAACTTTTCTAGAAGTACTTAAGTTTTTTTTGTTTTAAAAAACCCTATTAAGTACTTAAGTTTATTAAAACATCTCGAAGTTATTCAAAAGTACTAAGTTCTTATAAGTACTTTAAGCTTAAGTTTTTCAAAACTTCCATAAGTACTTTAAGCTTAAGTTTTTCAAAATTTACTAAGTACTTAAGTTTTTCAAAACCTACTAAGTACTTAACTTAAAGTTTTCAAAACTTTTGAGTACTTTAAACTTAAGGCTTCAAATTTTTTGTAAGTACTCTAAACTCATCTATGTACTTTTAAAACTTAAGTTATCAAAAGATTTCCAAAGTACCTAAACTTAAGATTTCAAAGTGCAAAATCATTCTAAGTAAAGTTTTTTTAAAAACTTAGAACCCCACGAAGTTTTGAAAAATCTAGGGGGAGATTCCTTCCAGGGGGAGGGAACAAACTTACATGCTTTGATTAAACTTAACTTTTTGAACTAGGGTTGCCATAAATCAAAAAGGGGGAGATTGTTGGTGCAAAAAGCACCCAAGTCAAACCTGTGTTTTGATAATGGCAACAGGGTTCAAAAGTTAAGTCTTACTTGTTGTCTAACAAGTTACTCTAGTGTGCAAGGTACAAAGCCCTAGCGAAGGACTGCTAGGCATTGGCGAAGGAATGCCAGGGTGAAAAGCCCTAGCGAAGGACTGCTAGGCGCCAGGCAAAGGACAGCCTGAAACTAAAGCCCTAGCGAAGGAATGCTAGGCATCGGGCGAAGGACAGCTCGGGATCCAAGACCTGGCAAAGGACCGTCAGGCAAAAGTCCAACCAGAGGAGCGGTTGGCATCAGGTAAATTTTCCCGAGAGGAGTAGGTGAGGACGCGTTCCCCGTCGAGGGAACAGTAGACGTCGGTTCAACCTAGGGTTCCATTTTGGAGACCCAAAGTCAGAACCAAGACAGCTAAGGCTGTATAAAATAATAATATAATAGTATTTTTTGTACTAACCCTGGATGCAGGATCGAAGGACTGAGTATCTGCAGCTTAGAGAGCCTCAAAGGAGTGAGGCAGAAGCTGAGCAGGCGCCCCGGATGTTCCGGGCGCCCCAAGGTCAACCCAAGTCAGCAGGAGCGAAAACACGCCTCAACAGTTATATGTTGGGGCGCCCCGGATGCTCCGGGCGCCCCAGTGCCTGCTGCCGAAGCACACCCTCGCGAAGCCAAGAGGATGAAGATATGACCCAGTCAATGCGGGCGCCCCGAGCGCTCCGGGCGCCCCGGTCAAACCTGATCCCGATTTTGAAGGGATTAGATGTTGGCCGCGCTTGAGACGGATCGACCGCCACGTGGGGGGGCGCCCCCGACGTCCCGGGCTCCCCCAGGACCTATATAAAGGGCCCTCGACCCCAGGCTTCAACACAACACTTGATACAACGCTTCTACGCTCTTCTGCTCTCGCGCCTCGCTCCGGAAACCTCCCAACTCGAGCCGACGACGTCCCGCTGCTCCGAAAAAGACAACCTACATCGGACGTCGGTAAAAGAAGAGCCTCTTTTTAATTGTTAAGTTTACTGTGCTGGATTTGTAAATCAATCTATGTAAACTATTATTGTGCCTCATATAGAATTGCCCAAAGTAAACGGTCAACGGCCGTGGGCCTTGGAGTAGGAGTCGACCTAGGCTCCGAACCAAGTAAAAAATTACTGTGTTCGCGTGTTTGTTTTTATCTTCCGCTGTACAATTTCTCTTTCCCTAAATCCGAACGTTTTCCGATATTCACCCCCCCTCTATCGGTTCTCTCGATCCAACAAAAAGTCCTAGCTTGGAGGGCTAGGTGAAAAGTCCTAACTTGGAGGGTTAGGTGAAAAGTCTCAACTTGGAGGGTTAGGTGAAAAATCCTGGCTTGGAGGGTCAGGTCCTAGCCTGGAGGGCTAGGTTGGAGGAAATCCCTGTTGGTGCAGGAAGCACCATATCGAACCTTGTTTTGATATTGGCAAAGGATTCAAAGTTAAGTTTGTTTGTGATCTAACAATATTATTCAAGTGTGCAGAGACAAAGTCCTAGCGAAGGAATGCTAGGCACCTGGCGAAGGACTGCCAGGATACAAAGCCCTAGCGAAGGACTGCTAGGCAGCTGGCGAAGGACTGCTAGTATCCAAGCCCTAGCGAAGGACTGCTAGGCAGCTGGCGAAGGACTGCCAGTATCAAAGCCCTAGCGAAGGACTGCTAGGCAACTGGCGAAGGACTGCCGGTATCCAAGACCTGACAAAGGACCGTCAGGCAAAAGTCCAACTGGAGGAGCCAGTTGGCACCAGGTAAACTCTCCCGAGAGGAGTAGGTGAGGACGCGTTCCCCTCGAGGGAACATTAGGCGTCGGTTCGACCTAGGGCTCCATTTTGGAGATCCAAAGTCAGAACCAAGACAGCTAAGGCTGTGAAAAATCAACTTAGTATTTGCTATTTTGGACTAACCCTGGATGCAGGACCGAAGGACTGTGTTTCTGCAGCTCAGAGGGCCTCAAAGGAGTGAGGCCGCAGCTGAGCAGGGCGCCCCGGATGTGTCGGGCGCCCCAGAGTCAACCCAAAGTCAGCAGAGAAGTAAACCTCCGACAGCACCGCGTTGGGGGGCGCCCCGCGCATGTCGGGCGCCCCTCTTGTCGCGGGCGCCGCGCAAATCGGGCACCGCGCAGATCGGGCGCCCCGCGTGTCTCGGGCGCCCACTGTGCCACGCCACTGAAGGCGGCTGCAGCTCACCCTCGCGAAGCCTCGGTGATAAAGTTTGACCGGTCAATCGGGCGCCCCGTGCGCGTCGGGCGCCCCAGTCAACTGTTATCCCGAAGTCGAAGCGATCAGTCACGACCGAGAGCACGCCGGATCAGAAGCCACGTGGAGGGCGCCCCGAGCATGTCGGGCGCCCCCTGCCCTATATAAAGAGGGCCTCGACCCTCTTCAAAGAACAATTGCTTCGACGTTTCCACGCTCTTCTGCTCTCGTGCTCTGCTCCAGAAACTGCCCAACTTGAGCCGACGACGTCCCGCTGCCCCGAAATCATCGATCTACTCCGGACGTCGGTAAAAGAAGAGAAATTCTTTCCTGTATAAGTTTACTGCACTCACTCTATATTCAAATTGTAAACTGTTTTTGCGCCAAATATAGAATTGCCCAAAGTAAACGGTCAACGACCGTGGGCCTTGGAGTAGGAGTCGACCCAGGCTCCGAACCAAGTAAACCTGCTGTGTTTGCGTTGTTGTGTTCTCTTTTATTTCCGCTGCGCACCCGCTCTTTTTTTAAATCCGAACGAATTGCGACATTCACCCCCCCTCTCTCGCATTTCTCGATCCAACAAGTGGTATCAGAGCTGGGTAGTTCAAACTTGGTGCAACCACCAGTTTGAAAGTTTTTCGGATTTACGAAATTTTTTTTCTTATTTCTTTTCCTTTTTTTTAATCAACACCACTACATCTTTTTCCCTTTTATTTTAAAAATAAAAAATATCTGTAGGTGGATTTTAAAAATCCTTACGCCTTTTTCAATTTTGAATTCTCATTTTTTTACCATAAGTCAGAATTGTCAAAATAATCAACTTTTGAAAATTTGTCATAAACTTTTTTTTATTATTATTTTAATATTATTTTTTCTCGAAAATCGTGCTACCTTAATCTGAGCAAATTTTTTCCAAACATTAAAGTCTTACTTTTTATCATCAAAATTGGTAAAGTAACATTTTCAAAATTTTGACATAAATTTTTTTATCAATCTGCCTCGAAATCCGTGCAATAGTTTTTTTTGGGCTAATTTTTCTCTCTCTCCCGCACTACTAATCCAAGACCAAGTCTTGGTACATTTTACTTTTTCCCTCTGTGTGCAAGAATTATCCTAAATGGCCAACCAAGAGTGGAACAGTGCACGTCCACCACTATTCTTCGGCGAGAACTTCACGTTTTGGAGATGTCAAATGGAGTCCCTTCTGAAGGCCCACATGGAGTTATGGCAGATCATCCAAACAGGATTCTCGTTTCCCATAGAAGATGAGTCATCCATTGAGTGGGACAAATTGGATGAACACACCCTCAATCAAATCGAGACCGATGCAAGGGCAACAGCAATCCTACAATGTGGCCTAACCAAGGAGCAACTCGAGCTAGTAGGTCCATGCAGATGTGCTAGAGAAATCTGGGAAAAATTGGTAAACCTTCATCAAGAGATCTCAGATGAAGAAGAAGACCAGGTAAATTATCTTGCCCTTTCAGTCCAAGCACAAACAGCCGAGTCAGAGTCTGAACCCGAATCCAAAATCGAACCAGAATTAGACGACGAATTGACTGAGACGATAACCGATTTCGAATTCTTTTCAAATTTAGAATTAAATAATCAAACAGATACTATAATGGTCGAGGAAGGTGTAAATTTTATTGCAGGGAAAACTCCTAAAGAACCACCACAGAAGGAACTTCAACCAGTACCCGAGTCCGACTCAGACACAGAATCAGAAGATGAGCCTAGATCCGAGGCGGCAATGATCAAGGGGGAGATTCCCAATAAAGAACTAAAAGGTAAAAGTGTAAATTCAAATTTTAATCATGTAATTTGTTACACATGCAGGGAGAGAGAGCACTACCAAAATCAGTGCCCTACTCGTAAGACTCGGTCTACACCACCGGCGACAAAGGAATCAGTTCCAAAAGCACGAAAGCACAAAAGTCGCATTCAATGCTTCAAGTGCCAGGAGTTCGGGCATTACAAAAGTGAATGCACAGATAAAAGAGCTACCAAGAATGCCGGACAAACAATCAACGAAGGTAAATTTACAGTATTTGAAAATCCGTTTTTTACCTTGAATGATGTGATTGATTCATGTAACTTAATTAAAACAAATTTCAGAAAATTGAAACAAGAAAATGAAACCCTAAAACATAAGGTCAATAAGTTAGAAAATTTAATTCATAATCTTGCTGATTTCGAAAATCCGGAGTATTACTCCAATTGTGACCTTACTTAGACAATTGTTTGTTTTAATTATGTGTTTTATTTTTTTGCTTAGAATTAGGATTGGGACTAAATCAGTTAATTGAAAATTGAACAACATAGTATTGGGTGGAGGTGAGATGATAGTACGTTAGGGAAGCCAATTTGGCGGAACTAGCCGAAGCTACCGATCCAAGACCCAAACTAGTTAGACCAGAAATTTTTCAAAGAATAATTTTGAAAATGAAATTTCATTAAAAGGCTTTGTCAAGGAAAGGGTGGATGATCCCATAAGGCTACGGCCAAAGAAGGCCTAGTGCCTCGCCAAGACCTGGAAGCCAATTTTTGAAATTCAAATTCAAATTATTTTTTGTTAAATTCGAATCTAACACAAATTTTCAGTTAATTTTAGATTCAAATACCTCCTTTCAAAATAAATTTAAATTGGGTTTAAAAATTAATTTAACTTTTCAAAATTAATCATGGCCTTTTCAAAATAAATCTTTCTATTAAAATATGCATCTCACAAAACAGTTAAGGATATCCTGTTTTGTCACTTAGAAATGGGTGAGATGCTTAGGACCTAAAAGTTGAGTCCAACCCAACCAACTAAATCAAATTCAAACTCAAATTAATTCAAACTCAAATTAATTCAATTCATTCAAATTCAAATTAATCAAATATTAATTAAATCAATTAAATTTAATTCAATCAAATTCAAACTAATTATTCTCAAATTCAACTTAATTATTCATAATTATTCTAAATTCAACTTAATTATTCTTAATTATTCTCAAATTCAACTTAATTATTCTCAAAATTCAATTTAATCATTTATCTTCAAAATTAAAATATTTGTCTCACACAACCCATAAGGTTAACATGCTTGACCACATAGAACTGGGTGAGACATCTAGGACCTAAAAGCACAAATCAATATCCTTTCAAAAAAAAAATATTTTCAAAAGTTATTCAAAATCATCTCTATTTTTTTAATTCAGTCTGCTGTACCCTATATTTTCATTTCTAACATTTTTTTAATATAAAATTTCATGTTAAAAATCTCAATAGACTTGTTTTAAATATAATCTAGGGCTTGTTTTGTGTTAGTCATTGATTGATCAAACTTGGTCAAAACAGTCAACCCTAGTCAACATAGTCAAACATAGATAACACTGAAGTCCCCTAGGACATTAGATTGAGTTAAATAGTAAGGGAGAGTGGTTTATTCTTTTTAATTTTCTTTCAAAATATCTTTGAAAAATTATTATCATTTCAAAATGATTTTCGAAAACTGTGTTATCATACCAAATTATGTTTTCAAAAATCTATCTCCTTAAAAATTATCATACTCAAAAGGCATGTTCAAAATTGTTCCTTTAATTTTGACAAACCCTAAGACTAAGAGGAGGATTAACTTGTGGTCAACAAGCCTCCCAGGACTGTGTCAGATTTAAGGGAAGTTCAAATTAAAAGAAGAAGTTTTATGCCTTCAAATAATCACTATATTTTTCAAAATTGTGCTTTACAAAAATCAAAATCATTTTAAAATGTTTTTCGAAAAAGAGGCTTATGTTTGAAAATTATCTTCATTTCAAATTGAATTTCCTAAAATTTTATTACCATACTGATATTCAAAACTATTCTTTTGATTTTAATAAATCCTAAAGACACAGAGGAAGGTCCACTTCATGATCAATAAGGACTCCTAGGATGTGTCAAATTTAGGGGGAGTTTGAGTCATGAGAAGAATTTCTGAAATGTGTTTATTAATTATTTTTTATTTAAATCAAACCTTAAGACTCAGAGGAAGATCGCTTGTAGTCAACAAGCTTTCTAGGACTGGGTCAAGTTTAGGGGGAGATTAAATTAAAAGAATTATTGAATTATATGTTTTCATGCACTGCACGTTTAAAATCCTTTTGAAAACTTAAATAATTTTTTTTCAAAATACTATTATTTTTTTAAAATTCTTTTGGAAATAGTATTTACTTGAGTTGGAGAATTTCCAGGACACTTAGGAAACTGTCCTTGTAGTTTAACAAGGTTTCTAGGATTGTGTCAGACTGGAAAAGTAACCAATGCAAGTAAAATATTATGCGTTAAAAACAATACTTTTGTAAGTGCTTTCAAAAGATAATTTTCTCTAATATTATAAAAGCACTTATAGTTTTTAATGCATAATCTTCTTATATCTTCAAAAATGCACAATATCTTTCAAAAGTACTTCTATTTTCAAAATATAATGTTTTCAAAAGTACTAATATTTTCAAGGCAATAGTGTTCTAAGTGAATGAATTTTCTAAAAGACTTGCCTAAAAAATAATTTTTTTAAATGCCTTTCAAAGTGGAGTTTTGGTGCATGTTAAGCTTTTGCTATGCTTTCAAAAATTATGCTAAGTATTTTTTATGCTTTCAAAACTCATAGGCTCTGATACACAAATTTTAATTTTTTTTTTCCTTATTGATATATGGCTAAGGAGAAGAATTTCACATTAAGGGGAGAGATTGGAAAGGAGAGAGAAAAAGGCTAAAATTATTTTTTTTCTTGTCTTTCAAAAAGTAAAGTTCTTATCTTTCAAAGTTCAATATTTTAACTTTACCTGCTTTTTCAAAGTTTCATATTTTTGAAAATTAACTGTACTTGATTTCAAAAGATCATTTTTCAAAATTAACTGTATTTTGAATCATCTGAACTTAGAAAATTTTCTTTCAAACCCCGCAATTTTCTAAGTATTGGAAATTTGGCGTCAAAATTTTGCCGAAATAAAATTCCTTTTTTGCAAAGCCAAGTAAAAGTTATGTTACAAAATTTAGGCTTGCAAAACTTTTTAAATTTTTACCTTGTTCACCCATGTTTATTTTTGATATATGTCAAAGGGGGAGGAAGGGTCAAAGTTAAAGTGTTAAGTTAAGTATTTTATAACACAAGTATTCAGGGATTTAGGGGGAGTATAAAATTTTTTTTACACTTATACTGTTCATAACTCCTTCATTTCTTAACTGTTATATGTTTATACTTAACTTTGAATTGTGTTGCCATAAATCAAAAAGGGGGAGATTGTTGGTGCAGGAAGCACCATATCGAACCTTGTTTTGATATTGGCAAAGGATTCAAAGTTAAGTTTGTTTGTGATCTAACAATATTATTCAAGTGTGCAGAGACAAAGTCCTAGCGAAGGAATGCTAGGCACCTGGCGAAGGACTGCCAGGATACAAAGCCCTAGCGAAGGACTGCTAGGCAGCTGGCGAAGGACTGCCAGTATCCAAGCCCTAACGAAGGACTGCTAGGCAGCTGGCGAAGGACTGCCAGTATCCAAGCCCTAGCGAAGGACTGCTAGGCAGCTGGCGAAGGACTGCCAGTATCAAAGCCCTAGCGAAGGACTGCTAGGCAACTGGCGAAGGACTGCCGGTATCCAAGACCTGACAAAGGACCGTCAGGCAAAAGTCCAACTGGAGGAGCCGGTTGGCACCAGGTAAACTCTCCCGAGAGGAGTAGGTGAGGACGCGTTCCCCTCGAGGGAACATTAGGCGTCGGTTCGACCTAGGGCTCCATTTTGGAGATCCAAAGTCAGAACCAAGACAGCTAAGGCTGTGAAAAATCAACTTAGTATTTGCTATTTTGGACTAACCCTGGATGCAGGACCGAAGGACTGTGTTTCTGCAGCTCAGAGGGCCTCAAAGGAGTGAGGCCGCAGCTGAGCAGGGCGCCCCGGATGTGTCGGGCGCCCCAGAGTCAACCCAAAGTCAGCAGAGAAGTAAACCTCCGACAGCACCGCGTTGGGGGGCGCCCCGCGCATGTCGGGCGCCCCTCTTGTCGCGGGCGCCGCGCAAATCGGGCACCGCGCAGATCGGGCGCCCCGCGTGTCTCGGGCGCCCACTGTGCCACGCCACTGAAGGCGGCTGCAGCTCACCCTCGCGAAGCCTCGGTGATAAAGTTTGACCGGTCAATCGGGCGCCCCGTGCGCGTCGGGCGCCCCAGTCAACTGTTATCCCGAAGTCGAAGCGATCAGTCACGACCGAGAGCACGCCGGATCAGAAGCCACGTGGAGGGCGCCCCGAGCATGTCGGCGCCCCCTGCCCTATATAAAGAGGGCCTCGACCCTCTTCAAAGAACAATTGCTTCGACGTTTCCACGCTCTTCTGCTCTCGTGCTCTGCTCCAGAAACTGCCCAACTTGAGCCGACGACGTCCCGCTGCCCCGAAATCATCGATCTACTCCGGACGTCGGTAAAAGAAGAGAAATTCTTTCCTGTATAAGTTTACTGCACTCACTCTATATTCAAATTGTAAACTGTTTTTGCGCCAAATATAGAATTGCCCAAAGTAAACGGTCAACGACCGTGGGCCTTGGAGTAGGAGTCGACCCAGGCTCCGAACCAAGTAAACCTGCTGTGTTTGCGTTGTTGTGTTCTCTTTTATTTCCGCTGCGCACCCGCTCTTTTTTTAAATCCGAACGAATTGCGACATTCACCCCCCCTCTCTCGCATTTCTCGATCCAACAATCCCGATGAGTGAAGCCGGGTCCTGGTGAGTAAAGCCAAGTGATGGATATCCCGGTGAGTGAAGCCGGGTCCAGGTGAGTGAAGCCAGGTGATGGAAATCCCGGTGAGTGAAGCCGGGTCTTGGTGAGTGAAGCTAGGTGATTGAAATCCTAGTGAGTGAAGCTAGGTTGAAATCCTGGTGAGTGAAGCGGGGTCCCGGTGAGTGAAGCCGGGTGACCGAAACCCTGGTGAGTGAAACCAGGTCCTAGCTTGGAGGGCTAGGTTGAAGTCCTAGTGAGTGAAGCTGGGCATGGCACGAGTCAGAGAAGGGCTGGAGGCTTGTTCTCGTGACTTAGAGTACATTTGGGCTTGCCTGGATCGGTCTGGTGACCGATCAGGGAAGTTGGCACAGTGCTCCTTCGTGGATCGGTCTGGTGACCGATCTAGCGATGGCTGATCGGGCTGGTGACCGATCAGGGAGCATACGTTTCACTTGCTGCCCTGCTCCGGATCGGTCCGATGACCGATCAGGGAGCACACAGTGAGGTTGAGTTCCCCTGCTGATCTGCTCCTGATCGGTCTGGTGACCGATCTGGAACACTGTGCAGATCGTTCTGGAGAACGATCCAGCGTCGCGATTTCCTCACTATTATCGATCAGGACGGAGCCTGATCGGTCTGGTCATGACCTGATCGGTCTGGTGACCGATCAGGAGGCTCCCTGATCGGTCCGGTGACCGATCAGGAGGTTTGGACTGTGAAGCTCAGAAATCGTCCAGCAAAGGGGTGGATCGGTCTGGCGATCGGTCCAGGAGAGTCCCAGAGAAATCGTGATTTCTGATTGAGCGTTGGGGACTGATCAGGACGGAGCTTGATCGCTCTAAACCCAGCCTGATCGGTCTGGTGACCGATCAGGAGGCTCTCTGATCGGTCCGATGACCGATCACTTTAATTCAAAATGCACTGTCAGACACTCTGATCGCGTCTGAACGTATCTGATTCTCTGCGCTTAATCTCTGATGCTTGATTTTCTGTTTGATATACTGCTCTAATGATCTGATTAAGCTGCAGGTGACAGGGAAGGATTTAAACACCCAAGGAGAGTCAAAGGTGGCCTTTCCTTGGAGCAGGTTTGTCCGTTTTCCATCTCTAGTTGCAACGGCTGGAGCTGCAGATTGGAGCTGCTGACTGGAGCTTGGCTGAGGGAAGCTCAGGGAGTCCAGGGAGAGCTCAGTGGTAGCTAGCATTGGCAGGTAAGCAACTGGAGGCTGCTGTGAGATGGTGTCACCTGTGCTCAGTGGAGAAACAAAAGGCGTAGTGGAGAAGAGCAGAGTAGAAGAGTTTACAAAACGATTTTCTGGCTTGTTCTTGCTGCACGATTGTGTTCTCCATATCCTTGCTTGTGTGTTCTGTGATCCCATCATCTTGAGCAAGCAATTGTAATCAGTGAAGTGACCATCCCTTGCTTGAGCACTTGGAGGAAGGAACAAGAGGCTTTGAGTCCGACAGCGAGAAGACACGAGGAAAGGGTTCTTGCGTGAGATCGTCGCTGGGTGGAGCTCGAGAAAAGCTTGCTGTGTTCTTGTCTTTGCTAAGTGCTAAGTAAGATCTTTCTTGTGTTTCATTGTGCTTAAAACTATATCCTTGATTGAAACGCTATGGAGAGGTTTCTCCACCGAGAAGGAGGTTGCTTTCTATCCGGTGTTCACCGGGGCTTGATCTGCCGACGATCAAGGGATCGCCCACCTTACGGGCACACCAAGGAGTAGGGGCAAGTTATCCCTGAACCTTGTAAACCTTCCTTGTTAGCGATCTTGCTAGTTGTGTTAGTTTGCTTTCGTTTTCTATTTTTCTGCATACTCTGTTCTTGCTACTTCCGCTGTGCTACTAACAAATCTAACTGTAGAAATTCGATAAGTGTCTAAGTCCAAGTATTTGGCTATATTCACCCCCCCTCTCTCTAGCCATCCGGGTTCCAACAAGTGGTATCAGAGCGTGGGGCTCTGTTCACGGCTTAACATTCGAGAGTTATCAACAAGATGGCTGGAAGAGAAGGAATGAGCACAAACCGACCTCCACTCTTCGACGGCACAGATTTTCAATATTGGAAATCGAAGATGGAGTTTTATTTGAAGACAAACATGAGCATATGGTTCTCGGTCAAAGAAGGTTTCATCCCTCCAAGAGATGTTGAAGGAAAAGATCTCAATTTCTCAAGTTGGTCGGCTGAGCAAATAAGAAAGAGTGAAGCAAATGCCAAAGTGGTGGTCACTTTGCAATGCGGGTTGACCAAGGAGGAGTTGATCAAGGTGGATCCTTTTATAAGTGCTAAAGATCTTTGGAACAAAATCTTTGAGCTCCATGAGGGAACTCAAGACACCCAGAGAGCCAAGAAGGATTTGCTTCACAGTCAACTCCAAAACCTCACCATGGGAGAAAATGAAAAGGTAAGTGAACTCTATGGAAGATTCAAAGAGATCCTCAATGGCCTCCATTCCATCGGCGAAAAGGTAGAAAACCGGGATCTAGTAAGGTTTGCTCTCAAAGCTTTTCCGAGGAATACTTTGTGGTCATCCATGGTGGATGCCTACAAGGTTTCCAATGACCTTTCCCTTGTTAAGTTAGAGGATCTATTTTGTGAAATGGAACTACATGAGATCTCTAACACAAGCCCAAAGGAGAAAGGGTTGGCTTTAGTGGCAGGTGACAAAAAGAAGAAAATGGAGGAGAGGACTCACTGTCACGTGGCTTTAGTGGCCTTAGAAGATTCAAGGAGGAGAGTGATGACGAATCAAGCTCCTCAACCGCGCCTTCATCATCTTCGGATGATGAAGAGGTAATCTCTCCCGAGTTAGATAAGTGCTATAGGACCATTGCATGTCTAGCTAGGTTGCTTAAAAAATCCAAGAACAAAGTTAAATTGTTGAAATTGGAAGTAGAAGAATTGAAATCCTCTAGGGTGGAGGATATTAATGATTTTCATGAGAAATCCTCTAAGGATGAGGATCTTGATAATTTGCATGTTAAAAATCTTGAGAATGACAATAAGGACTTAAAGAGCAAAGTTGAAAATCTCAAGAATGTTCTTGAGAAATTCTTATCTAGCTCCAAGACCCTAGACATGATACTAAATTCACAAAGAGCGGTTTATAATAAGGTCGGTATCGGCTACCGACCTAAGGAACCAACCTTTGTATCATTAATGTCTAGAACACATTTTGGATCACAAAATAATTCTAGGGTTCAAAAGGTTAGAAAGAAATTGACTAAGGCATGGGTGCCTAAGTCCCTCATTGATATGTCATAACTCAAGCTTAGTTTGAGGGGTATCTAAAATTTGGGTATCTAAAACCTCTATCTTTTGAATTGTATAGCTTAGTTTGAGGGGGAGCATCCATCAACATGGGTGGTTGATATTTGGTGCTCCAAACATATAGTCATTCCTAGTTAGGAATGTGCTTACCATTTTCTCAAAATTCACATGAATGGCTTAGACTAACTCACAACTTGCTCTTGCCATGAACTGCTTAGGATAATTGGTTTTCCTATAGCAATTTTTGTTTACTGCAAATGATGATTAATGATATGTCATAACTCAAGCTTAAGGTATTTTTGAACCTGTTCTAGTATGTCATGAGTTTACTATATGTGTTACACAACATGAAGACATGTTAGGAAACAAGTATGAACTCATAGTTTGTGATGATTCAAGACTCAATACTTAACTTCTATGACTTAGCTGGTTTCTCATCAAACTTGACGTTTTTCATATGCCCAATATTATTTGGATTATCGAGATATCAATACTTAGGTGTAGATTGAATTATCAAATTTGTTTGGAATAAAAATGATCATGCTAAAAACATTCCGATCATGCCTTGGCACACATAGATTTCATTCATGTATTGATGTTGATAAATAGCAATATGCATCCATGCTATCCATGATTATAAACTTCCTGTTCAAGTGATGGTATGCATACCTACCTTGGAATTTTGATACAAACATGTTTTGACATTCAAGTTCATGCTTAGAGCATACTTATCATGCTTTGACATAAATCTATTTTTGAAAACTCAAGATCATGCCAAGAACATGCTTAGAATAATTGATCAGTCAACCTAGTGATGGTATATTAATCCATGGAAATTCTTAATCCTTGATATGAAATGAAGCTTAGTTAAGAGACCCAAATCAGATTGTTTGTTTTGATTAAATGATTTATGGTTAATGGAAGTCATTTAGGGAGTAAATCTGATTGTATTAGGGATTAGAGTGATTAAGAGTTGAAACTAACTTGTTTATGAAACTGATCAGTTTCAGAAACCATTCTGTATCATCCCTGATCGGTCCACTGACCGATCAGGGGTGCTTCTGATCGGTCTGGTGACCAATCAGACCAACTCTGATCAAGGAACTCCCAGATCGTTCCAAATTGATCCAAAACCTCCTCAAACCAATCACCTTTCATCAAATTGTATCAGCTTAATGATCATACTGATACAAACAAATCTGATACAAACCAATTACAATTGAAACATATTTGATCCTCCATTGGTACAATCCTGGTACTAAGGAAGTACACATTTGTTCAAGTGGTACTTGAAACAAAACCTAAATACTGATTTGATACAAACCTATGTTGGAATGTTCAAATTCATAAGAAAGGGTTTGTTTGAGTCATGACTCTTGTTCTTAATGTTGTGTTTTAGAAATTTTTCTGAAACATCGAATATCAATAGAGTCTACACCCCTGTTGTGGAATGAAAATTGTTAATGCAGTCTGGTCAGGAACGTATCAGAGTTTCAGGAATTTTTTTGAAATCTGATCGGTCCCCAGACTAATCAGAAATTCTTCTGTATCAAATAATCAACGAACCTGATCGGTCACGGAGACCAATCAGGATTATGTGTCCAATACAGCTGCATTCCTTACTTGTTATATGAAACATATATATGTTTGACTATGATATATTTCTGTATATGTTTTCATGTGTAATTCACACTTATTGACGTATGATGCATATACATTGTTGCCATGATACATTTGTGGTACATGCCTCTCATATGCAATTCAAAAATTATCCTTTGATTATTTTGGATTTTGGGGGGAGACCCTTGATTGAGGGGGAGTTATGTTCAAACTTAATAACCATACCCTTTTCGATGTTTGACAAAGGGGGAGAGAATGACTGATTAAGTTTATGGTTATTATAGGGGAAGGATCATGATTCCCTTATGAGAATTGAATTAATTGATACATAAACTTAAATCGGGTTGTCAAACAACAAAAAGGGGAGATTGTTGATGCAGTCTGGCCTGATTGTTGTTTTGGTGTTGACATCGATTTTAGTTTAGGTTGATGATTATGATTATGATTAAGTCCTATTCGGGGATTAGGCACGGAGTGATTGGAAAATCCTATCTTGGAGGGCTAGGTGGTGAAAAGTCCTAACTTGGAGGGTTAGGTGTGACAAATCCTAGCTTGGAGGGCTAGGTGTTGAAAAGTCCTAATTCAGAAAGGTTGAGTGAAAAGTCCTAGCTTGGAGGGCTAGGTGAAAAGTCCTAACTTGGAGGGCTAGGTGAAAAGTCCTAACTTGGAGGGTTAGGTGAAAAGTCCCAACTTGGAGGGTTAGGTGAAAAATCTTGGCTTGCAAGGTCAGGTCCTAGCCTGGAGGGCTAGGTTGGAGGAAATCCCGGTGAGTGAAGCCGGGTCCTGGTGAGTGAAGCCAGGTGATGGAAATCGCGGTGAGTGAAGCCGGGTCCTGGTAAGTGAAGCCAGGTGATTGAAATCCTAGTGAGTGAAGCTAGGTTGAAATCCTGGTGAGTGAAGCGGGGTCCCGGTGAGTGAAGCTGGGTGACCGAAACCCTGGTGAGTGAAGCCAGGTCCTATCTTGGAGGGCTAGGTTGAAGTCCCAGTGAGTGAAGCTAGGCATGGCACGAGTCAGAGAAGGGCTGGAGGCTTGTTCTCGTGACTTAGAGTGCATTTGGGCTTGCCTGGATCAGTCTGGTGACCGATCAAGGAAGTTGGCACGGTGCTCCTTCGTGGATCGGTCTGGTGACCGATCCAGCGATGGCTGATCGGTCTGGTGACCGATCAGGGAGCATACGTTTCACCTGTTGCCCTGCTCCGGATCGGTCCGGTGACCGATCAGGGAGCACACAATGAGGTTGAGTTCCCCTGCTGATCTGCTCCTGATCGGTCTGGTGACCGATCTGGAACACTGTGCAGATCATTCTGGAGAACGATCCAGTGTCGCGAGTTCCTCACTATGATCGATCAGGACGGAGCTTGATCGGTCTGGTCATGACCTGATTGGTCTGGTCATGACCTGATCGGTCTGGTGACCGATCAGGAGGCTCCCTGATCGGTCCAGTGACCGATCAGGAGGTTTGGACTGCGAAGCTCAGAAATCGCCCAGTAAAGGGGTGGATCGGTCTGGTGATCGATCCACAACCTGGGATCGGTCTGGTGATCGGTCCAGGAGAGTCCCAGAGAAATCACGATTTCTGATTGAGCGTTGGGGACCGATCAGGACGGAGCCTGATCGGTCTGAACCCAGCCTGATCGGTCTGGTGACCGATCAGGAGGCTCTCTGATCGGTCCGGTGACCGATCACTTTAATTCAAAATGCACTGTCAGACGCTCTGATCGCATCTTAACGTATCCGATTCTCTACGCTTAATCTCTTATGCTTGATTTTCTATTTGATATACTGCTCTAATGATCTGATTAAGCTGCAGGTGACAGGGAAGGATTTAAACACCCAAGGAGAGTCAAAGGTGGCCTTTCCTTGGAGCAGGTTTGTCCGTTTTCCATCTCAGGTTGCAACGGCTGGAGCTACAGACTGGAGCTGCTAACTGGAGCTTGGCTGAGGGAAGCTCAGGGAGTCCAGGGAGAGCTCAGTGGTAGCTGGTGTTGGCAGGTAAGCGCTGGAGGCTGCTGTGAGATGGTGTCACCTGTGCTTAGTGGAGAAACAAAAGGCGTAGTGGAGAAGAGCAGAGTAGAAGAGTTTACGAAACGATTTTCTGGCTTGTTCTTGCTGCACGATTGTGTTCTCCACATCCTTGCTTATGTGTTCTGTGATCCCATCATCTTGAGCAAGCAATTGTAATCAGTGAAGCGACCATCCCTTCCTTGAGCACTTGGAGGAAGGAACAAGAGGCTTTGAGTCTGACAGCGAGAAGACACGGGGAAAGGGTTCTTGTGTGAGATCATCGCTGGGTGGAGCTCGGGAAAAGCTTGCTATGTTCTTGTCTTTGCTAAGTGCCAAGTAAGATCTTTCTTGTGTTTCATTGTGCTTAAAACTATATCCTTGATTGAAACGCTGTGGAGAGGTTTCTCCACCGAGAAGGAGGTTGCTTTCTATCCGGTGTTCACCGGGGCTTGATTTGCCGACGATCAAGGGATCACCCACCTTACGGGTACGCCAAGGAGTAGGGGCAAGTTATCCCCGAACCTTGTAAACCCTCCTTGTTAGCGATCTTGCTAGTTGTGTTAGTTTGCTTTCGTTTTCTGTTTTTCTGCATACTCTGTTCTTGCTACTTCCGCTGTGCTACTAACAAATCTAAGTGCAGAAATTCGATAAGTGTCTAAGTCCAAGTATTTGGCTATATTCACCCCCCCCCCTCTCTAGCCATCCGGGTTCCAACATTTAGGATCATTGGGGATTGAAAGAACCAATAATTGGGATATTGTTGGGTTCTTTTTGATGTTAGGCAAAGGGGGAGAAGTGTTAGGTTTAATTTGGGAAACCAAACACACCTTTGCGGGAAACCCTAGGTTTAGGGGGAGCTGAGATTAAGGGGGAGCATGGTTGCTCCATTATTGGCGTAAAGGGAATCTTGGAGAGGTTCTTAAAAAGCCTTTGTAAGTCCAATGTAGGGGGAGCTTTGGAGAAGCTTTAAAAAGCCCGATTTTGGTAAAAAGTCCTAACTTGGAGGGTTAGGTGTGGAAAAGTCCTAACTTGGAGGGTTAAGTGTGAAAAGTCCTAACTTGAAGGGTTAAGTGTGGGATGTCTTGGGATAGGATCCATACATGATTGCATTTGCATATGCATTGGTGGTGCAAGTCCAAGATGGAGTCTTGGCAGTGTAAGTCCAAATGGTTCTTTACCATTATTATTACTATTTGTTTTCCCTAACTTAAACGTATTACCAAATATCAAAAAGGGGGAGATTATTGAGGCAATTTATGGTCCGGAGTGACCATGAGTTTTGATGTTTGGGCAACGAGTTTAAGTTAGGTTTACCCTTGTGTATTAGATATCTGTATGTGAGTGTGCAGGATGTGCATGTTACACATATTGACTTGACTGGATGGCCTCGGTACGGTGAAGGGTGGCATGGAGACAAGCTGGAGGCTTGTGTGCACACCTGAGGGACCTTGGTATAGCAGGGACAATGAGCTGAGGGGCGTGGAATTCGAGGCATGAGTGAAGGATGGCATAGAGGCAAGCTGGAGGCTTGCGTGCATCCGAGGGACGGGAGCCAAAGATGAAGAGGGCACGAAGGCAATAGTCGAGGCTGTTGATGAGGAGTCAGTTGAGTCGTGAGGGTACGAGTGCTGTGTGATTGTACTCGGGAAATCCTAGGGTTCGAGTGCTGAGAGAAGTGTACTTGGAAAGGGAAAACCCTAGGTGTGTGAGTGGGGCAGTCGACTGCCATTGGGGCAGTCGACTGATAAAACTCACAGAGAATTTTTGGCTGGGCACCAGTCGATTGCCCTGGGAGCAGTCGACTAGTAGCGGCTAGTGAGTTGGCTGAAAATTCGAACGTTGGGGTTGCAACGGTCGAATTTCAGTGGCACCAGTCGACTGCCCTGGGAGCAGTCGACTGGTGGCGAGGGTTTCAGTTTTAGTTCTATTTAAAGAGGACTTCGTGGTGGCTGAAACCCTTGACGAATTTTGTCTTGGTTAAAGGCAAAATAGTAGTCTTTGTGATCAGGTCTTGTCAAGGTATTGTGGTGAGGTTTCTCCACCCACAAGGTGCGACAAGGGCTAGCCGGAGGTTATCCGGGGAGTGATCCACCGACGAATTCTTGGATTAGTCACCCTTAGGGGTGGATACCAAGTAAATCTTACTGTTAGCATTGCTCTTTACATTGTTAGTTTTGTTTTATTGTATATTCCGCTTGCGCAACTAACCGTGTAGGAAGAAAGAGTTCAAAAAGTGCTATTCACCCCCCCTCTAGCAACCGTACAAGATCCAACATACCCTACCAAATATAAGGTCATGTTTGGTTTAACCCTTGATCACATTGTCTAACCCTTACCTTGTCTAACATATATTGTTACTTACTTAAGTATATTGTTAAACATCGAAACCCTAGAGGAAGACTGTTCATCACTGATCCATCTTGCACCAACATAGGCAAGTACATAGTATGTGACACACATCTTACCGGGGGTGACCAGACTGGAGACAGTTGCCCTGCTCTAGCTTTGTGAGCCTTTCGTTCCTGTCCTTTTGTGAATGACCGCTTCCTCCGGTTAGTCTTCCTGCGCCTTCGGGTTCTTCCGGGACTCCGTTCTGACTTCCCTACTGTAGCATCGCCGAGACACCAGTTGGTCCCCTTTGACTTTAGCCACTCGGTCGTCAATCGGGAATTTTATCTTCTGGTGGTAGACAGATACCACCGCCTGGAAGACACTGAGCGCCGGGCGGCCCAAGATGACATTGTAGGATGAGGGAGCGTCCACGATCAAGAAGGGTGTCTTCCTGGTCCTCTCGAGCACATCGCTACCCAACGATAGCGATAGGGTGATTTGCCCTATCGGTTGTATTCGATACCCGGTGAAGCCGAACAGCGGGGTCGAGACTGGAAGTAGTTCATCCTCGTCGATCTGCATTTGGTTCAGCGCAGCCTTGTACAAGATGTTCATGGAACTTCCTATATCCACGAAGATGCACTTGACCTCATAGTTAGCGATGCGGGCAAGGATCACCAAGGCATCTTCATGGGGAGCTTCCACCTCTTCCAAGTCTTCGGGGCCGAACGAGATCGTAGGGCCACGATCCTAGCTTCGGCTCGTCCCAATTGCATAGTTCTCCAGATGCCGAGTGTTAGATTTCTTAGCCCGATGGGAATCTCCCCTAGTGGGTCCTCCGGAGATAACTCCCACATGTCCAAAGGGCGGGCCGCGTGCAGGGGCCTTGCCCTTCTGGAGGTCTCTTTTCAAGGAGGGAGATCTGTGGGGTGTTGGCCCCGACTCCTTCCCCTAGACTGAGATCGGAATCGGTGTTAGGTCTCGTTCTCTCCCGACTGCCTCCGTCAGGGAGAAAAGCTTCGCCGAGGGGAATTTCGGTGATACCCCGTCTTCTTCCACTTCTTCCGAGGTTTGGGGTCTGTCTCTTCACTCAATTTTTTCTTTAAGGCATGACACTCCTTGGCGGAGTGTGTCGTACTGCCATTGAAACCGCAATACTACATCAGTGGCTCCGGCTGCTCGGTGTCCACTGTCTCGACCAGCTTTCGCCTGACAACCCACTTGTCCTTCCCTAGGTGAAGGTCTTTTCCTCGGGCTGGGGCCGGGGGTTCCCTCCTCTCGGACCGGGTAATGACCTAGGGGGGGACTTCGGCTGGTTCCTTATAATGGGCGAACTGCACCTCCTCCACATTGACATGTTNGGTGCAGAATGCACCTAAGTCAAACCTGTGTTTTGATAATGGCAACATAGGTCAAAAGTTAAGTCTTTCTTGTTTTCTAACAAGTTAATCAAGTGTGCAGGAAAAGCCCTAGCGAAGGACTGCTAGGCCACTGGCAAAGGAATGCCAGGAAAGAAAAGTCCTAGCGAAGGACTGCTAGGCTCTAGGCGAAGGACAGTCTGGGACCGAAGCCCTAGCAAAGGACTGCTAGGCAACTAGCGAAGGACTGCCAGTTTACAAGACCTGACAAAGGACCGTCAGGCAAAAGTCCAACCAAAGGACGGTTGGCATCAGGGTAAATTCTCCCTAGAGGAGTAGGTGAGGACGCGTTCCCCGTCGAGGGGAACAGTAGGCGTCGGTTCGACCTAGGGCTCCATTTTGGAGACCAAAGTCAGAACCAAGACAGCTAAGGCTGTATAAATCTAATAATTTATTATGTTATCGTGTTTTGGACTAACCCTGGATGGTAGGACCGAAGGAACGTGAGTCTGCAGCTCAGAGTGCCTCAAAGGAGTGAGGCAACTGCTGACCAGGGCGCCCGGAGTGTCCCGGGCGCCCCCAAGGTGAACACCAAACACACAATCAAAAAGTGCGCTTCGACAGTACAAGCTGCGGGCGCCCCCCGTGCTTCCGGGCGCCCCCGTTGCTCGCGGGGCGCCCACTGCGCTGCGGGCGCCCCCATGCGCTTACCTCGAACGGAAGAAGCCATCGAAGCCAAGAAGATAGAACTTTGACCCGGGTCATCCGGGCGCCCCGAGTCCTCCGGGCGCCCCAGTCAAAGCGGATCCAGAGGATCAGACGCGACCGAGACTTTGGCGGATCAAAGGCCACGTGGGGGGCGCCCCTGACGTCCCGGGCGCCCCCTAGCCCTATATAAAGGGCCCTCGACCCCAGGCTTCCAAGAACAATACTCTCAACGCCTCAAAGCTCTTCTACGCTCGTGCCTTGCTCCAGAAACGCTTCACCTCGAGCCGACGACGTCTCGCTGTCCCGAAAGAGTCGACCTACTCCGGACGTCGGTAAAGAAGAGCGTACTTAATTTATTATATTTTATTGCACTCATTTTGTAATTAAAATTGTGTAACCTATTTGCGCGAATATAGAATTGCCCAAAGTAAACGGTCAACGACCGTGGGCCTTGGAGTAGGAGTCGACACAGGCTCCGAACCAAGTAAAAAACCACTGTGTCTTTGTGATGTGTCTCTTATCTTTATTTCCGCTGTGCACTTACTCTTAGTTTTCCGAAAAAGAACGATTTTCAATATTCACCCCCCCCCCTCTATCGGGCTTCTCGATCCAACAAGTGGTATCAGAGCGGGGAATTCAAACTTGGTGCAACCACCAGTTTGAAATATTTTTTTCGGATTTTTTTCGAATTTAATTAATTCTTTTTTTAATTATCTTTATCTCACACTGCTAATCCAAGACCAAGTCTTGGGACACCTTTTTTTTGTAAAATTTCCTTTTACAGAACAAATGTCTATGCAAGAGGGATTCAGCACCGCTAGACCTCCACTCTTCAGTGGAGAAGACTTTTCCTACTGGAAAAGTCGAATGGAGGTCCACTTGAAAACTCAGGTGGACATGTGGATCATTATCCAGTTCGGTCTGGAGATCCCCCGAAATGCAGAAGGACTTCCACAAAGCTACTCGGAGTGGGACAACACTCTAAAGTGCAAGATAGAAGCCGACGCAAAAGCAACGCAAACCCTACAATGCGGGCTGACAAAGGAAGAGCTGAACCGAGTGGGCCCCTTCAACAGTGCAAAAAGAGCTATGGACAAAACTGATCGAGCTGCACGAAGGGACTTCGGACACCAGGATCAGCAAAAGGGATCTGCTACTGAATAAACTCTACACTATCAGATGGCCGACAACGACACAGCAGCCCAGCTCCACGCACGAATTAAGGAGGTAATGAACGGTCTTCACTCAATAGGTCACAAAGTTGAAAACCGTGACCTAATAAGGTATACTCTAAACGCTTTTCCTAGAAACACCTTGTGGGCATCTATGGTAGATGCATACAAGGTATCTAGAGATCTTTCTAAAATAAAACTAGATGAATTATTTTCTGAATTAGAACTGCACGAACAGACTACACCAATTCGGTCGAAAAAGGTATCGCTTTCATTGCAGGTAAAAATTTAAAGACAATGAAGAAGAAAACTGAACCTAAACCCGAGTCTGACACAGACTCAGAAGATGAAGAAGGAGATCAAACTAAACTGGTCCGGCTCGCTGGAAGCTACTACAAGGAGCTGAAAAACCGAACCAACAAACGAAAAACCGGCCGAAGAAAAGACGAACCAGCCGAACCCACGAACAAGCCTAATATAACCTGCTACGAGTGCAAGAAGAAGGGCCACTACAAGACGGAGTGTCCAAATCTGAAAGAGTCCAAGAAGACGAAAAGAAAGAAGGCGCTCCAAGCAACCTGGGACAAGTCTTCCTCAGAAGAAGAGACAGAGGCACCCCAGTCCAATCTCCTAGCTCTGACCGCCTCAGTCGACATCGAGTCAGAATCATAACAAGAGGACGACGAGCTGACATTCACAGAAGATGGAGAAATAAAGGTAACTGGTTTTAACATATTGCAGTTAACTGAACTGATTTCTTTTCTTTCTCGTGATTTGGCAAAAGCCAAACTCCAGGTCGAATCCCTCCGACAGGAAGTAAAACTCCTAAAAGAGGGAGCTGACTCTAAACCCTCAACCGAGAAGGTTAAGGAAGGAACTCCCACTCAAGTTGAAAAACTTGAAAAGGAAAACTCCTCCCTGAAAACTCAGGTTAAGGATCTTAGATCAGCCCTAGAACGATTCACTTCTGGTTCCAAAAATCTTGACATGATTCTTGGGAAACAGAAGTCCGTTCTAAATCGATCTGGACTTGGCTACCGAACCAAATCCCGACAAAGATCGTATTTGGCTGTACTGAATTAGTCCAGAGGCAAAATTCAGGCATGGGTACCTAAACTATGCATGAACAAACCAACTGGATCAAATCAGTATTGGATCCCCAAGGACAAGATTCACATCTTGCCTAACCATCACCGTGGCTTTAGTCCAGGGGGAGCCAAACTGAAAACTATTTTCATTATTAGATAAATTTGTAGTTCTTGATTGAAATTGCTTGTTTGATTGTCTATTTAATTTCTTCAATATACCATGCTTAGACTTAGGCTAGCTTAAGGACTAAACAAACATAGCTGAAATTTGACAACATAGTATTGGGTGGAGGTGAGATGATAGTACGTTGGGGAAACCAATTCTAATAAGATCAAGTTTACTTGGTCTCTTTAGACTGGTGAAACCAGCCGAAGCTACCGATCCAAAATCCAAACTAGTTAGACCAGAAATTTTTCAAAAAATAATTTTGAAGATGAAATTTCATTAAAAGGCTTTGTCATGGAAAGGGTGGATAATCCCATAAGGCTACGGCCAAAGAAGGCCTAGTGCCTCGCCAAGACCTGGAAGCCAATTTTTGAAATTCAAATTCAAATTATTTCTTGTTAAATTCAAATCTAACACAAATTTTCAGTTAATTTTAGATTCAAATATCTCTTTTCAAAATAAATTTAAATTGTGGTTAAAAAAATTAATTTAACTTTTTAAAATTATTCATGGTCTTTTCAAAATAAATCTTCTACTAAAACATGTCTCACAAAAACCCTTAAGGTTAACATGCTTGATCATGTAGAACTGGGTGAGACATCTAGGACCTAAATGCATAACTCACTACCCTTTCAAATAAAATATACTTTCAAAAGTTATTCAAAATTGTCTCTATTTGTCAAATTAATTCAGTTTACTGTGCCTACTTTTTCGTCCCTTTATTATTGAATTTCATGATAGACTCATTTTAAATAGAATCTAAGTTTTTCTGTTAATCAAACATAGTCAACTGGTTAAAACTTGTGCAACACAGTCAACCTTAGTCAACATAGTCAAACCTGGTCAACACTAAAATCCCTTAAGGAATTTAGATAAAAGTTAGACTGTGTCGGATACAGGGGGAATTTTCTTTTAATATTTTTCAAAAAAAAAATTAGATTTATTTCAAAAACCTTATGCTCTAAAATTTAGTAACATCTCAAAATAAGGTTTTCAAAAATTTGATTCAAAAACCTTGTATATTACTCTTTAAATTATTATCATCATGATTTTCGAAAACTGTGCTATCATTTCAAGTCGTGTTTTCAAAAATTATCTTCTTAAAAATTATCATACTTTAAAAGTTATTCTTTTGATTTTGGTAAATCCTAAAGACATAGAGGAAGGTCCACTATTTGTCTAAATTATTAATTCTTATAATTTGAGTCAAACCTTATGACTCAGAGGAAGATCGCTTGTAGTCAACAAGCTTCCTAGGACTGGGTCAAGCTCAGGGGGAGATTAAATTAAAAGAATTATTAAACTGACAAATAATTTTTCAAATTATATGTTTTCATGCACTGCACCTTTTAAATCCTGTTGAAAACATAAATAAATATTCTTTCAAAATAAAAGTACTTATAATTTTACTTATATTCTTTTTGCTTATATATACTATCATTTTCAAAATTTAGCTTGACTTTAGAATACTTTTGAAAATAATATTAAAACTTTTCAAAAGCACTTATATTTTTCAAAAATACATAATATCTTTCAAAAGTACTACTATTTTTCAAAAGTACTATTACTTTCCAAGGTACTAATGTTTACAAAGTACAAATATTTTTTTTCGATTTTAATAGTGGAATTTAAGCTTTTTTGCTATGCTTTCAAGAATTATACTAAGTGTTTTTTTTAACTCATAGGCTCTGATACACAAACTTTCTCTTAAAACTTATCTTAAATTGATATATATATATATCCAAGGGGGAGAGCAAGAAATAGAGAAAGGAATTTTTTTTCTCCTTTTCAAAAAGAAAAATTCTAAGTGTGTTAAATTTTTTAAGTACATGATTTTCCTAAGTAAAATTTTTCTTAGTAAACAAAATTTGTCTGAGCAAAAACTTTTTGGCAAATGTTCCTAAGTAAAGTTTTTTGGTGAAAAACTTGTCTAGAAAATTCTTAAAGATTTTGTTGTTTTTACAAAGTATTTCCAAGTATATTCTTCTAAGTGTGCAAATTCTTTTAAAATAAAATTTTCCCAATTCTCAAAGTTGAAACTTTTTAGGGAAATTTGGATTCAAAATTTTGCCTAAGTAATTTTTTTAGCTTTTCACAAAATTTAGGCTTCTTTCACTATTTTTTTTGAAACACCTTGTCAAAAACTAATTGTTGGTAAAACTCAAACCTCCCTATTAGATACCTTGTTCACCAATGTTTATTTTTGATATATGTCAAAGGGGGAGGAAAGGTCAAAGTTCAGTATTATAACACAAATTCTTGAAAAATCTAGGGGGAGATTCCTTCCAGGGGGAGGGAACAAAAGTTAAAGCCTTTTTAATATTTTGCTTAAACTTAACTTTTTGAACTAGGGTTGCCATAAATCAAAAAGGGGGAGATTGTTGGTGCAGAATGCACCTAAGTCAAACCTGTGTTTTGATAATGGCAACATAGGTCAAAAGTTAAGTATTTCTTGTTTTCTAACAAGTTAATCAAGTGTGCAGGAAAAGCCCTAGCGAAGGACTGCTAGGCACTGGCAAAGGAATGCCAGGAAAGAAAGTCCTAGCGAAGGACTACTAGGCTCCAGGCGAAGGACAGTCTGGGACCGAAGCCCTAGCAAAGGACTGCTAGGCAACTGGCGAAGGACTGCCAGTTTACAAGACCTGACAAAGGACCGTCAGGCAAAAGTCCAACCAAAGGAACGGTTGGCATCAGGTAAATTCTCCCGAGAGGAGTAGGTGAGGATGCGTTCCCCGTCGAGGGAACAGTAGGCGTCGGTTCGACCTAGGGCTCCATTTTGGAGACCAAAGTCAGAACCAAGACAGCTAAGGCTGTATAAATCTAATAATTTATTATGTTATCGTGTTTTGGACTAACCCTGGATGCAGGACCGAAGGAACGTGAGTCTGCAGCTCAGAGTGCCTCAAAGGAGTGAGGCAACTGCTGACCAGGGCGCCCGGAGTGTCCCGGGCGCCCCCAAGGTGAACACCAAACACACAATCAAAAAGTGCGCTTCGACAGTACAAGCTGCGGGCGCCCCCGTGCTTCCGGGCGCCCCCGTTGCTCGCGGGCGCCCCCTGCGCTGCGGGCGCCCCCATGCGCTTACCTCGAACGAAGAAGCCATCGAAGCCAAGAAGATAGAACTTTGACCCGGTCAATCCGGGCACCCCGAGTCCTCAGGGCGCCCCGGTCAAAGCGGATCCAGAGGATCAGACGCGACCAAGACTTTGGCGGATCAAAGGTCACGTGGGGGGCGCCCCCGACGTCCCGGGCGCCCCCTAGCCCTATATAAAGGGCCCTCGACCCCAGGCTTCCAAGAACAATACTCTCAACGCCTCAAAGCTCTTCTACGCTCGTGCCTTGCTCCAGAAATGCTTCACCTCGAGCCGACGACGTCCCGCTGCCCCGAAAGAGTCGACCTACTCCGGACGTCGGTAAAGAAGAGCGTACTTAATTTATTATATTTTATTGCACTCATTTTGTAATTAAAATTGTGTAACCTATTTGCGCGAATATAGAATTGCCCAAAGTAAACGGTCAACGACCGTGGGCCTTGGAGTAGGAGTCGACACAGGCTCCGAACAAAGTAAAAAACCACTGTGTCTTTGTGCTGTGTCTCTTATCTTTATTTCCGCTGTGCACTTACTCTTAGTTTTCCGAAAAAGAACGATTTCCGATATTCACCCCCCCCTCTATCGGGCTTCTCGATCCAACAAGTAATATGAGAGAAGTGTCCTAAGGCAATCGCCTTATGATTGTAAACATTTATTCTAATAAATGATAATTCACTATTTGAGTATACATGTTTGTGTATTTGATTGAGATCTTAAACTCATCTACTGAATGTCCGCAATACAATTCACAGCATAAGAGAATTTGTGATGCGATCACAACTAGTGATTATCTCTAAATGTGCAATTGTGAAGTATTGAAATTATCCCTAGTCGATGAATTGATAAAAACGGACACTATCAATTCTGTTGAGACTAGCATGGGTTATTCTCTAATCAGCTGATTCTCACTGGCTGGTGACATTGGGATGTCCAGAGATAAACATGGATGCTAGTTAAGGGAACTAGTTCATTAGAGTGACTAGCTGTAAGACTTCATATGGGAATCTACATGTAGATATGTCAATGAAGTTCTTACTGCAGCTTAAGTGCGAGGTTCCTTTGACTTGCAGTGTTCAAGTCATCTTGGTCATGGAGATTTATATTTTAACATCTTAAGCAAGCATCTCCAAGGAGGTGTGGACCCAGGATGATTGGGTATAAGCCGAAGTGCCCGAAGATGTTTGAACAGCCTATAAAGGATTCACCACTCCTTGCGAGGAGATGTATACCCAGGCCTATCGTCGGATTGTTACTTAAAACCTCTGGCCAGAGTATATCATATTTAGAGTGCGAGTCTCTTAAATACATAGAGTAATTAGAAATCCAAAGGACGAGAAAGACACTACTTGGGCTAGGTGTGACGTAGTCAGTCTAGTGGGGACTGACACAAACAGACCATGTCCTGAACCAAGTGGGTATAAGGTGGTGAAGGAAATGGGGCACGATTCATTAGAGCTGCTGAAGGGTTTCAGAATTACTTCTGAGGTCAAACCGTTGATCTTTCGATTAATTGGGGGTCATGATGTACTACTAGGTGCCACTCATGATCGTTCTATAATTAGTTGATTATAGACGGCCAACATAAATCGAAAGACTATTTAGTCACACGCACTACGAGTAATCCGAGGGATTTAAAACGAGTTGAAAATTAGATTTTCCGATCAAGAGAAATAAGTCGAATCTGATTTAATCAGAGGCGCAACGGAAACTTAAAATGACTAAGTCTTTTGAAGGCTTAATGGGCGAATTAAATGAGTTTAATTCGCGATGGAATCGGCTTGGTTTGGCCGGCCAAAGAGGGTGTCCACCCTCTTGGTTTGGCCGGCCATTAAAAGGGGAATAAACCAATTTAATTGGTTTAATTAATAAAATAAATCTAGCGCGATTTGTTTTATAAATTATGGATAAATAAATTTGTATAAAGAAATTTATATAAATAAATTTATAGAAATTTATTTCTTTTTGGGAAATTAAAATAATCCGTGGAGTGGTTTATTTTAATTTTATAAAATCAATTATGAATTGATTTTTCCATTAAAAGAAAATTTTATAAATTTCTTATAAAATTTATTCCATAATTAAAGAGGAGAATAATTTGTTTTATTATAAAGTTAGTTATAATAAAACTAGGCATAACGGAATTATTCGTAAGAAAATTTATAAGATAAATTTCTTGTGAAAATTAATTCCGTTAATTCCGTTAAAGAGGAGACTTAGCAAGGGAGAGGTTACTATATAAAGGAACCAAAGGCTAGCCTTCAATTCCAATCAATTAAGTTGATTAAGAGTTAATCCTCTCCCTCTCTCTCTCTAATTCTCTTCCTCCCTTTTCCCCTTCTCTACCCTAGGGCCGGCGCCCCTTGAGGCAACTAGGGTCGGCGCCCCTTCATCCACCTAGGGCCGGCGCACTTCTTCCCTTAGGGTTGGTTGCCGTGAGCTATCAAGGAGAAGGAGAAGCCAAGACAAGAAGAAGAAGACGCGGATCACAACCCTCTCTTCCCGGAATTTAGATTCCATTTCTTGTTGGTGAGTTTCCATTCTTTTCTCTTGTTCTTCTAGTTGTGCCTTTAGAGAATCTAGTCCCTTACTTCGAGTTACGCGAGGTACTTAGTAAATTAGTTTACTTTTCTGCAAAGTTTTAATTTATGATTATGTCCACACACCATAAGGTTGCATGCTAGATACGTGGTTAAAATAATTTAGGAAATTATTTTATGCTAATTCTTCCACTGCACGTAAAAATTTAAAATTTTACGAACCCGTATCCTTGTCGACATGCACCGGGTCCCAACAGAGCCCATATTTTATTATGAGGTTGCTGCGGTAGTTCAATAATAGCCCATTAGTAGAGTGGGTTATTATTAATGGGTTGGGTTGAGGATCCGTTAGGAGAGCAAAACCAACTCCTCCATATGGTCCCCATTGTAGCCTATAAATACCTCATAAAGCCATGAAACCAAGACCTAATCAAGCCTATCCTATTCTCCCTCTCTCTCTCTCTCTCTCTCTCTCTCTCTCTACTAGGGTTAATTGGCGTCGGCGGCTAAAGGAGGAAGAAGGATTGGTGCAAGGGGAGAAGAAGAAGAAACTTCATCTTCTTCTCTTCTATCCTCTTGAAGGGCTTGCGCAACATTGGAGTTTTGTTTGGCCGGCGCATCTTCATCCCTTGGTGGTGTTCGGCGCCGCAAGCAAGAAGGGAGCAAGGAGGGGGGTTTCGGCTAGGGTTCAAGTGAAGGAGAGAATTCTTTCTCTTCTTCTTCTTCTTCTTCTTCTCTTCTTTCCTTTGGCCGGCGTATCCTTGAAGCAAGGTGTTGGCCAGCGGCACAAGGAAGGGCTAGGGTTTGGTGGTCGGCGCAAGCAAGAAAGAAGGAGACCTTTCTTCTTTGGTGGTCAGTGCAAGCAAGAGAAAGAAGAAGGATACTTTTGGTGGCTTTGTTTCTTGGAAGATCGTCGCCCACACGACGTCCAAGATGGGGATAGGAATACGATAGAAGATCAAGAGTTAAAACAAGAGGTATAATCTTGTTTTTATTTTATTCTTGTTTAATTGTATTCATTATTTTTATCATGGGCCCCGAAGATAACACACAAGAACCGGCGATCTAATAATTCGTCATCTATTTCGCGACTAATCGATAAAGGAGTTAGATTGCTTGAACAACAAGTTTGTTCAAGCGATCACTCAATCGAATAACACGATGATGAAAAAGGTCGTTTAGAATGTTTTCTTTCCATTCGGATTAGTTCTAATCAATAGAATTTTAATCCGGGGATATGAAGAGGAACTCCTCCCGCAACGAAACCAATACACACATTTTGTTATCTACAATGTAAAGTAACAGACAATTGCATATATATAACAAATATAAAATGCAAACATATGATCATTTTGATTCTTATTCCAAAATAGATGTTCATACAAAAGCTAGGCTTATAGTATACATCCTAATAGATGTGTGTGTCAATATGATTATGTTAGGTTTTCATGTTGGCTTGATGTGTGTGTTTGAGTCTTGCAGGACTTGGTAAACCACACATGAAGAATAATGGAGTGAAGCATCCGAGGGACGAGAGCCGAAGGAAGAGGACTTCAAAGGGCGAGCCGAGGAAGTAGACTTCAAAGGCCACTACTAGAAAAAATGCATTTAACAACAGCGAATCACTGTTGTCGTAGGCCAAATACCACTGTTGTTAAAGGTCATGTTGTTAAAGGGGGGGTCTACGACAACAGTGAATCACTGTTGTCGTATATCACATTCGACAACAGTTTGACAACAGTTATAAAACCGTTGTCGTATATCAATAACAACAGTTTATCACCGTTATCGTATGTCATATTCACCGTTGTCTTTTATTATATTCGACAACAGTTTTTATAACCGTTGTCGTATATCAATAACAACAGTTTATCACCGTTGTCGTATGTCATATTCACCGTTGTCTTTTATTATATTCGACAACAGTTTTTATAACCGTTGTCGTATATCAATAACAACAGTTTATCACCGTTGTCGTATGTCATATTCACCGTTGTCTTTTATTATATTCGACAACAGTTTTATCACCTGTGTTGTCGTATGCCACCGTTTATCTACAACAGTTTTATCCACAACAGTTTCATACCAATTTGACAACAAGAATATTTCCATTATACTTTCAATTAAAAGGTAATAATTTAACCTCGAAACAAAAACTACTATATATATCAAACATCATCAACATATTTACAATAACCTTTATACAAAGATCCACCACAAGCTTTCTACAGATGAAAAACCATAAAAGTATCTTTTGTCCAAAAACCTTTATACAGACGAAACCACTAAAGTATCTTCTGACCCAAATTACAAGAGTTCATAATTCTGACCCAACTAAACTTACAATGAAGTTCCAATCACAAAAATTATAGCTTGGAAGGTCAGATTAATGGTCTTCAAACATGATCGCGAACAAGTCCCTGCAGCTGGAAAAAAGAGAACAAACACTCTAATTAGTTATTCTATTAAATGCATATGTCCAATAAAAAATGATCCATGAAGATATGTATCAACAAACAACAAAAATAACAAACTAACAAACAAACAGTGAAGACATACTCATTGACAAATTGTCATGTTGATGTTGAAATTGTCATATATATATAAAAGAATTGTAATTCAAACCAATCAGTGAAGACATACTCATTAACAAATTGTCATGTTGACGTTGACAGAAATTCTTTAGTGTTAGTTTTTGAACCAAAGGGATGAAAGGGATGCGTGAATGACCATCAAAGAGGTTTAATAATACTTTCTTGTTGGACATTTTCTGACAAAAAGAAAAACATATAATGCATACCACCCCTAAACCTCATACACATTGCTGCTACCAGTAGATGAATGTCTAAGGCTGAGATGGGATAATAACAAATTTAGAAGTTCAACACCTAAAGAATAAAATAGCAAATAATCATATTTACCAGGAAATGTTTAAAGCTTAGTAACTAACATTTACATACCTATTATCAAATATAATCCTGTATACAATCAGCTATCGCGGAGCGCACTTCATCAATTTCATCTTGGGAGTACTCTGCTTTTGCAAACTATGAACAAAAACACATTATATGATTGTACAGAATAAAACATAACAACTTGAAAAAATTTATAACTAGATAACTTTAAATATTTGAGATAATAAAGAAATTATTACTATCGTTCGGAATGCATCCCCCTCGATTGATGTAACTTCTTCAGTAATTTGCTTCATAAATCTCATCACATAATATCCACATTGTTTGGCATCCGGTTGCCTAGGAACCTAAGGCAAAGATAATTCATATTTTTAATGCTTAAAATACCAATATTATACACAATAAAAAATTTTGATTTAAATAGAAGTACAAATACCTTAATCACTTCCCACTGTACTTGTTTTCTTCCTTTTCTTCCTTGGAACGAATTAAACAATTTTATTGCCCTTCAATTATACATTAGGTACAGTATTTGATAAACTATTGTTTTAAGACTAATTTAGATGCATACTAACTAATTTTATTGCTGAAGTCGATACCGACGATGCAAGCCATGCCAGCAACAAAGGCTGCAAAAGCAGCAGAAAAGCTGAAGAAGAACAGGCAAACAGAATTAGGACCTTACAGAAAAGTATTTTATTATTTGAAGATCCAAAATACAAGGAAAAAAGAAACATGATCTTAATAAAATCAACTTTCTGGGAAAAAAATAGAGAAAGAAGAGTAATGTTCTTTCTTATGCCAATTTAGGATGTTAATAAAATTCAGAAGCAACTAAACAAAGAGAAAATAGAAGAAATAAATAAATAAGTAAAGAACAGAAAATAAAAACAACCACAACTGTAGATAATCAATTTGTCCTCTAAATGCAAGAGACTAAATTTTTTTAGTTAAAACTGTTTGCGCATCTACATTGTGCTTCCATATCTTATAAGTGAATAAGGATGTACATATATGGCAACCCTCAATACCAAGGAAATATCAACAAAGATTAACTAATTATGATGAGGGTTGCTTCATTCATATTGCTGTGGATGGCAGCAATCCAACAACAATAACAACAAAGGGCATTCTAAGTCATTCGAGGACTACTAATATCCATTTGTGAGCTATGGCATAATTAAAAATTAATGGATATCTAGAATTTAACTTAGTCATAATAATTAGACTTCTGCTCATATTCACTTAAATGCTAGGATGCAGATATGCGTACACCAAGGTGTTTCCTTAAGAAAATAACAAAGATAGAAGTTGATTTGGGTTCTTTATTAACTGGCACTATTCTTATAGTTTGATATTCAGAACAACATAACATTTTCATGCACCAATATATGTCATTTTGATTGTTTTCTGAAGAACAAATGATAACCACTACAGGAAATGATAACCAAAAGAAAATTTGTGAACGTGACTCCAAGATGGACTGAGTTTGCAGAATAAAATACAATGTTTAATTGTATCCTTCTAGGTCCTACATACATCAGTGAAGTTTAATTGTTTCATACTAACATAACAAACATCTTAATACAGGATACGACTATACTTGCATCAACAAAACAAGAAAAGAGATAAACCTTTCGTTCTTGGTAGATGCTTCCAGAAATACTTGAGAAACTATTTGACAGCCATCACTGCGAGTGAGAGACTGCAAATATATCATATTATTTGCTTTCCTCTTATCAAAACATGTTCTTCGTATGCTTAGATCCAGTGGGATAGTCTTTAATAACTCTTTCTCAATTAGAACCATCGGAGAAAAATAATAGCATTATTAACCCAGAAAACATTCAATCTCACTTAGCACAAGAAGAATCTTCGAGATTAGCAGAGTTCTTTGCAACAAAACCTACAGTTTTAAGAATTACAACAGTAAACCAAAGAATCAAGCATCTAAACCAATTAAGACGAAAACTAACCATAGCGAAGGGGAAGGGACGCGATTCATACGTTGGCTGGAGAAGGGATGACACCGCCCGCACCCTGAATCTTCAGCGCCTTCTTCCTCTCCTCAAGCTCACGGATCTTTTGCATCTGGAGCATCCGCTCCATGACGAGCTCGTACTCGCACTTCTCGTAGACATGGCGCTCGTTCTCGCACTTCCATGGCAGAAAGAACTCAGCGGTGCGGCACTTGTTGAGAGGAATAAGGAGATGAGCGCACTCATCGCGGTAGGGGATGGGAACCCTGTTCTCCTCCATCTCCTTCTGCGTCGCGATCATCGGCTTCGAAGATCCCAGCTTCACCTCTTCCGCCATTGCTCCACCAATCGATCTCGCTCTCGCTCCTCCTCTCTCTCCGTATCCCCCTCTATCGATCGAATTTCACACCCTGGAGACCGCAGTGCTCGGTCTTGCAAACAATTTTTTGCCCTAGGGAAGGAGATGCCAGAAACCATAGAGTAGGAAACTAACCTGGTTGACGAATTGATGGGCGAGCAGGACCGGATCGGTTAGAGACGGCGGCCTCAAGCTCGAACAAAACCCTTGCCTTTTCTTCTCATGGCCAGGAAACCTCAAAGAGGAGCAAAACCCTTACCTTTTCTTCTCGTGCGTCGAGGGGAGGGGGAGATGCAAGCACGGCGAAGAGGGGACGGAGGCGCGTCGTCGGGCAAAAGGGGGTGGCGCGTCGTCGGGAGAAGGAGGAGGTGTTGTGCGTGAAGTTAGGGCTCGAGTATATGCTTTAAAAACAAATATAAAGAGGTTAATTTATTTATAAAAAGAAAACATATTTAATTTTGTTTATTGCTTGAACATCACAACAATACAACAACAACAGTTTAATATAACTGTTGTCTATTGTTATAATAGACAACAGTTTATCACATCAGTTGTTGTAAATCCCGCCTATAGACAACATTTATTTTATAACTGTTGTCGTTGAGTATACATACGACAACATTTTGTTATTACTGTTGTCTTTTTACGTATACAGACCAACAAAAACAACGGTTAATACTAAAACTGTTGTTAAATTGACATACGACAACACTTTATCAAAAAACCGTTGTCGATTATGTGTTGTTGAATGCAAAAATTCTAGTAGTGGGCATACGTGAAGGATGACATGGAGACAAGCCACGGGCTTGTGTGTGCATCCGAGGGATGAGAGCTGAAGGAAAAGAACTTCAAGGGGCAAGCCGAGGAAGTGGACTTCAAGGCATATGCAAAGGATAGACTTCGGAAAGGTTGAGAGTGGGCTTGTAAGCAGGGCAATCGACTGGCAAGGGAAGCAATCGACTGAAATTATTGAGAGTACACTATAGCAGTCGACTGGTATGGGAACCAGTCGATTGATCTTTCTATAAAGTCGAACAGCATGTAGCAGTCGACTGGTCTGGGGACCAGTCGACTGGTCTGTTCGAAATCCAATCGTTGGCTGGATACCAGTCGACTAGCCTGAGGGCTGTCAACTGGTGTCGTGGCTGAGCTATTTTGTTAACAACTCTCTCTTCTATTTAAAGAGGAGCTTGAGACTTGGGTTAACTTTTATTGTGAAATCCTTGCTCAAGTATTCAAGCTCCAAGTCTCCTCTCTTCCTCCTAAACCCTAGCTCTCATCTTGTAAAGAGGAGGAGGCTTTTTGAGAGGTTGTTCACGACCGAGAAGGAGAAAGCATTATCTGGAGATTGTCGGTGTAGCGACCCGCCTTCTCCTGCCTTAGACGGATCGTTACTTTTGTCTACTTCTCGACTCTAATGCACGACTAAAAATGCGGAAATCTTTTTTTTTCTTTTTAATCTATCTAAGAATGATATTCTAACTCAAATAGTCATGCATAATACCATGTCACACTTTCTTTCTCAAAAACTCGTAAGAAAATACTTATTGAAACTTGCCTCGCCCAACTCAGCTTACGGGTATCAGTCGACTGATACTGTACCAGTCGACTGATAAGTCTGAAACCTGTTTTTCAGATTCGAAGCCTTGTTTCAAAACTCCACCAAACCTATACTTTCGAGCCATATAAAATCATGACACCATTTCTATACTCAATACCAGTTTTCTAAACAATTTAGCCAATCAAAACGAATCCATAAACTTGAAATTAGGACTTTTGCGGAATTTAGCAAGTTATGAAAAATCTACATAGACTTTAAGCTAGAGTTTGTACCAAACTTAACTTCTAACCATTGAAACTCATCACACAAAATTCTGAAACATCCCTAAGGCATTATCAAATGAGAAAGCAACTTTTCTAAACATACTTAAGCAATAAAAACTTGATTAAAAGGGAAATTAATACTATCTTGGCACATGCATCTATTTCTCTAACAAAGTATCAATATTTCAAACCACCCACACTTCTACTCATCCAATGCAATCATAAGGATATGTATGCTAAATGAAATGACATGGAATCTTTACTCTAAGAACTTGAGCATGTAAAACTATCCAAAACTTAAATGTTCGCTAAACTCCATAAAGCAAGAACTTGAAATTTGAATAAACTATAACATTGTAATTCAAATAACTAAATTGTCTCGTCTCAAAGATCTCTCCAAAATCAGCCACCACACACACTTTACTCAGCACCGCCTCGTCGCCTTCCTTCAGAATTGCTTGCCTTTACCTTTATCTGCAGTAAGAGGAAATGCAACTAGTAAGCAAAAAGCTTAGTAAGTACTATCTAGCTCACAAAATCTCGAAATGTGCAAACATGCTTCTTGAACAATATGAAAATCATATGAGATACTTATATGCTTGGAAGAAAACTAAGAACATGTATAACTCAAAACATGCATACTCAAGCATTAATAAATCTCAATTTACTTTTCTTGGCTCAACTTGAAACTTTAGCTATTCTTTAACTTTTTGAAAACTCTTTAAACTTTAGAAACTTTGCTAAAGCATATACTTGAAAATAATAATCACTTGGATCCACTGAAGACGTAAGTACCATCTCATGCGCGTTCCCTAAAAGGTTGGGGTAGCGAGCCACCAATCCTAATAGAGCAGACCTTGGTCTACCAAGGCCAAGACCTTGGAATTGGACACCTGGATTTCTTTAACGACGCCCTTGGACGCCGGGTACTGGCCTTAGAAAATAAAATAGCTTTTCTTTCTTTTCTTTCTTATCTGTAAATGCCTTGGCATTTTCTCGAGCACCTTGCGTGCTAAAATCCCTAAGTCTTGACTTTTGAGGATTTCTTAAGGCCTTGGCCTTTTCTTTTCTTATCTGTAAATGCCTTGACATTTTCTCGAGCACCTTGCGTGCTAAAATCCCTAAGTCTTGACTTTTGGGGATTTCTTAAGGCCTTGGCCTTTTCTTTTCTTATCTTTATCTTCTCTTTTCTTTTCTCATAGCTTTTCTTGGACCCTAACCTCATATAGGGCACTCAATAAAATATATAAGCATATAATGAACTAAGATCACATGCAAAAATCTTAACAAGAAGTAAATATCTCTTTTAAAAACTTTTAAGGGAAATTCTTACGAAAAAACCGCCTCTTACTGCAGGTGAGCAGTACTTACATTGATATCTTGGACTTACAACCAAGATTGACGTCTAGGGCTCGGAAGAAAATTGAGATCTCGGAGAATTCTTCGCGCCTACGCGTTCCTCTCGTCGCGGGGATCCCGAATATAGGAATATCTCTCGGAGGAGAGCCTTGGCCAGCCCTCTAGGGCTTGATGTGGTGTCGCCCAAGAGAGGAGAGGGGAAAGGAGTCGGCGCAAGGTGCTGGGCGAGGGAGAGAAAGGGTTTAGGTTGAGAGAAAATAAAATTTCTCTCTTTAATTATCTATTTATACTTATGGGGCGAATTTACTTAATTATACCTTATCTATTGTTTCGCCCAGTTTATTTCAACAAAACCAACCAGCCCAGCTGGTCGCGCGCGTGCTTGTTCTTTCGGTGGTCGCGGGTTCGAACTCCCTGCTTGCTCTTTAACATTTTTCTTTTTTTAAATATACTAAACGGACTCGGAAAATTCCCTAAAAATATTCTAAAAATCCCTAAAAATATCTAGAATATTTCTAAACCATTTTTAAATAATTCTAAGGACTTTAAGAACTAAAAATGGGAATTTTGGGGCGTTACAGTCGGGAAGTGATCTACCAAAGGATCAAGGATTCGTCCACCTCAAGGACATGCTGTGGAGAAGGAGTAAGCAATCTCCGAACCACGTAAATGATAAAGTGTTAGCATTGTTCTAATTGATAGTTTGAGTTTTCGCTTGCACTAACAATTGTAGGAAGAAAGTAAATTGGAAGAAAAGTTATTCACCCCCTCTCTAGCCGTGCCATCGGTCCCAACACCTGCAACGTAAACCCTTGCATATTTAGTACTACACCCGAGTTCTGGAGATGTAGTGATCCTTACCGAGACGTTATAGTCGGACCCTGCAACACATTTCTTCCGGGAATCATCCTAGCATTAACATAATAGTTTAATGGATCCATTCATTAAGTATTTGTCTTAGTTTTTTTACATTGGCTAGCAACTTAATGCAACCCTCTTAATTCTTTTATCCGGGTTTGGGACCGATCATGACTACGTCGTCACAGGCAGAGAAAATTCGATTTACTTTAGAGAGGTCACTGGAAAACTTTCATGAAACATAATTGATCACCTCCAGGATTAGTGGGCGTAAACTTAATATTTAGTCTCAATTATTTTTTTTAAAAAAAACCTTTGTTCATCATTTTATGAGTGTACCAATTTGTAATTAAGCTAACGTTTGGCTTATCCTTCAACCCCCACAAACCTCACCTGATCAAAGCATCAAAAGATTGTGCAACTTGTTCTTTCTTTCTATCCATCACTATCTCTCAATTACTAACTAGAAGACTCTCCCTAATTCCTTCCTTTAAACCGATTAAGGTATGAACTATGAAATGATTGACAACTTGTTCTTTTCCTCCATCGCGTGCGCGCACGCACACACCCACTCTCTCAAAAGTACTGAGAAGCTTCACCTAGTCAACCTCATCAAAACTATCAAGAGTTTTACACCTTTTTCTTCTCTGCATCGCTCTCAAACACCTGCGGATTTGGATGCACTAAGACGCCGTATTTGACTCCTGAAAGAGGAATTAGTCACCAAGTTTTCAATAAACATCTGTTCATGCATGGATCATGCAGTACAAACAAAGTTGTAAATAGGCTTTTGAATACGTGTTTTTCTATATGCTAGCTTCTATGAGTCTACTCAATCAGTTATGCAAAAACTGAATATAATAAAACTAGGATTAAAACATCTTAAGCGAGGTGATTGTCTCTGTTAAGGAAAGAAATTGACTCTCTGTTATAATATTAAATCAAACTAATGATAATCATAATCATAATAAAATGATGAAACAATTTCATCTTATCTGAAGATGCATTAAGCAACGCACTCTACTGGGTCCACGTATTACCTAACTTGGAGATTATGTGATAGCGTTCACCACAGTATATTAATTATTTAATTAGACCTTTTAACTATGTAAAATTATTTAATACAACCTTTGCAACTTTTTAAAAACTATATAACACAATCTTGTTTAGTTTTGCAATGCTTATAAAATTAATTCGAGTTAAAATAAATTAACCTTTAATTAAAATACAATTGTTCCTTAAAAATTTTATTACATAAACTATATGTTTATTTCACAATTACTCTCTATTAATTTATTAAATTGGACAAATTAACTATATATTAATTAATAAATGTAATTAAAAGTCCTTTTCCTTCTATATGCTTACACTATTTAACAACCTAACAAAGTAATAAAATTACAACCTATCATGTAAATCCCTTGAACAACCCCAATTTGAAAAATCTATTCAAGTTGAAAACTTGAAAAAAGAAAACTCCACCTTAAAAGGTAAAGTTCAAAATCTTAAGAATTTAGTAGAAACTTTCACAACAAGATCTAAGAACCTTGACCTAATTAATTCTTGGATCTCAAAAAGAGGTATAAAAAAAATCTGAAAATCGAATATAAATCAAGATCAACTAATAGATTTTTTATCTCCTTTACCCACCCACGAAAGAACCAGAGAAAAGCGTGAATCCTGAAAGCTTATCTAACAAAGCAAGTAGAGCAAAATCAGTACTATATCCGTAAAAATAACATCCACTACATCAATCCAAAACACCCAACAAACCATTCAAGGGAGGCTCCAAACTAGTTGGCATCTCAAAACTAACCTTACCCGTTAGGTTACATAGGAATAGATAATTCAGAACTAAGTCTTAACTTGAAAAGATTATGGACTAGTACAAAGTTCTATGGGTACAGCCAAATTTGAAAATTCTGACTAGGCATGTGGTAACCTCTAATGATGTCTAGGTGACTTACCATAGCTTGGGAGCTTATCCAAGGAAGCTCGCTTGGGGAGCCCAAAGCTATACTTAAGCTAACTCATGTTAAGATGACTCCTAACAATTTGAATTAACGTCATCTCACAAAATTATAGGACTACCTTGGTTGACAACTTTAGACCGGGTAAGATGATTAGGGACAACAAAATTCAAATTCTTGTTTGATAAAACTTTAATTCAATTTTAACCTAATTAAAATTCTACTTTAATTCAATTTTAACCTAATTAAAATTTTATTTTAATCCAACTTTAACCTTAATTAAATTTTTACCTTAATAAAACCTTAATTAATTAAAAAAACTTAAACCTAAATTAATTTCAAAATTTAACTTCATTTTTTTAACTTAAAATTATTTTAAAAAATTTAACTTCATTCATAAAAAAATAATTTCAAAATTTAACTTCATTTTTTTCTTTAAATTAATTTCAAAGTTTAATTTCATTTTTTAACTTAAAAATATTTTCAAATTTTTATTTCACTTTTCTTCTTATTAAAAATTATTTCCAAAAGTTTTAAGTTCATTTTTTTCCTTAAAAATTAATTTCAAAAATTCAACTTCCAATTTTTTCTTAAAAAATAGTTTCAAAATTTAACTTCAATTTTTTCTTCTTAAAAATAAATTTAAAAATTTTAACTTATTTTTTTAAAATTAATTTAACTTTATTTTTTTTAAAATTAATTTCAAATTTTAACTTCATTTTTTACTTAAAATTAATTTCAAAATTTAACTTCATTTTTTTTTAAAATTTCAAAATTTAATTTTAATCATTTTTTACATAAAATTTAATTTACAATTTAAACTTTAATTAAAATCTAGATTTTAAACTTAATTAATTTTCAAACTTTAACTTTAGTCCTTAATAAAAAAAGATAAAATTTTAACATTAGTTAATATTAATTAAGTTGTTCAATTAATGTTAACTTAGTCAAAATTTCAACCTTGATTTTTAAAAATTTAAAGATTAATTTCTTTTAAAATCTGTCATTCCATACCTTCAACAACATTTCATCCTTAATTAATGAAATCGGAAAAAGACCAAACGAAGGTGCCTTAGCTAAGCCGAGACACCTCCCATGCATGATAGAAGGAATCCCACTCAAGTAAGGTAAGGAACCTCAAAATCAAATTGAGGTGCCTCACTTGATAACTAAGGTGTCTCAGGACCAAATTAAGGCGTCTCAATTCATAAAAAGGTAGAAAACCAACCGAACCCTTATTTTTTACGCTGAAACCCTTGATTGCTCACATTCTCTTCTTCTCAGCTGGCGAAGGTGCCTTCCTAGTTAGAACTCTTGCCAAAATCTCAATCACAACACTCCAAAATGCCTCCTAGGTAAATTCTAACTCTTAGATCTAGTTTCCTTCAAACCTATTCTTAATATAGTGCTTGTCCTAACAATTATCTAAAGATTGGTTGTAGTATGATTAAATAGGAAGAAGCGGATCCTAAATCCTCCATCCATTAGTATGAGGGATGCACCCTCTACGGACAGTAGATTTTCCACTAAGCGGCTGAGACTTAGGCATTTAGAACACACCTTTATCCCCCTTAAGACTAGATGCCTAAACTAACCCTACTTCAATAGCTACTATTTAGAGCTAGTTGAGATTTTTGAGTACTATAAGTTGAACCGACCATTGTATTGTAGTCAATCCTATGACTTGACCTTATCTTCTCAATTTTCCAATAATTTAGTGAGAGTTGATGACTTGGCATACTCCATTAGAGTTGTTGGGAGGGACTTTACATTTTCTCCCACAGTCTTGATTGATCACTTAGGGCTTAGGACTTCCACCCATCCCTTCCTTTGCTACCCCAGTAGAGAGTTGTCATTTGGTGAGCCCTACTAACATATTACTTTGGATACCATCCATATGTATTTTTTTTAGAGTAGAGAGGACTCCTACAGTGACTAACATTAGGTTACTATTCCTTAGAGTCTAGGATTACATTCTATATAGGGTTCTCACTGCTTGTATTTTGCCTATCACATCTTGAGATATGCTGACCATCCATTCATCTTATTCCTTCTTTCTATATGCCCTATGAGAGAGATTGGACATTGACCTAGCTTCCCACATATTCCATAATATAATCCATGCATCAGGCACTGTCACAAAGAAGAGAGTCCATATGCCCTACTGCCACATCTTGACAACCCTATTTGCATGCAACTATAGGTATTGACATCTCCCAGGGATCACTCATTCTACTGAGTGAGTATGATTTTATTGGTCAGCGACATATGTCCTTAGCCCAGATAGAGGTTAGAGCTCAGGGGGTTCTATCTTGGAGAGGGGGTGCTCCACCTGTTGGACCTATTTTAGTTAGCCGTAACAGCCGAGCAGCCAGCCGATCAGCTAGTTGAGCAAGCAAACAAATGATTAACGAGGTTTTTTCAACTTCGGGTGACCGGCCCGGCCTCACGAAAGTTTCCCACGGGCCGCCCAAATGATTAATGAGGTTTTTTCTAGATCTTTATGGATTTGACTTCACTAGGTCCGTCGAGCGACGACTTACTCGATTCGAGGAGTCCTTACTCTCAATCCGGCAATCTATTTTTGACCTTCATGAGGAGATCCGAGGTACAATTGCAGGACTTTGTGAGGAGGTTCGAGATTCAGTCGTTGGGCTTCACACTCAAATCACTACCGGATTTCACAGGATGGAGGACCTACTTCACTCACTTGATCATCCACCTCCACCTTCTCTAGACGAGGTCTAGTTATTCTTGATAGACATTAACTAATTTTGTATTTTGGAACTATGGTTGCACTTTAGGCTTTCACTGTCTTGATTTTGCTACTATATTTTTGTTGTGTTGTTGTTAAATCCGACAATTTTGACGCGATCCAGAAAATTTTTCGGAAAAGATACTAGGGTTTCCATGCTTTCAAACAAGATTTGGGGATTAAACTGGTTCAATACTAAATTAGAGGGGGGTTTCTATAAAATCCTATAAATTAGTTGGGATTAAATGCAAAAAGACCAAAATAAGAGCTGGTTAGGGCTCTGTTTCCGCCGCAGCCGAGCAGCAGCCGAACACTCACTTCCCTCCTCCTCTCCTACACTCGCGAACCCTAGCTCGACGCTGAGATCTCGACTCCTTCCTCCTCCCTGCCGAATCGCTGCTTCTCCCACCTTTCATATGCCGACCGCTCGATCCGCGTGGCGCCGCTGCCCTGCCATGTTACCGCGGGCCAAGCTCTATCTCCCGATCGTAACCAAAGCCACTGTTGGATCCCCCGTCTTCCACCTCTCTTGCGAAGGGCATCCCCTTGAAACCGCATCGCCATTTTCAAGCTTGATCGAGATCCAAGCCTGATTGAAGTTAGGGTGGACTAGTTTTACCTGCGGCAAACCATTGGGTTGAGGGGTCCGAAGCTGCCTTCTTCTGTCTTGCGATCAGTGACCCTGGTGATGATGGATCAGGAAGCTAGATGAGGTCGCCTCTTGGTTGTTGACCTACTGGTTTGGGAACAAGGGGTGGTCGACGGCATGAAATCAGGTAAATTCTGGATCTGTTTTGTAGCTATTTCAGATTGAATGGTTGAGGATGGAGTATACTCAACGCTATTTCTGAATTGGAGTTGTTTTCGATTTGGGGTTAAGGATTATAAGGTTCCAGAATCAAATTTCTGTTTTGTTATGGTTCATGATGCTCAGTAATGATTCTGTTTTTGGTTTCAGATGTGAGCTCAGGATCTTGAGTGTGTGTCTTGGGTGATAGCTCAGATAGGGAACTGAGATTCACTGATCTTCCTCCTCCGTGATGGTCCGCAGGATTGGAGCAAGGGGAGTTGTCGGCAACACAAAACCAGGTAAGGATTGGGTTATTGTAGTATGAATTGAAATGGAATTGTGGAATTGGGTATGGTTTATCTCCGTTCGATTTGTGTTCTGATGTGAAGGGTAGCATACAATGAGATTGAGTTCTGTTTAGATTTAGATATCTTGGATTTTGGTTGTAGTGTTGTGGTTGGATCTTGTAATATGATCTATTGGTTTCATATGGAGTAAAACATGTGGATGAGTCAGTTCAAGAGTTGTTGGGTAATTGTCTTTCCCGGATATTCACTTCGGTTGCTTTGTTTTACTTGCCATGAGGATTATGTTTTGAGAACTCGATTTGATATGGTTGGATTCGGTTATGTTTGGTGGAGGTTTTGATCTTGAGTTAGATCTTGGGTTAGGTTTAGATTAAACCTAAGTTGAACTCAATCGCGGAAACTTGTGCTAATCATTTATCTTGGGATAATTAAAAATAATTACGGTAATTAGGCTAATCCTGATACGGTCTAGGGATTTGTTTAGCTACTTGATAATTGTTATGATAGCTAAAATTGTGTCTGTTGATACAGGACACTGATTGCTTTTGGACTTCCGGACGAAAGGTTCTTATTTGACACGGACTACTCCTATTTTGAGGCGGGTACTTCTTGCTTGTTCTCTTTAGATCCACTTTATCTTTATGCATGACTATTTGATATGATGCAGTAGGTTGATATTGACCTTTATCTGCTACCGCTTTGTTATCCTGCTTGACACTTATGCTTGACCTTGGATATGATCTAAATTTCTTTCTATACAGTCTCGTTTATTTGTTATCTGATTCTGTATAGCATTGATATGAGCATGAGTTTGTGGATAGGGATTAGCACACCATTGTATGGTTGCATTGGTTGATTTTGGTCATACTTGCCCGTGTGTCTAGGTATGGACTAATTGGGTTATTGTTGCATGTCACCTGATATTTGCATTGGTTGATTCTGGTCATACTTGCCCGGGTGTCTAGGTATGGACTGATTGGGTTATTGTTGTATGTCACCTGGTATTTGCATTGGTTGATTATGGTCATACTTGCCCGGGTGTCTAGGTATGGACTGATTTGGGTTATTGTTGTATGTCACCTGATATTTGCATTGGTTGATTCTGGTCATACTTGTCCGTGTGTCTAGATATGGACTGATTGGGTTATTGTTCCATGTCACATGATGTCTGCATTGGATGATTCTGTTATTACTTGCATGTGTACTTAGATGCATGATGGTTAGGTTATTATACCTGTGATCGACCTATGCATGTTATGTTGAGTATGATGACCTGGTAGGGGTTGCATGTGTTTGAGTCATGCACCATACCTGCACTGTTGCATGCCGGCGATCAGCGACTCCCTTGTGGTTGAGCCTATCGTCTTCCGATACATGATATGCACATACGACCACTCATGGGTTAGTGGATACCGTTAGGTGTGTGCATTTGCCCTGTATTGCTCCACACGGTCACTATTTGGAGGGTGGTTCCGGTGCGTGGTAGAAGCTAGGGATCCTTTCTCTTCCCATATACTAGAGGAGATGAGAGCGACGCTCCCTCATATATACATGGGGTAGGGGGGCGGTCCCCCGCTAGCATCCTGTCCACTCGGTCACTGAGGAGCAGTGATAGCAGAGTGCGTAAAGTGTCACAGCTCTACCCACTCGGCCGACACAATATCGCCTGTCTCGGTGGCTTGACTGGAGTTAGGGGGTGACCATGGCATTGCATCATGTGCATATGATGCATTGTGCATTTTAATTGTGATTACTGCATTTATTTGCTGCACTTGTTTGACATGCATGTACAGGATATACTTATGTGTGGTTTGATGACCCTGCACTTGCTCGTGTTGGTACGAGTCGTTTATGGTATGGATAGACTGATTTCTGGTATGTACAGTCAGTTATTACTTTCAGTTATGCATATTCTGCTATTCCTGTTGAGACTGTATCCTGTTGTTTCTTTATAGCTTATTCAGCTATTTTGTTCAGCCATGCGTATCTATCTATATACCCGCGAGTCCACTTGGACTCACCACCCGTCGTAATATTTTTTTTTTCAGGTTGATAGCTCGCCGGAGGAGTCCAGTTGCCAGTCCCGGGTCCCCACGACTCCATTTGGATGGGAGCTTCCGCTGATTTTGTTTTCTTTGATAGAATAGTAGATGTTTTGTATTCGTTTTGTTACCGTGGGCTTGTATTGGATTTATTCATACGGTATTATATTTTTGAGTCATCTGTTGGACTTTGTGCTTGTGGTTTTGCTACGCACCTGCCCAGGGGCAGCTCAGGTGAGTTTATATTTCCAGTATACGGTGTTTCATATTTCGTTGTTATCATTTTTTATATATTATATACCTGTTTTGAGGCCTGAGGCCTAATTATGAACTGCGCGTGTTATACTTATGTGTAAATTGTCCGCCGGACAGGGGAGATGCTGTCCGATTTTATATTGGATCAGCGGCTCCAATGGTCTCGGGGCGTGACAATTTATTTTGGTATCAGAGCTCAGGTTGCGAGATACCTCGGGTATTTGCGGATTTTTCGATGTTTATCTGATACCAATTTATTTTGGTATCAGAGCGTAGGTTACGATGCCTACTTATTTTTGCGTTGTCCGGACTTTTCGAATGTTTATCTGATACCAATTTATTTTGATATCAGAGCTCAGGTTATCGGATACCTTGAGGGCTTGTGGATTTTCGGTAATTATCTGATACCAATTTATTTTGGTATCAGAGCGTAGGTTTGCGATGCCTACTTGTTTTACGGGATTTACGGATTTGTCGGAGTTAAATCTGATACCTACTCGGTAGGTGTCGGAGCTCGGGTTTGACGAGGTCTACCGGAGTACATTTCGGATTTTTCGGAGTCGCTTTTGCGGTGTGATTTGTACTCTGGGACCTGGCAGCAACGGGACATCTCCAGGCGGCAAGAGGTATATCTTCTGGACCTATCCTACTTTTAGTATTCACTATTAGAGTTTGTATTGGTTAGATTACCCTACCATGGTGGAATCATATATTCATACTGGATGGATAGATATATGTAGACTTGGTTTAGTTGGATTGACAGTTTGTCAATCTATCTTATTCGTGATCGTTCATGGGAGCGATTCGTTGATACATTGTGGATGAGATCTTGGAGCAGAGAATGTTAATTCTCTAGTAGCACCGATTGTTGCGTCGGAAACTCATGGTCGAATATGTCATCAACCTATTGGAGGTTAAGGATTTTGGTTTTCCTAGACCTTACTATTTCATAGTAAGTGTTTTAGCTATTATTAGCTAAGCGAGAACTAGGGTTGCCTACAGTGGTTGGCTCGATCAGTATAGGATTGACATACCCTGGTTGAAGGAGTTTAAGACCTTTGGGTTGCTTGTGCCTGGTTAGGTGACCGGGAAGGCACGTTTAGAATATATGATCTACATTGATGAAGAAGAGTAGCATGTGCTACATATTATCATCGTTAGTAGAGGGTTGACATATTTTATTCCATGGGGACTTTGATCATGGATCACTGGTACCTGGTTGATGACCTAGACAGTACAGTTTGATAGGTGACTTGAGCCTATACAGAAAAGTGTAGAGCTAAGTTGCTAGACACTTAAGGGTTACCGCGTGTACTTGGTTTGGATAACCAAGTGGGTACCTTTGTATTTATGATTTGCGTTGAGGCGAATCACTTACGAGACTAGGCCACAATGAGGTGGAAGATGTCGAGGATGACCTTTAGGAAACAAAGGATCATATCGTGATTATATTGAGATACTCATGAGAGATAGCGTGTCTGTATGTTATGGAGTTGGAACTCGGAGGTTTTTGGACCTTGAGTGAAGGAATCGAAGAATATTGGGTTACGAGTCGATGGTTGGTCGACTCGTTCATTGTACGCGATTCTATGAGGGATTTTGACTCATAGATTGAGTGTTCGTGGTTTGATAATCTTGATGGTACATCGAGATATACGACCCGTTATGGTATTGAGAGGTGGATTGACATTGACGAATCTCTATGATATGTTGTGTTTGGAGGATTCTATTAGTGGATATGGACCTGACGGATTTGTAACTTTTTGATGGATCATTTAGTGGATATATGATCTTTCTGTGGTTGATTATTTGGAAGTTTGTTGTTGATAGTAGCATATGTTATGACATATTGGCAGAATATTTATCTATATATTATCTTCTTACGATCTATTGGAAGATGTATATATAACTTGTGACGATTGGAGGATGTTATTAATTTGAGGGATACTCATGGAATTGACGTTTTATGTTTGAGGATCGGAATATAGACTTGGAGCCGTGATCTTAGGGTAAAGCACCCTAGGTAGGTGTGATGATTGATTGGTTGTTTGGGTGTACCTTGTATACGGATGATAACCTCTGGATCGATAGTCTCAGTTGCTCCATAGCAGTGCAACCTTAGGGTATCAGACGAAGTGGTTACTCATGATGAGTACAGACATGTTAAGCTGTTAGTTGTGTGCCGTATGAGGAATGATGAAATTTGGGGACCAAATATTTTGTTAGTGGGGGAGAATGTTAAATCCGACAATTTTGACGGGATCCAGAAAATTTTTCGGAAAAGATACTAGGGTTTCCGTGCTTTCAAACAAGATTTGGGGATTAAACTGGTTCAATACTAAATTAGAGGGGGGTTTCTATAAAATCCTATAAATTAGTTGGGCTTAAATGCAAAAAAGACCAAAATAAGAGCTGGTTAGGGCTCTGTTTCCGCCGCAGCCGAGCAGCAGCCGAACACTCACTTCCCTCCTCCTCTCCTACACTCGCGAACCCTAGCTCGACGCTGAGATCTCGACTCCTTCCTCCTCCCTGCCGAATCGCTGCTTCTCCCACCTTTCATACGCCGACCGCTCGATCCGCGTGGCACCGCTGCCCTGCCGTGTTACCGCGGGCCAAGCTCTATCTCTCGATCGCAACCAAAGCCACTGTTGGATCCCCCGTCTTCCACCTCTCTTGCGAAGGGCATCCCCTTGAAACCGCATCACCATTTTCAAGCTTGATCGAGATCCAAGCCTGATTGAAGTTAGGGTGGACTAGTTTTACCTGCGGCAAACCATTGGGTTGAGGGGTCCGAAGCTGCCTTCTTCTGTCTTGCGATTAGTGACCCTGGTGATGATGGATCAGGAAGCTAGATGAGGTCGCCTCTTGGTTGTTGACCTACTGGTTTGGGAACAAGGGGTGGTCGACGGCATGAAATCAGGTAAATTCTGGATCTGTTTTGTAGCTATTTCAGATTGAATGGTTGAGGATGGAGTATACTCAACGCTATTTCTGAATTGGAGTTGTTTTCGATTTGGGGTTAAGGATTATAAGGTTCCAGAATCAAATTTCTGTTTTGTTATGGTTCATGATGCTCAGTAATGATTCTGTTTTTGGTTTCAGATGTGAGCTCAGGATCTTGAGTGTGTGTCTTGGGTGATAGCTCAGATAGGGAACTGAGATTCACTGATCTTCCTCCTCCGTGATGGTCCGCCAGATTGGAGCAAGAGGAGTTGTCGGCAACACAAAACCAGGTAAGGATTGGGTTATTGTAGTATGAATTGAAATGGAATTGTGGAATTGGGTATGGTTTATCTCCGTTCGATTTGTGTTCTGATGTGAAGGGTAGCATACAATGAGATTGAGTTCTGTTTAGATTTAGATATCTTGGATTTTGGTTGTAGTGTTGTGGTTGGATCTTGTAATATGATCTATTGGTTTCATATGGAGTAAAACATGTGGACGAGTCAGTTCAAGAGTTGTTGGGTAATTGTCATTCCCGGATATTCACTTCGGTTGCTTTGTTTTACTTGCCATGAGGGTTATGTTTTGAGAACTCGATTTGATATGGTTGGATTCGGTTATGTTTGGTGGAGGTTTTGATCTTGAGTTAGATCTTGGGTTAGGTTTAGATTAAACCTAAGTTGAACTCAATCGCGGAAACTTGTGCTAATCATTTAACTTGGGATAATTAAAAATGATTACCGTAATTAGGCTAATCCTAATACGGTCTAGGGATTTGTTTAGCTACTTGATAATTGTTATGATAGCTAAAATTGTGTCTGTTGATACAGGACACTGATTGCTTTTGGACTTCTGGACGGAAGGTTCTTATTTGACACGGACTACTCCTATTTTGAGGCGGGTACTTCTTGCTTGTTCTCTTTAGATCCACTTTATCTTTATGCATGGCTATTTGATATGATGTAGTAGGTTGATATTGACCTTTATCTGTTACCGCTTTGTTATCCTGCTTGACACTTATGCTTGACCTTGGATATGATCTAAATTTCTTTCTATACAGTCTCGTTTATTTGTTATCTGATTCTGTATAGCATTGATATGAGCATGAGTTTGTGGATAGGGATTAGCATACCATTGTATGGTTGCATTGGTTGATTTTGGTCATACTTGCCCGTGTGTCTAGGTATGGACTAATTGGGTTATTGTTGCATGTCACCTGATATTTGCATTGGTTGATTCTGGTCATACTTGCCCGTGTGTCTAGGTATGGACTGATTGGGTTATTGTTGTATGTCACCTAATATTTGCATTAGTTGATTCTGGTCATACTTGCCCGGGTGTCGAGGTATGGACTGATTTGGGTTATTGTTGTATGTCACCTGATTTTTCCATTGGTTGATTCTGGTCTTACTTATCCGTGTGTCTAGATATGGACTGATTGGGTTATTGTTGCATGTCACCTGATGTCTGCATTGGATGATTCTGTTTTTACTTGCATGTGCACTTAGATGCATGATGGTTAGGTTATTATACCTGTGATCGACCTATGCATGTTATGTTGAGTATGATGACCTGGTAGGGGTTGCATGTGTTTGAGTCATGCACCATACCTGCACTGTTGCATGCCGGCGATCAACGACTCCCTTGTGGTTGAGCCTATCGTCTTCCGGTACATGATATGCACACACGGCCACTCATGGGTTAGTGGATACCGTTAGGTATGTGCATTTGCCCTGTATTGCTCCGCACGGTCACTATTTGGAGGGTGGTTCCGATGCGTGGTAGCAGCCAAGGATCCCTTCTCTTCCCATATACTAGAGGAGATGAGAGCGACGCTCCCCCATATATACATGGGGTAGGGGGCGGTCCCCCGCCAGCATCCTGTCCACTCATCACTGAGGAGCAGTGATAGCAGAGTGCGTACAGTGTCACAGGTCTACCCACTCGGCCGACACAGTATCGCCTGTCTCGGTGGCTTGACTGGAGTTAGGGGGTGACCATGACATTGCATCATGTGCATATGATGCATTGTGCATTTTGATTGTGATTGCTGCATTTATTTGCTGCACTTGTTTGACATGCATCTACAGGATATACTTATGTGTGGTTTGATGACCCTACACTTGCTCGTGTCGGTACGAGTCGTTTATGGTATGGATAGACTGATTTCTGGTATGTACAGTTAGTTATTACCTTCAGTTATGCATATTCTGCTATTCCTGTTGAGACTGTATCCTGTTGTTTCTTTATAGCTTATTCAGCTATTTTGTTCAGCCATGCATATCTATCTATATACCCGCGAGTCCACTTGGACTCACCACCCGTCGTAATATTTTTGTTTTCAGGTTGATAGCTCGCCGGTGGAGTCCAGTTGCCAGTCCCGGGTCCCCACGACTCCATTTGGATGGGAGCTTCCGCTGATTTTGTTTTCTTTGATAGAATAGTAGATGTTTTGTATTCGTTTTGTTACCGTGGGCTTGTATTGGATTTATTCATACGGTATTGTATTTTTGAGTCCTCTGTTGGACTTTGTGCTTGTGGTTTTGCTACGCACCTGCCCAGGGGCAGCTCAGGTGAGTTTATATTTCCAGTATACGGTGTTTCATATTTCGTTGTTATCATTTTTCATATATTATATACCTGTTTTGAAGCCTGAGGCCTATTTATGAAATGCGTGTGTTATACTTTTGTGTAAATTGTCCGCCAGACAGGGGAGATGCTGTCCGATTTTATATTGGATCAGCGGCTCCAATGGTCTCGGGGCGTGACAGTTGTGATACTTGTTAGATATCTTACTTTATGCATTTCAAAAATGTGACTTATCTAGATTTGATCCTTTACTCAGTCTATTTAACTGCATGTGAAAAAACTTGCATTTCAAAAATTAATAACTTATTATTTTTTTACTTTATTTGAATTTTCCAACTTAACCATTTTTAGTATGAAATATTATCTTTAAATCTCTTGACAATTACCTTGGAATATTGTTTTAAAATTTTTTTAGAACTAAGTTTTAAATATTGATTGGTTCAGGGGAGCATTATGATTAAAATTTATTTTCTTTGAAAAATTTTCCTTATTTAAATTTTCTTTTTATACTTGAAAATAATTTTCATCTTTTCAATGTATGTTTTCAGAAATAAGATATTTTTTTGGTTTAAATCTACTCTTAAAAAATTATCTTAGTGGGTTTGAAAATAATTAGTTTTTAAAATTCATTCGTAATTTTTTGAATGTGTCTCATAGACTCATCTTTGAAACCTACTTGGACATAGACCTTTGAAAATATACATTTTGAAACTATTTGAAAATTTATTTGGCATGTTTCAATCTATACTTGATTTTTGAAAATATTTTGTTTAAAAATACTTACCTTTGAAAAATTATCTTTTGAAAATATTTCAAGCTTATCTTTAAAATATTTTCAAAGGGTTCTTTTTTTTTATTTTTCTAAAGTGTCTAGAAGATTATTTTTCAAAACGTGTGAAGTTTGTTTTGCCTTAGAAATTGTTCTTTAAAACATACCTTAGTTATGTTTGACATGCCTTGAATCTTCTGATTAAACAATTTGCATTTCAATGATAGTTAGGCAATCTTTTTTAGGCATTTTTTCTTTCAAAACTTGACTTGAAATTGAAAATATTCTTCTTACACCTAATTTTACTAAAAATATTGTCAATTATTTTTTCTTTACATTTATTTTTAAATATTTTTTATTATTTTGAAAAATTATACTTTAGAACTAAATTTTCATACATCACCCCTTGATACAACTTCTTATTCTTAGTCTCTATCTTTTAATCTTGGTTGAAAAAGAATACTTAATTTGTAAATTTTAAAATTTTGGTGAAATTTTAATTGAAATTTGTCTAGAAATCATCTTACTATGATATTAATTTTTTAAGAATTATTCAAAGTTTGGATGTTAGAATTTTCGGCAATTTACCAAAGGGCGTACCCAAATATTGATATTTACCAAAAGGCGTACCATGGTTTCATTGTTACCAAATAACGCACTTATTTTAGTGAACTTCCTCTTATACCCCTCCTGCCAAAGTACTGCATGTCATTTTCCTTCTCTTTCTCTTTCACTTTTTCAATAACGAATTTCGAGACATTTAAAAATATTTTTTCAGATTTTTTATTTTAAAATAATATATTATGGAATCGGATAAAAAAACGTACGATAAAAATTGAAAAAATATTTCAATTAAAAAAATATCTCAATTAATAATTTAATATTTTTTAAAAATATAAATAAATAATTTTTTTATATTTGAGTAATATAAATTAACATATTTAATAATATTATTAAATATATTAATATATAAAAAACTTAAAAAAAGTTGAAGTTTTTTTTTTGATTTCAAACAGCGTGGGCCTGAAATAAAATATTTCAGGCCCAGCGTGGGCCTGAAATATTTTATTTCAGGGCCAACGAGGGCCTGAAATATTTTATTTCAGGCCCAGCGTGGACCTGAAATATTTTATTTCAGGCCCAGCGTGAGCCTGAAATAACTCAGGGCCTGAAATCTTGCGTCGAATTGAAAGCATGTGTTATGATAGGTTTTTTTATGTAGGTCTAAAACGTAAAGAAATATCTCTTTATATTTTTGAAATCACAATAAAAATTATTGAGAAATACTACCTACGAGAGGAATTCTAATTAATATAAAATGAGGATTATATTAAAAATGAACATATATCGATTTTTTGAATAAAAAAGTCAAAATTATTTATTATATTAATTTAAATATTATATATTATATTAATATATTTAATTTTTATAAGTTTTGATAGGAGGGCCTGAAGTCATCTGACTTCAGGCCCTCCTTAGGCTTGAAGTCAGATGACTTCAGGCCCTCCTTGGGCCTGAAGCATCTGACTTTAGGCCCTGCGTAAATAATTAATTTAATTAAAATAATTAATTATAAAAAAACTTCTAATGATTATTTTTGGTGTTCAAACTTCTAATGATTATAAATTATGTTGCAATAGGAGTTTTCTAGGTCTATCAGTGGGTTTCGCTCAAAACCCACTGATATTTTTTTAGAAATACAGATATGAGAGATCCATCAGTGGGGTTTGCTCAAAACCCACTGATGGAACTAAACTACACCTATTGCTTTGGGAAAAATAAAAATTTGAGGTTTGGACACCTAAAATATTTTCTCCAACCTCAACCCTAACTTTTGATAATGGTATTTCAGAAATTCAGATATGGGAAGTCCATCAGTGGGTTTTGCTCAAAACCCACTGATGAAACTAAACTACACCTATTGCTTTGGGAAAAATAATAATTTGAGGTTTGTACACCTAAAATACATTCTCCTAACTCTACCTTAACTATTGATAATGTTTTTTCAGAAATACAGATATGGGAGGTCCATCAGTGGGTTTTGCTCAAAACCCACTGATGGAAGAACTAAACTACACCTATTACTTTGGGAAAATTAATAATTTAATGATTTTTAAAAATATAAATAAATAATTTTTTATATTTGATTAATATAAATTAATATATTTAATAATATTATTAAATATATTAATATATAAAAAACTAATAAAAAATTGAAATTTTTTTGATTTCAGGCTGCGTGGGCCTGAAATCAAAAAGATTTCAGGCCCTCCTATCAAAACCTATTAAAATTAAATATATTAATATAATATTTAATATTTAAATTAATATAATAAATAATATTTGACTTTTTTATACAAAGAATCGATATATATATATATATATATATATATATATATATATATATATAAAAGCTCATTTTTAATATAATCCTCATTTTATATTAATTAGAATTCCTCTCGTAGGTAGTCTTTCTCAATAATTTTTATTGTGATTTCAAAAATATAAAGAGATGTTTCTTTACATTTTAGACCTACATAAAAAAACCTATCATAACACATGATTTCAATTCGACGCAAGATTTCAGGCCCTGAGTTATTTTAGGACCACGCTGGGCCTGAAATAAAATATTTCAGGCCCACGCTAGGCCTGAAATATTTTATTTCAGGCCCACGCTGCTTGAAATCAAAAAAAAAACTTCAAGATTTTTTTAAGTTTTTTTATATATTAATATATTTAATAATATTATTAAATATATTAATTTATATTAATCAAATATAAAAAAATTATTTATTTATATTTTTAAAAATTATTAAATTATTAATTTTCCCAAAGTAATAGGTGTAGTTTAGTTCTTCCATTAGTGGGTTTTGAGCAAAACCCACTGATGGACCTCCCATATCTGTATTTCTGAAAAAACATTATCAATAGTTAGGGTAGAGTTAGGAGAATGTATTTTAGGTGTCCAAACCTCAAATTATTATTTTTCCCAAAGCAATAGGTATAGTTTAGTTCCTTCAGTGGGTTTTGAGCAAAACCCACTTATGAACCTCCCATATCTGAATTTCTGAACTACCATTATCAAAAGTTAGGGTTGAGGTTGGAGAAAATATTTTAGGTGTCCAAACCTCAAATTTTTATTTTTCCCAAAGCAATAGGTGTAGTTTAGTTCCATCAGTGGGTTTTGAGCAAAACCCACTGATGGACCTCTCATATCTGGATTTCTAAAAAAATATCAGTGGGTTTTGAGCGAAACCCACTGATAGACCTAGAAAACTCCTATTGCAACATAATTTATAATCATTAGAAGTTTGAACACCAAAAATAATCATTAGAAGTTTTTTTATAATTAATTATTTTGATTAAATTAATTATTTACGCAGGGCCTGAAGTCAGATGACTTTAGGCCCAAGGAGGGCCTGAACTCATCTGACTTCAGGCCTAAGGAGGGCCTGAAGTCAGATGACTTCAGGCCCTCCTATCAAAACTTATAAAAATTAAATATATTAATATAATATATAATATTTAAATTAATATAATAAATAATTTTGACTTTTTTATTCAAAAAATCGATATATGTTCATTTTTAATATAATCCTTATTTTATATTAATTAGAATTCCTCTCGTAGATAGTCTTTCTCAATAATTTTTATTGTGATTTCAAAAATATAAAGAGATGTTTCTTTAAGTTTTAGACCTACGTAAAAAAACCTATCATAACACATGATTTCAATTCGACGCAAGATTTCAGGCCCTGAGTTATTTCAGGCCCACGTTAGGCCTGAAATAAAATATTTCAAGCCCTCGCTGGGCCTGAAATAAAATATTTCAGGCCCAGCGTGCCCCTGAAATATTTTATTTCAGGCCCACGCTGTTTGAAATCAAAAAAAAACTTTAACTTTTTTTTAAGTTTTTTATATATTAATATATTTAATATTATTATTAAATATATTAATTTATATTAATCAAATATAAAAAATTATTTATTTATATTTTTAAAAATTATTAAATTATTAATTTTCCCAAAGTAATAGATGTAGTTTAGTTCTTCCATTAGTGGGTTTTGAGCAAAACCCACTGATGGACCTCCCATATCTGTATTTCTAAAAAAACATTATCAATAGTTAGGGTAGAGTTAGGAGAATGTATTTTAGGTGTCCAAACCTCAAATTATTATTTTTCCCAAAGCAATAGGGGTTTTGAGCAAAACCCACTGATGGACCTCCCATATCTGAATTTCTGAAATACCATTATCAAAAGTTAGGGTTGAGGTTGGAGAAAATATTTTAGGTGTCTAAACCTCAAATTTTTATTTTTCCCAAAGCAATAGGTGTAGTTTAGTTCCATCAGTGGGTTTTGAGCAAAACCCACTGATGGACCTCTCATATCTGGATTTCTAAAAAAATATCAGTGGGTTTTGAGCGAAACCCACTGATAGACTTAGAAAACTCCTATTGCAACATAATTTATAATCATTAGAAGTTTGGACACCAAAAATAATCATTAGAAGTTTTTTTTATAATTAATTATTTTGATTAAATTAATTATTTACGCAGGGCCTGAAGTCAGATGACTTCAGGCCCTCCTATCAAAACTTATAAAAATTAAATATATTAATATAATATATAATATTTAAATTAATATAATAAATAATTTTGACTTTTTTATTCAAAAAATCGATATATGTTCATTTTAATATAATCCTCATTTTATGTTAATTTTTATTGTGATTTCAAAAATATAAAGAGAAGTTTCTTTAAGTTTTAGACCTACGTAAAAAAACCTATCATAACACATGATTTCAATTCGACGCAAGATTTCAGGCCGTGAGTTATTTCAGGCCCATGCTGGGCCTGAAATAAAAATTTCAGGCCCACGCTGTTTGAAATCAAAAAAAAAACTTTAACATTTTTTTAAGTTTTTTATATATTAATATATTTAATAATATTATTAAATATATTAATTTATATTAATTAAATATAAAAAATTATTTATTTATATTTTTAAAAATTATTAAATTATTAATTTTCCCAAAGTAATAGGTGTAGTTTAGTTCTTCCATCAGTGGGTTTTGAGCAAAACCCACTGATAGACCTCCCATATCTGTATTTCTGAAAGAACATTATCAATAGTTAGGGTAGAGGTAGGAGAATATATTTTAGGTGTCCAAACCTCAAATTATTATTTTTCCCAAAGCAATAGGTGTAGTTTAGTTCGATCAGTGGGTTTTGAGCAAAACCCACTGATGGACCTCCCATATCTGAATTTCTGAAATACCATTATCAAAAGTTAGGGTTGAGGTTGGAGAAAATATTTTAGGTGTCCAAACCTCAAATTTTTATTTTTCCCAAAGCAATAGGTGTAGTTTAGTTCCATCAGTGGGTTTTGAGCAAAACCCATTGATGGACCTCTCATATCTGGATTTCTAAAAAAATATCAGTGGGTTTTGAGCGAAACCCACTGATAGACCTAGAAAACTCCTATTGCAACATAATTTATAATCATTAGAAGTTTGGACACCAAAAATAATCATTAGAAGTTTTTTTTAATTAATTATTTTGATTAAATTAATTATTTATGCAGGGCCTGAAGTCAGATGCTTCAGGCCCAAGGAGGGCCTGAAGTCATCTGACTTCAGGACTAAGGAGGGCATGAAGTCCCTATCAAAATTTATAAAAATTAAATATATTAATATATTATATAATATTTAAATTAATATAATAAATAATTTTGACTTTTTTATTCAAAAAATCGATATATGTTCATTTTTAATATAATCCTCATTTTATATTAATTAGAATTCCTCTCGTAGGTAGTCTTTCTCAATAATTTTTATTATGATTTCAAAAATATAAATAGATATTTCTTTACGTTTTAGACCTACGTAAAAAAACCTATCATAACACATGATTTCAATTCGACGCAAAATTTCAGGCCCTGAGTTATTTCAGGCCCACGCTGGGCCTAAAATAAAATATTTCAGGCCCACGCTGGGCCTGAAATAAAATATTTCAGGCCCTCGCTGGGCCTGAAATAAAATATTTCAGGCCCACGCTGTTTGAAATCAAAAAAAAAAACTTCAACTTTTTTTAAAGTTTTTTATATATTAATATATTTAATAATATTATTAAATATATTAATTTATATTAATCAAATATAAAAAAATTATTTATTTATATTTTTAAAAAATATTAAATTATTAATTGAGTTATTTTTTTAATTGAAATATTTTTTCGATTTTTATCGTACGTTTTTTATCCGATTTGATAATATATTATTTTAAAATAAAAAATCTGAAAAAATATTTTTAAATGTCTCGAAATTCGTTATTGAAAAAGAGAAAGAGAAAGGGAATGAAAATGACATGCAGTACTTTGGCAGGAGGGGTATTAGAGAAAGTTCACTAAAATAAGTGCTTTATTTGGTAACAATGAAACCATGGTACGCCTTTTGGTAAATACCAATATTTGGGTACGCCCTTTGGTAAATTGCCGTAGAATTTTAAGACTAAGTTTTTCATTGCATTCTTGATATATATCACCTTATTCTCTATACTTAGTCTCTTTTGTGTGATAGTTGTATTATTACTTTTTTATATCATGATTGTACTATCACTTATTTCATTTGATGAATGCCAAAGGGCTTCGGGTTAAGGGTTAAAGACTAGAATTGAAAAACTAATCCTGATTTTAGAACATATCATTGCATTTTTTGCCTATTCTGTTATAACTGTTTTTTTCTAACTTTAACCCAGGTTGTCATTGCATCAAAAAAATGAGATTATTGGTGCAGTTTGCATTAACGGTCAAACTCATGTTTTAATGAATGACAAATATGTTAAAGTTAGGTCAGTTATTTTCTAACCTTGTTTTCAGGTGTGCATGATTGAAAGGCTTAGAACTTGACACCAAGCTGAAATCCAGGGTGGTTGAATCTTGGCAGGAAGTCTAGTTGAGTCTATGGGGTCTGATTGTCGGAGATCGTCGGTTGGTAAGAGGGGGTAAATTACCCCTGAAAATAAAAATTAAATCTTTTGTTCTTTCTAAACAACGATAGCCATTAGCTTCACAAATAATATTAACAGATTAATAACAAAAATGAAAAGAAACAGGAAAATAGATTTACTTGGTTTGCAACCAGGGAGATTGCTAATCTAAGGTAAAATAAAGCATAAACTCCATATGAACTCCTTGGCGGCGGAGAAGCCTCTTTACAAACTTGTAGAACTCAAAAAAAATAGTGAAACTAAGAAGGAAATTCATTTATAGTGATTGATGGTTTGGAACTGAGCTCTAGAGGCCTATTTATAGCCCTGAAAAACTTTATCAGAATGTTAACGTGGCACAACAGGGGCGCTTTGCAATGTTCGCAAACGGCTAAGTCTTTGATGAAATCTCTTCTGGGGCGCCTGTATGCTCAGGGGTGCCTATGAATAGGGGCGCCCGAGATCCTTGGTGCCCCTATGCATAGGGGCGCTCGAGTGACTTTGGTCAGCACCTTACTAACCAGTTCTCTGGCGGATCATCATGGGTGAATTCTGGCCTTCCAGAGTTGGGCTCACCTGAACCCTCCTCCAGCCTTTTCATCGAGTGTGCTTCCACCCGGCTTCTTGTCTCTCGGACATCGCGCGCATCCTTCTCGCTCTACCAGCGTACTCCTCCGCCCTTGGATGCACTGAGTCCATCGAGTCCCTTCTCGTGTCATCCTTCTCAACCGCTACGTCTTATGCTCGACTTCTTGCGCTCCTAAACTCCTGCACACTTAGATATAAGGATCAAAATACAACAAGACCTAAGTTTACTCGGTTGACCACATCAAAATCAACCTAGGGTACTTACAATCTCTCCCTTTTTGATCTGCTTTAACCCGAGTTAAGTTAGGGTAAACGAACATAAAACAAAATAAGAATTAATACATGACAATGTAAGCACCAAAAATAATTTTGAAATTAAGCCTACCCCTACCCCTTAACTTAATCCTATTTCTTCTCCTTGGATTACATCAAAACTAAAATCATGTTACGAGAATTACTAGCAATTACAAAAATTTATAAAAAATTAATTCAACATCTAAAATTTTCAAAACATTTTGAGTATGTTTCTAACATAATAATTAGTTTTCAGAAAATCCAATTTTTAAATGTTGCTCGAAAATTAATTTTTAGAATAAAAAGTCTAATTTTGGAAAAATAATTCTCAAAAATTTACTTTTACTTAAAAATTAATCACATAGTCATTCAAGCTAGAATTTTGTCATACTTATCTCTAGAAAAATTGTCAATGTCAAAATAATTTTTTAACTTTTGAAAAATCAAATTTGAATTCGATATTGATAATTTTTGAAAAATAATTTTAAAATTTGATTTCGATATCAAATAAATTTGAAAATTTTTGACAAGGCTTAAAAGATAATCTACAGATCTCAAAAAATCAGATTCAATGAAATTAATTTTTTAAGTATTTTTAAAATTTAAAAACATATTTTTGAATGAAAAATTATAATAAACCCAATTTTCTATTAAAAATTTCAAAACAAATTTTGTAGATAGTGTACAATAGATAAATCATCAAAAAGTATTAAACTAATTTTTCTTTCAACAATTATCCCAAAAAAATTTAACAAAATTAAAAATAAAGCATTAATAACAAAAATTGATAAGTAAGAAATTAATAACATCTACCAGTTTAATACAAATTTTGGGATCTAATATAAATTTTTTCCTACAATATTAAACAAAAATCTAGATGGAATGTAAGTCTTAAGAACTCTTACAATTTGACCTTCTAATATTTAACATACCAATTAAGTTTTCCAGAATATTGAAATTTTGAATTTTGACAATAATTTAAATATCTATAAGTACTTTCCAATTTCTTGATTTGTACTTTTAAGTTTTCATTTTCTAATTTTAATTTATCAAACATTTTTAATGGACAGAAGAAGATAATTATTTTTTCAGTTCTAAGTTCTTATGTTTTAATTGGTACATAGATTTCATCATACCTTTAATACCTGAATAAAGTTTATTAGGAGGTAAAAAGCATACCTCACTTACCATGTCTCTTTCGAAGTTCGAAGCACCCCGTTTATTGCTGCTATCTTCTGACGTGGCTCCCCCTTCATCGATGCTTTCTTCTACTTCATGGGTGGCCATCAATGCAAGTCAACATGTTCCTCGAGATCTGAATCTTCTGACGAGGATTCATCCCATGTTGCCTTTACATTGTGAGTCTGTAACTTCGTTACCCCTTTTCCTTTGTTCTTCAACCTAGGGCAGTTTTCCTTGATTTGTCTCTCTTCATCGCAGTGATAACATTTAACCTCCCTTTTTCTCTGAGTTGTTTCTTGGCCTACATCTCATTAAATTTATTAGATATAAAAAATTTCTTGAATTTTCTTACAATGTATGTTGAGTCTTTATCTTCTGAAGACTCTTTCTCGTGTTGAATCTTTCTCGTGCTTAGAACAACATTGTCCACCTTTCTACCATTTCCTTTCCTGTGCACCGAGACTCATGAAGTTCTAAAGTTAAAAATAATTGTTCTAAGGTACTTACACAAGGTTCTTAGAGATGAAGTATGCACCTATTACAAAAGTCCAGTCTAGTTTGTGGGAATGCATTTAAAGCATACCTCTGTGCATCGCAGCTTGTTACCGTTTCTCCAAGGGTCTTAATGATGGGAAATCCCTTGAATGGTTTGGCAGTTTCCTAAGCAACCACGGGGTCGAACATAAGAGACCTCTCTATGTCTACGGATTAAAAATTTAATCTGAATAGAGACCCTACTCCTAAACGACCGTCTCGTCGTCGTGTCAATTAATTCATGTCACAACTTAGCCAAAACAAAAGTTAAGGCCTTGTAACTTTCCGAATCAAAAGACCACGGAAAAGACGACGATTGAATCGTCGATTTTTGTGTTTATAATCAGGACACAAATTAATTGGCATATTAATTAACAAATAATTAACCCATGACAATTAATTAAACACATGCAATGATAAAAATAATCAAAGCAATGATCAAGAAAACAAAAGGAGCTAGGGAGAGGTATACCTCGCCTTTTACCTCGCAGTCTTCTAACGTATGACCCTCCCCTCTTGGACGTCGTGTGGGCGACGAGCTACCAAGACGCGGAGTCACCAAGGGCCACCCAACACCACCTTCTTCAACCCACCATACAAACCCTAAACCTAGGGTTTGCGCCGGCTTCTCCTTCCTCCCCTTCTTGAGCCGCCGGCCACCAAGAGGCCTCCAAGCCTAGCCGACCACAATAAGACACCGGGAGGAAGCTGAGGAAGAAGATGAAGAAGGAGAAGAGACGGTAATCTCTTCCCTACAGCCACCCTAGCCACCTCAAGCTCCTTTTCTATCTTCTTCTCACCGCCGGCCAAGGAAGCCAATAACAGCTCCTATAACCGACCGTCGGTGACTCCTCCTTGAACCTAGCACACACACGCCAAGGAGGAAGATAGCAAGGAAGATGATGGAGTGGAAAAGGAGAAGAAAAAGAGGATTCTCAATCCTCTTCTTGCGCCTTCTTCTTCCTTTATCGCCAACGCCACAAACCACAATTTTGTGGTCATCGCCGTCGAACCTTCGGCCCTCCTTGCTCATGCCGATCACCAGCAGGAAGTCCTCACTAGGATGAAGCTCCGCACCCTAAAGAAAAGAGAAGGAAACCTTCCCTTCTTCTTCTTTAGCTTCGGCATCGCTTGTAACCTAGGTGAGAGAAGAGAGGAGAGGAGAGGGAGGTTTAGGGTTCTTTTCTTTTGGCGTTGGAATTAATTCTAAATTAATTGGCCTCGGTTTCATGACTCCTCTGGGGTATATATAGGGCTATGGTAGGGACCATGAGGAGGAGTTGGGTCTTGGCCCACTAATGGATCCAAATCCGATCCATTAATGAGGATTCATTCCACTAAATGATCCCCATTGAACTTCCTCACCAACCCCCATATTTTCATATGGGCTCCACCTATTATGAGTCGTCCATCTCTCCGTGTTTAAGATATCGAATGCTCGATAATTAATTTAAATTACTGACATTTTTAATTAATTATCCTCTTGATCCTTGACTAGTACCACTCAACCTTTTCATCATGTCGGACCATAGTCCACTTGCAAGATTTGACATGATGATCCTTTTGAGCTCATCAAGGGGGCATCATCATCCCGACTCTCCAGGATACGGATTCCGTCAATAATCAACGGCACACCATGTAGATAAAATTATTACGCAACATACCGGGTCTATCGATCTAACAGAATAGATCTCGCTCATTGGTAGATCAATGTAATAATAATTAAATACACGTGCCCGTTATTATTTCGGGATTTAGAGATCATACTCCATAATATAAACTGAGGTCTAATCCAATTTATGAAGTCAGTACAAAATTGGATGAACTCTCTTTTGGTCCTACTCAATGCACATAAAGCACACTAGTGTAATTCTATGGTTAAGACAAACCACACCTAATTACACTACAACCATCCCGATGGTTTGTCCAACTCCATCTCGGTTGTGAGCCTCTTTCTTATACTTCTACAAGGAACTGATAACATGATCTTCTGTGCGTCACCACACACCATGTTATCTATAATGTAAAGTATGAGACATTGTGTGCATATACTAATATAAATATTCAACGTGTGATTTTGCGATTCTCTTTTTAAAATGTAGATGTACTTTAACCAAAAGCAAGGCTTTTAGTATACATCCTAACAATCTCCCACTTATACTCAAAGACTTTGCTGTTTTCAAAATGTCATACATTTGACCCCTCGACCCTTCACATGCCTAAAATCTCTCGCTACCAAGGCCTCAGTGAAAAGATCTCCCTAGATCATCCTCTGATGTAATCTAGGCAACAACAGCTATTCCTCTCCTGGGTGGTACTTGCGCTCTATGTGTTTACTTGTTTTATGGGCTCGTGATTCCTTCGAGTTTGCAACTGCACCATTTTAATCACAACAAAATGCAATAGCCCTGAGCAAACCAGGAATCACATCGAAGTCCATCTTGAGGTTCCTAAACCATGTAGCTCTATTGGCTGTCTCAGAGATTGCCATTCATCAAGCTTCTATGGTGGAGTCCATCACGCATCCGCTGCGCGACTCTCCCACACAATGGTTCCTCCTCCTAAAAGTAAACACAAAACCCTGAGGAATACTTATATTTTCCCTTTATTATGATTGGAATTCTGTATCCATGTAACCCACAGGATATTGGTCTGTCTGATAAACCAACATATAGTCCTTAGTCCTTCTCAGGTACTAATATATGCTTTTATCACAATCCAATTTCCTTGACCTGGGTTACTCCAATATCTGTTAACCATGCCCATGGCACAACAGATATTTGGTCTCGTTTTTATCATACATGAGGCTTCCTATAGCTTACGCTAAAGGAACCGCCATTACCTACTCTGTCCCCTTTGATAATCTAAACATATCTCTTTAGATAGAGTAGCTCCATAGCTAAAAAGTACAAAACTCTTCTTAGAGGTTTCCATGCTAAAATGAGTTAGGACAGTGCGCAAACGTACAGATTCATTAGGACAGTACAAAACTCTGTGTTGTCTGCAAACTTACATATTCATTAGCGAAGCAAATCAGAAATCAGAGCTGCGCGACAACAATTTGAATTAAAGTTCAGAGGTGTTGATCGGTCACCTTGACCGATCAGACAACCTCCTGACCCATACCCATTAGACTCTATCCTGATTGGTCTAGTGATGTTCTGATCGGTCTCATTGACCGATCAGAGACCAGGGGATTGGTCACCAGACTGATCCCTAAACTCACTGGAATTTCAGTCAATGCACCTGATCGGTCAAGGTGACCGATCAGGAAAGTGCCTGATTGATCACGATCCATCTTGATCAGTCCAGGTCTGTTATGATCAGTCGCACTGACCGATCAGAGATTCTTGGATCGATACATTTATCGATCACAATCATTCTGTGACCACACAGAATGTTTGCTGATCGGTTACCAGACCGTTCAGAAAACCTTCTGTTTCCTCAGAAGCTTTCTGGATTGGTCAATAGACCGATCAGACACCCTGGATTGGTCTTGTGACCGATCTACTATCAAGAGAGTTTGTGCCAACTCCTTGATCGGATTTCAAACCGATCTAGCCAACTTTGCTCTAATCATTTGATTAATTCATGGCCAATTCTGACCATGACTAACTCAAGTTAGACGCTGAGTCCAGAGAACAGACTCCCTTGCCCTCTCTGACTCAGTCTGGTCTGGAGAACGAGCTACCAAGCCCTCTCCGACTTATCCCGGTCCAGAAAACGAGCTACCGAGCTCTCTCTGACCAGAGTCCAGTCCGGAGAACGAGCTATCGAGCCCTCTCCGACTTATCCCGGTCCGGAGAATGAGCTACCGAGCCCTCTCTGACCAAAGTCCGGAGAACGAGCTACCGAGCCCTCTCCGACTCATCCCGGTCCAGAGAACGAGCTACCGAGCCCTTTCTGACTAGAGTCCGGAGAATGAGCTACCGAGCCCTCTCCGACTCATCCTGGTCCAGAGAACGAGCTACTGACCCCTCTCTGACCAGAGTCCGGAGAATGAGCTACCGAGCCCTCTCCGACTCATCCCGGTCCAGAGAATGAGCTACCGAGCCCTCTCAGACCAGAGTCGGGAGACCAAGCTACCGATCCCTCTTCGACTCATCTCGATCCCGAGAACAAGCTATCGAGCCCTCTCTAACCTGAGTCCAGAGAACGAGCTACCGAGCCCTCTCCGACTCATCTCGGTCCAGAGAACGAGCACCGAGCCTTCTCTAACCAGTACACTTAATCCGAACATAACTATCTAATCTCAATTCTCACTCAACCGAACTTAAATCGGTGTCAACATCAAAACAACAATCAGGTCAGACTGCATCAACAATCTCCCCCTTTTTTTGTTTAACAATACGATTTAAGTTTAGGTATTAGGTGAAAATAAGAGTCAAGTTTATTATTGCAAGGGAATCAGAATCCTCCCCCTACAATAGTTAAGTTCGTTAACAGGTAAAGAAAACAAATCCTAAACTTAACTAACCATCCTCTCCCCCTTTGTCAAACACCGAAAAGGGTGTAGACTAGTTATTAAGTTCAAAATCTCCCCCTTAAAACAAGGGTCTCTCCCCAAAACCAAACGAAATGAAGAGTAATATTTGAAAAGCATATGAAAGGCATATAACATAAATATATCATGGTAAAATACGTATATGCATCATATGACACTAAGTAATGGAGTAAGGAGTAAAAACAAAATATAGCTGATGACTGAAATAAAAACCGAAGCAAGCATAGCATAATGTCATCAGACACATAGTCAGAAGAAAATATCTGTTGGTGCAAGTTGCATCAGTGATGTCCTCCTCTAAGTGTTTCAATATTTGGCAATATGCTTAAGTCAGTGATACATTGAACAAGAGAAGGGTGAGTCAAGAGAGGAGTAACAAAGTGAAGAAAAGTCCTAGTAAACCTAGGCACTAAGTCCTAATGAGTAAAGCTGGGCAATAAGTCCTGGCAAAGGGCTGGGCAAGAAGTCCTGGTCGAGGACTGGGCAAGAAGTTCTGGCAAAGGGCTGGGCACCGAAGACCTAACCGGAAGTTGGGCAAGAAGTCCTGGTCGCGGACTGGGCACGAAGACCTGGTTCGAGGAATTGGGCACGAAGACCTGGCCGAGGGTTGGGCACCGAAGTCCTGGACCTAGGGTTTGGGCACGAAGTCTTGGTCCGAGGGATTGAGCAACTTAGCTGAGCGATGACTAAGGACAGAAGTAGAGACAGGTCAAGGTTCGGGCGTCTCGAGATCCGAGAGTATCGAAGGCTAAGCAAAGTCCACCCGAATGGACTGGGTGGCAACCGTCTCCTAAAAGGAGTAGGTGAAAGGCGCGTTCCCGGGGGTGGGAACTTGCGTCGGTTCGACCTAGGGTTTCGTGGAAATCTGAAGTCAGAACCAAGTCCTTAAGGTTAAGATTGTGTGTATATTTGCTTTGTATTTATATATCTTGCAGGTACCTAGAATGGAAGATAAAGCAAGCGAACAACACACAATGCGGCTGGAAGGCTGGATTCCAGGCGCCCCCATTGAAGGAGGCGCCTCAATGAATGCGGCAAAAACCCAGTCTTTATCCAAGCACCCCCATTGAAGGAGGCACCTCAATGAAAGGAGGAAAAACCAGTCTTCATTCAGGCGCCCCCATCGATACAGGTGCCCTAGTTCAAAGTTGTATTTGCTGCTGCGAGTTCGAAGCAGAGATAAGCTTTTACTGGGTTCATTGAGGCACCTGGGAGGTCCAGGGTTCCCTGGTCAGAGGCCTTATCTGCTGCGGCGAGTTTGGCACAGAGATAAAGTTTGACCAAGCCCATTGAGGTGCCCCGGTGATCACAGGCGCCCCAATGAAGCCTATAAAAGGGGCTTCAACCCCTCAACCCAAGACACAACTTCCAGAATCATTCTGAGCACTCCAAACAGAAGAAACGCACTAACGACGAAGCTCTGTGACCAAGGAGGCTCCGGGAGGAAGTGCGTGGCACTTCGGAGATCCAGATCGGCCGAGGCTTCGATTCTTTTTGGTTTGATTTACATTCAGTTCTTAATTTCGTTAACTCTTTTTTATTATAATTTTTGCACTATAAGACGGGTTTCTCCACCTCCGGAAAGTCTGGAAAGGAGACCATTAGTGGACGGGCATTCCCGTGCTTAGGCCTTGGATGTACTGACCCTGGGGGGTTGGGAACCAAGTAAAAAATCCCCCGTGCACTGTGTTGTCTTTTATTCTTTTTGTTTTATTTTCCGCTGTGCTACTAACGCTCTATCCAGAACAATTATTCTTAAGTTTACGAGTTTTCGCGAAAGGATTTTTTACGGTCGATATTCACCCCCCCTCCCTCTATCGATGACACCGGTCCTATAATTGGTATCAGAGCCAGACCGCTCTTCACCGGACTAACCGCCAATGGAGCAAAGATGCCAGGAGTTGAGGGGGAGCCCAGGGGTGAATCTGGTACGTTTTTTAAATGTTGATTTTTAAATTCCATATTATATGCTTCAAGTGCAGGGAGAGAGGGCACTATAAAAATTAGTGCCCTACTCGTAAGACTCGGTCTACACCACCCGAAGCAAAGGAGGCATCAGCGCCCGGAGTCCGGAGGGATAAAAGTCACGTACAATGCTTTAAATGCGAAAGGTACAGACACTACAAAAATAAGTGTCCGGCAAAGGTACACAAAATTTATGTCCCGAAAAATTTTAAAATCCCTGTACTTTCTTATGTAAATAATTTAGATAATTTTTTTGAAAAGTTAAATTTTGTAAATAGTCATGTTAATGTTCTGCATGACCAATTACAAAATATCGATAATATTAAAATATCAGAAATCAACTAGTTAATCCTTAATGTTAATTCATTAATTTCTAAAATTAATTTTGAAATTAATTCTGTAAATTCTGAAAAATCTAATAATCTTGAGGATAATTTAGAAATTAAATCTGATAATCCTGATGATAATTTGGAAATTAAATCTGATAATTCTGAATTCAAATTTAAAGAGCTTAAGGATAACTCTGAATTCAAATTTGAAAATCTTAAAGATAATTCTGAAAATGCAGATAATACTATTTCTGAAAATCTTGGTAATCATCAAGAAATAATTTCTGAAGATAATATTGAAATTAAATTTGAAATTATTGAGGATAATTCTGAAATTCTTGAGGATAATTCTAAGGATATTTCTGAGGATAGTGGAGATGAAATCTTCTTAGATGATAATTTAATTATCAAACTTTAGATAATATTGAAGATTATTACAAAACATTAACTAGTGGTCCGAATTACTCCACCAACCTTGGGGATATTGAAGGATGTGCTTTTGAAGATGAGGAGGAGATGAAATTTTCTGAGATTAAGGCCATAGTCAATAAAAATCTCAAAATTCAAATAAACTAGAATTATTGGAAAAACTTAAAACGATAAATAAAGAAGAAATAGTGGATGAGTCTGAAATTTTTGAAATAATGAAAATTACGAACTTGAACCCACAACTATTAATTAATCATTTCAACCTTAATTATTCAAACTTTAATTAGTTCTTAATTAATTCAATTAATCGTTAATTAATTCAAACTTTAATTAGTTCTTAATTAATTCAATTAATCATTAATTAATTCAAACTTTAATTAATTCTTAATTAATTCAATTAATCATTAATTAATTCAAACTTTAATTAATTCTTAATTAATTCAATCTTTAATTAATTCTTAATAAATTCAATTAATCTTTAGTTAATTCAAATTCAATTAATCTTTAGTTAATTCAAATTCAATTAATCCTTAATTAATTTTAATTCAATTAATTCTTAATTAATTCAACTTTAGATAATTCAAAATTAAATCAACTTTAGATAATTCGAAATTAATTCAACTTTAAATAATTCTTAATTAATTCAACTTTAAATAATTCATAATTAATTCAACTTTAATTAATTCCTTCTTAATTTAACTTCAAATTTGTTTCAATTAACTTAACTCTAACTCTTAAATAACTTAAACCCAAATTAAATAAAAATCTTACCCAAACCGTAACAATTAAATTAAAAATATTAAATATGTCAATGTGGGATGACATATTCGCGGGTTCACACGACATGTATCAAATTGGAAATTTGATACATCTTTAGAAACTTAATTAAATAATTTAACTTGTTTGACTCATGCATTAATGTCATGAACATGCATCTGATATTTCTTTAAAATTTATGTCATGTCATTCATGTTTAATTTTACGCAAGATTTAGAATGGCTATAAGAAAAAGAATAGTTGAAACTTGAACAACCTAGTATTAGGTGGAGGTGAGATGATAGTACGTTAGGGAAACCCTTCTAATAAAGTCAACTACATTCTACTTGGTCTGTTTAGTCTGGTGGAACTAGCCGAAGCTACCGATCCAAAACCTATGCTAGTTAGACTAAATTTTTTTAAAAAGTAATTTGAAAATGAATTTTCGATAAAAGACTTTGTCAAGGAAATGGTTGATGATCCAATAAGGCTACGGCCAAAGAAGGCCTTGTGCCTCGCCAAGACCTGGAAGCCGATTACCGAAAATCAAATTCACTTTACAATTTGATAAATTTGAATCTAACACAAGTTTCAATTAAATCTTAGATTTAAAAATAAATTAAGAAAAATGATTCATGCATCTCACAATACACCTATAAGGCAACCATGTTTGTTGTATTGAAACATCTAAAATGGGTGAGATGTTAAGAACTAATAAATTGAAGAATATTATTCAAAACGGTTTTTAAAATTCTTAGAATATTTTTCTAAAAATATATTTTCAAAATAGTGCTTTAACATATTAATATTTTTATGAATTTCATGCTTGTCTGATTGCCAATTTATTATACATCTTCAAAAAATTATATATTTTTGAAAAATTGTTTGACTCACACAATTAGCAACAAGCATCCTAGGACTGGGTCAAGTTTAGGGAGAGGTTAAATTACAAAGAATTATTTAATATATTTTCATGCTCTGTATTATTAAGTCATTTTTGAAAACATAATTTTTTTAAAGTACTGTTTTTTATAATATCACGTTCAATCTCTATCAATTTCAAAACAGTTTTTTTGAAATAATATTTACTTGAGTTGAAGAATTTCTAGGACACTTAGGAAAATATCCTTGTAGTCAATAAGGTTTCCTAGGATTGTGTCATACTGGAAAAGAAACTAAGGCAAGTAAAATATTATGTTTTAAAAATAAGATTTTCAAAAGTACCTATACTCTTCAAAATTTACTAATATTTTTCAAAGTACTTGTACTCTTCAAAAACGTATAATATTGATGGACCCAAAAGAGACTGTCATGAATGTGGGTCTCAAATTTAGATATTTGTAAAGCTGGAAACCCTTTTTGCTAACAATGATAAAAATGTAGTAAAGGGCCACAGGTCATATTTTTTTTTCCTAAGGCTAGTTAAGGTTGTTTGAGTCAAGCTCGAGTTTATGTGTCGTTGATTATTTTTGGGTTTCAAATAAAACTTGGGTTTAGTCTGCAATTCAAAAATGAAAGCACAAAGAAAAGGGAAGAAACTTAACTAAATGAGCTGAACAAAGTAAATGCAACTAATGAACTCAACCAATGTGAAAGCTTAATCAACTAAAACACTTGACCGAATCGAAAACAAGTCTGTTATCAAATGCAAAAGGACACTACAAATTATATTGCACCTCAGGAATTACTACTCAAAACGAAACATCACTTGATACAAATGCAGCACTGAACACTTGATACACAAGGAGGAAGGAAAAAAAACTATGTGCCGAAATGATACTAAGTGCAAGAAATCAGAAACTGACAATTCAGAATAAATTGGTCAATTCAGTTGGGACGGCAAGCTCTAAGTGAAATGCCATGCATGCCTGAGTAAAGAAATTCCAAGAATTGAAACTGATCAATCAAAACAAATTAATGCAGAAATGGAAGTGCAGGAATTAGAAATGAAGGAAGAATTTCAGCTATAAATTAGATGCAAGTCAAACAAAATCACCGATATCAAGTGCTCGGATTTAGCTTCAGAAATGGTAAACTTAAAATCGTAAGAATGAAGTTGACTAATTCAGAAACAACTAATTGAATAAGTAAATTTAGTAATGCTGAACATTAGTATAAACCTGCAGCAATAAAGTGAATGCAGAAACTAAGACTCGAAAGCAGGAATTAAGAAGCGCACATAAGTGCTGAAACTCACAAATCCAGCTGCAAAATTCACAACTAAAACTCAGAAGGAACTCAGACAACTGATGCTCACTAATTCTCAATTCAGAAACAAAATTGAATGCTTGTAGGAAGGAAGTTGACACACATGGGATTCAACTGATACACAAAGAAGAAAAGCTGTTGTGCCTGAATGAGTGAAGAAAGTCAGAATTACAAGCAGAAATTCAGAAATAAGAACAATTACCTAATGCAGAAACAAATAAACGCATGAAATCGAGTTCACAAAGCTAGCTTAAGAATTGATCAACTGAGAACTTCAGAAACTGTGGCCGAAAGAAAATTCAGAGACAGCTAATGAAGAAATGAATTCAGAAAATGCAGTACACAAAGGTAGAAGTGCAGCAATGTTTTTCGAATGCAGAAATGCAGAATCAATACCTGCAGCAATGAAGCTAGTACACAGAAATTACTGATACGCTACAAACTGAGTGAGATACAGAAATGGAACTTCATACAAAACAAACTTAGATCAACTGCTTTAGCAGACTAACAGTTATATCTAATTTCAGGAATTAAAACTAACACAAATTGAATTCAAAGTAGCAGCAAAATTCGGAGCTAAGCTGGTACGCAAGGAAAAAGAAAACAGAGACTGATACGCAATAACTAACATGGCACGCAAGCATTGAATCATGAAATAAACTGAAATTGAGAACAATTGTTCACTGAACAAGCTCCCTAGCTAATTAACTTGCAAAATTTAAACCTAATTAAGGCAGAACTATTCAGGAAAGGAAACTGTAGCAGTTGATACGAAGATAGAAACAGAAATGGCTTGCAGAAACTGAAATTACAGCTAAAGACAGAAATTCATTAAGAAAACTAGCATCGATCCCTTCCCTTAGCTCCAGATCTTCTTGCTGTCACACAAGAGTGAGCCTCGAACCCCTTAGCATCCACAAATCACTGGGAATTAAGCTCTGCGAATCAATCCAACTCCACTCTGCTCAATCTCTGAAGAAACAATCCGATCTCCTCGATCTCCTTGTGTCGTGTTGCGATGATGATTTGGAGATGATCAGAGCACTCCAGAGTGTTGGATCGAGAGAATACGATTGAGGGGGGGGGGTGAATATTGTAAAACATTTCAGATTCGAGATTAAGAGAATTAGCAGCGGAAATTTAAAACACAACGCAAAGAACTCAAGCGATTTACTTGGTTCGGAGTCGCGGTCGGCTCCTACTCCAAGGCCCACGGTCGTTGACCATTTACTGCGGGCAATTCTATATGTGCACAAAAAGGTTTACAGACAGATATTACAGTTGAAGTACAGTAAACTTAAAAAGTCAGCTCTTTGTTACCAACGCCCGGTGTAGATTGTATTTTGGAGCAGAGGGACGTCGTCGGTGCTTGTATCTCGAGTTAGGAGGTTTCCGGGGCAGAGCGCTTGAGTAGAAGAGTGTATTGGCGTTTGAAGAAGTGATGATGAAGCCTCAGGGGTCGAGCCCCTTTTATAGCAGGTCTGGGGGGGCCCGGGATGTTGGGGGCGCCCTCCACGTGTCCTCCGATCCGTAACTCTCTCGGTCAACTCTAATCCCTCCAAAATCGGGATCGAGCTTTGACGGGGGCGCCCGGGAAGCATGGGGCGCTCAGGTTGACTCAGTCTACTGGCTTCTCGCTGGCTTGAACCTTATCTGCCTTGTTGGCTTGGACCCAGGGCACCCGGAGCATCCAGGGCGCCCGGGAGCATGGGGGTGCCCCGCCCAGTGAACTGCCGAAGCACATGTTTGCTTAACTTGTTTTGCCTTGACCTTAGGGGCGCCCGGGACACTGGGGGCGCCCTACTCTCTTTGAGGCGTTCTGAGCTGTAGAAACTCATTCCTTCATTCCTGCATCCAGGGTTAGTCCAAAATAACACAAAGCAATCAAGTATTAGGTTTATACAGCCTTAGCTGTCTTGGTTCTGACTTTGGGTCTCCAAAATGGAGCCCTAGGTCGAACCGACGCCTACTGTTCCCTCGACGAGGAACGCGTCCTCACCTACTCCTCTCAGGAGAGTTTATCTTTTGCCAACTGGCTCCTTCGGTTGGACTTTTGCCCAGCTTTACTCACCAGGTCTTCGTGCCCAATCCGCGACCAGGTCGTAGTGCCCACCTTCCGAGCAGGTCTTCGGTGCCCAGCCCTCGGCCAGGTCTTAGTGCCCAATTACTCGAACCAGGTCTTCGGTGCCCAGCCTTCAGCCAGGTCTTAGTGCCCGATTCCTCGAACCAGGTCTTCGGTGCCCAGCCCTCGGCCAGGTCTTAGTGCCCAATCCACGACCAGGACTTATTGCCCAACCTTATGTCAGGACTTAGTTACCCAGCCCACGGCTAGGACTTATTGCCTAGATTACCTAGGACTTTCCTGCACACTTGAGTAACTTTATTAGATCACAAATGATACTTAACTTTGAAACTTTTGCCAATATCAAAACAAGGTTCGATATGGTGCTTCCTGCACCAACACAGAGGACCCTCCAGATAGCTCAGATGGATGAAAATGGCACATAAACGGGATCCAAGCGATCAGATTACAGATCTGACGAAACCCTCAATCATCTCTGTTTTTGGCCGAATTGGAGCTGGAAACTTCATGGAGAACCCTTCCCAACGATCTAGATCTAGATCCAAGAATGAAATCGATGTGGTCACGCCCTCTGATGAAGAAAATCGTAGAAAAAATGAAGAACAGTGAAGGAAGAACAAAGAATTCTGAGATCGGCGAAGAAGACGCGACAGACTGATCTAAAGCTGTGGAGCAGTTAATATAGTTTTAGAAATGAAAGACTGAGATTCACTTAACTCCATCCAACGGCTAGATCTCTTCAGATTTGAATCAAACATCCTAGATCTTGATCAAGGGTCAAGATCTGCCTCTCAGTAGCTCAGATCTTCCAGATTTGCAACTGATGGCTCAGATCACCCTGATCTTTGAATGGATGGTCAGACTCCTCTGATCTTGATCCAACGGCTAGATGATCTATGATTTGGATGAAATCTTCAGATCTTAATCCAAGTGCTTGATTAACCTTAACCCCACCTCGGATTGCCTCAAAGTTCTCAGATGGCCTAGATCTAACTATTTTTTTTGAATCGAACGACCCATATTAGTCGATGCTTGATCACTCGATCCGGGTCCACTTCTGACTCAAGTTTGACCCAGCATGACCTAGGTCCATGATCCTTCCAAGCCTGCAAAAGTAGATCAATAATTTAGAAGCAAAATAATTCAAATGTATCAAGATTTACAATAAAGCCTAAAATAGAATAGATTCATGAAACCTAGGCTAAATTCAATATTAAGCAAGTAAAATATGGGTCAAACATGGATTTAAGAATCTGAAATAATCAATAAAATAACACTTATCAACTCCCCCAGACTTAATCTTGAGTGTCTCGCGAAAACTACTAAATATGTACCCCTTAGATGTTGGTGCAAAATGCACCAAAGTCAAACCTGTGTTTTGATAATGGCAACAGAGGTCAAAAGTTAAGTCTTACTTGTGTTTCTAACAAGTTACTCTAGTGTGCAGAGATAAAGTCCTAGCAAATGACTGCTAGGCAACTGGCGAAGGACTGCCAGTAGCAAAGCCCTAGCGAAGGACTGCTAGGCAACTGGCGAAGGACTACCAGTAGCAAAGCCCTAGCGAAGGACTGCTAGGCAACTGGCGAAGGACAGCCAGTATCCAATCCCTAGCGAAGGACTGCTAGGCAACTGGCGAAGGACTGCCAGTATCCAAGACCTGACAAAGGACCGTCAGGCAAAAGTCCAATCAAAGGAGCGGTTGGCATCAGGTAAACTCTCCCGAGAGGAGTAGGTGAGGACGCATTCCCCGTTGAGGGAACAGTAGGCGTCGGTTCGACCTAGGGCTCCATTTTGGAGACCAAAGTCAAATCCAAAATAGCTAAGGCTGTATAAATAAATATTTTATTGTTGCATTGTGTTTTGGACTAACCCTGGATGCAGGACCGAAGGAACGTGTGTCTGCAACTCAAAAAGCCTCAAAGGAGAGAGGCAATGGCTGAGTAGGGCGCCCGGAGTGTCCCGGGCGCCCCCAAGGTGCATACAAAATAAGTCAAAGAAAAAAGGGTTCGAACAGCTGCTGGGTGGGGCGCCCCCGCTGCTCCCGGGCGCCCCCAGCGTCCCGGGCGCCCCCATGCGCATGCCTCGAACCAGAAGCCATCGAAGCCAAGCAGATAACTCTTGACCCGGTCAATCCGGGCGCCCCGAGCGCTCCGGGTGCCCCGGTCAAAGCGGATCCAGAGGATAGACGCTGACCGAGACCTTTGCGGATCAAAGGCCACGTGGGGGGCGCCCCCGACGTCCCGGGCGCCCCCAGGCCCTATATAAAGGACCCTCGACCAAGGCTTCAAGTATCAATTCTTTCAACGCCTAAAAGCTCTTCTACGCTCGTGCCTTGCTCCGGAAACACTCCAACTCGAGCCGACGACGTCCCGCTGCCCCGAAAAAGTCAATACACTCCGGACGTCGGTAACGAAGAGTGCAATTCTTTATTATTATTTTCGTGCACTTACTTTGTAACCAAATTCTGTAACTATTATTGCGCTTCATATAGAATTGCCCAAAGTAAACGGTCAACGACCGTGGGCCTTGGAGTAGGAGTCGACAAAGGCTCCGAACCAAGTAAAATCGACTGTGTCTCTGTGTTGTGTTTATTTTTACTTCCGCTGTGCAATTGCTCTTTACGAAATTCCGAACGATTTCCGATATTCACCCCCCCTCTATCGGTTTTCACGATCCAACAAGTGGTATCAGAGCAGGGAAGTTCAAACTTGGTGCAACCACCAGTTTGAAAATTTTTTTCGGATTTTCTTTATTTTTTATTCTCATTCGGATTTTTTTTAATTCTTTTTAATATTTTATTATTCTTATCCCGCATTACTAATCCAAGACCAAGTCTTGGGACATTTTCTTGTTATTTTTCTTTTACAGATCAAATGGCCATGCAAGAGGGATTTAGCACCGCCAGACCTCCACTCTTCAGTGGAGAAGACTTTTCCTACTGGAAAAGTCGTATGGAGGTCCACCTGAAAACTCAGGTGGACATGTGGATCATTATCCAGTCCGGTCTGGAGATCCCCAAAAACGCCGAAGGACTTCCTCAAAGCTACTCTGAATGGGACAACGCCCTAAAGCGCAAGATAGAAGCCGACGCAAAAGCGTCTCAGACGCTTCAATGCGGATTGACGACAGAGGAGCTGAACCGCGTGGGCCCCTTTAACAGTGCGAAAGAGCTCTGGGCAAAACTGATCGAGCTACACGAAGGGACATCAGATACTTGAATCAGTAAGAGGGATCTACTACTGAACAAACTCTACACCATCAAGATGGCTGACAACGAAACAGCAGCCCAGTTCCACGCACGAATCCAAGAGTTAATAAACGGTCTTCACACAATAGGTCACAAGGTTGAAAACCGTGACTTAATAAGGTATGCCTTAAACGCGTTCCCTAGAAACACCTTGTGGGCATCTATGGTAGATGCATACAAGGTCTCAAGGGATCTTTCAAAAATAAAATTAGATGAATTATTTTCTGAACTAGAACTACACGAACAAACTAACACCAATATGGTCGAGAAAGGTATTGCTTTCGTTGCAGGTAAAACTCTAAGGACAACGAAAAAGAAGCCTGAACCTGAACCCGAGTCTAACTCAGACTCAGAAGATGAAGAAGGAGATCAAACGAAGCTGGTCCGACTAGCCCGAAGCTACTACAAGGAGATGAAGAACCGAACCAACAAACGGAAAATCAGCCGAAGAAAGGACGAACCAGCTGAACCCGCAAGTGATAAAAACAAGCCCAACGTAACCTGCTACGAGTGCAAGAAAAAGGGTCACTACAAGACAGAATGCCCAAACTTAAGGAAACAAAAAGACAAGAAGAAAGAAGGCACTTCCAGCAACCTGGGATGAGTCTTCCTCCGGAAGAAGAAGAAGAAGCCCCCAATCAACCTACTAGCTCTAACCGCCTCAGAAAAAGTCGAGACTGAGTCCGAATCAGACAGGACGACGGCAACTGACATTTCAGAAGACGGCGAAATAAGGTAACTGGTTTTAAAGATTCATTAATGAATTAATTTCCTATCTTTCTCGAGATTTGGCGAAAGCCAAACTCCGAGTCGAATCTCTCCGACAGGAAGTAAAACTCCTGAAAGAGGGAGCTGATCTAGATCCTTAACTGAGAAGGTTCAGGAAGGAACTCTACTCAAGTTGAAAAACTTGAGAAAGAGAACTCCTCCCTGAAAACTCAAGTCAAGGACCTTAGATCAGCCTTAGAACGATTCACTTCTGGTTCCAAGGGTCTTGACATGATTCTTGGAAAACAGAAGTCAGTTCTAAATCGATCCGGACTAGGCTATAGAACCAAATCTAGCAAAGATCTACTATGCTGTATTAAACCAGTCCAGACGTAAAATTCAGGCATGGGTACCTAAACTGTGCCTGAACAAACCGACTGGATCAAATCAGTATTGGATCCCCAAGGACAAGATTCACATCTTGCCTAACCATCATCGTGGCTTTAGTCCAGGGGGAGCCAAATTAAAATAATATTTATAGTTAGATAAATTTCAATTCTTGTTTTCAAATTGCATGATTGCTTGGTTATTTAATTTCTGCAATTTACCATGCTTAGACTTAGGAATGGTTAGTTTAAGGACTGAACCAACTTAACTGAAATTTGAACAACATAGTATTGGGTGGCGGTGAGATGATAGTACGTTAGGGAAGCCAATTCTAATAAGATCAAGTATACTTGGTCTCTTTAGACTGGTGAAACTAGCCGAAGCTACCGATCCAAAACCCAAACTAGTTAGACCAGAATTTTTCAAAAAAAAAAATAGTTTTGAAAATGAAATTTCATTAAAAGGCTTTGTCAAGGAAAGGGTTGATGATCCAATAAGGCTACGACCAAAGAAGGCCTAGTGCCTCGCCAAGACCTGGAAGCCGATTTTTGAAATTCAAATTCAAATTATTCTTTGTCAAATTCAAATCTAACACAAATTTTCAGTTAATTGTAGATTCAAACATTTTTTTAAAAAACTCAAGATCAACTGTTTTCAAAATTAATTTAAGTTTTTCAAAATAAATCATGATTTTTCAAAATAATTCTATCTATTAAAACCTGTCTCACAAAAACCCATAAGGTTAACGTGATTGATAACCCTAGATTTGGGTGAGACAAACTAGGCTGTGAAAATCAATTTAGGCTATTCCTGATTCTAATTGGATCCAAATCAACAAAACTATTTATGTGTAGGAGCATAAAGATTTGGACCAATGGATGTTGGATAGCGGGTGCTCCAGACACATGACTGGAGATAAATTAAAATTCACCAAACTCAAGTTCAAAAACCTAGACTCAGTGACATTTGGCAACAATGCTACACTCAAGGTGATTGGGTCAGGTAACATTGAACTTAAATCTGACTTTGTTATTAAGAAAGTTCTCTTGGTTGAAAATTTTAAATTTAACTTGCTTAGCATAAGTAAATTGTGTGATACTGGTTATGTAGTTACCTTCACCAATTCTAACTGCCTGATTAGAAACTTGCAAGACTCAGAAATCATGCTTAAGGGCACTAGGAAAAATAATGTTTACACTATAAACCTACCACTAGTACCTAAATGCATGTTAACTCAGTTAGAACAATCAAACCTCTAGCATAGGAGATTAGGTCACACTAATTTGAGAATAATTTCAAAAATCACCCAACTTGACCTAATTAAAGGTATCCCTAAAATTAAAAATCATGAAAACTTAATATGTGAATCATGTAATCAAGGTAAACAAACCAGGTCTAATCACAAGCTAATTCAATCTGATCTAACTCAAACCACACTTAAGCTCCTGCACCTTGACCTATTTGATTCACATGGAGCCAAGTCACTAAGCGGAAACCGGTACTGCTTAGTAATAGTTGATGATTACTCTAGGTTTACCTGGGTGAGGTTTCTAAAGACCAAAGATGAAACCCTAAACCTATTCAATGATTTTTGTAAGTTAATTGAAAATCAAAACGATACCAAAATCAAAAGACTTAGGAGTGGTCATGGGGGAGAATTTGAAAATCAACGATTCGAGGAATTTTGTAAGGTAAATGGGTATATACATGAATTTTTATGTCCTAGAACCCCCCAGCAAAATGGGATAGTCGAAAGGAGAAATAGAACCCTACAGGAAGCCGCTAGGGCCATGCTCAATGAATTCAACTTAGCTAACCAATATTGGGCAGAAGCAATTAGTACGGCTTGCTACATCCAAAATAGGGTACTAATTAACAAACGACACAATAAAACACCCTATGAATTATACTACCATAGACTTCCAAACCTACACTACCTAAGGGTTTTTGGGTGCAAAGTCCATATCCTAAACACCAAGGACTATCTAGGTAAATTCCAGTCTAAGTCAACCCCAGGCATCTTCCTAGGATATTCAACCACAAGTAGAGCCTATAGGGTTTACAACAAACAAACTAAGAAAATTGAAGAAACAACAAATTTAATATTTGATGAAGAAATCAACTCAAAATTTGATAATCCAGATCTAACGCCATCAAATACTGATCAAGAAGATAATGAACAAACTGTTGAACCTTTAATTGAACCCTTAAATGAACTAACTATTAAACCAACTTCTGAGTCAATTGAACCAAATATTGAACTTGGTTCAGCCGGACCTGAGGCTGAACCAAGTTCTAGAAAAACCAAGAAATCCAGACTTAGTCACCCAACTGATCAAATTGTGGGTGATCCAACTTTAGGAGTCAGAACTAGGTCTTCCTATAGAAACCTTAGTCAGATAGCAATGATTTCAAAAATTGAACCTAAGACTATAGAGGAAGCCCTACCTGATCCTGATTGGATCATAGCTATGCAAGAAGAGTTAGCCCAATTTGAAAGGAACCAAGTCTGGGAACTAGTACATAAACCTGAGGGCAAATCCGTCATTGACACTAAGTGGGTTTTTAGGAATAAGTTAAATGATCAAGGAGAAATAGTCAGAAATAAAGCCCGCTTAGTAGCAAAAGGATTCAGTCAGGTAGAAGGGTTAGATTATGATGAAACCTATGCCCCGGTAGCTAGACTTGAGTCCATTAGGATGTTATTGGCCTTTGTATCCCATAAAGGATTTAAACTATACCAAATGGATGTAAAGTCAACCTTTCTAAATGGATTCATTAAGGAAGAAGTCTATGTAGGACAACCCCCTGGTTTTGAGGACTTAGAAAGACTTGATCGTGTTTACAAACTTACTAAAGCATTTTATGGACTAAAACAAGCACCTAAGGCTTGGTATGAACGCTTATCAACTTACCTAATTTCTAAAGAATTTAATCAAGGACAAATTGACTCAACCCTATTTATTAAAACCTTAGGAAAAGAGATCTTTATTGCCCAAATCTATGTCGATGACATAATCTTTGGGTCAACCAACTCAAATTTTTTAAAAGAATTCGTTAAAATAATGAAAAATGAATTTGAAATAAGCTTAGTTGGTGAGCTCAACTTTTTTCTAGGATTACAAATTAAACAAACTAGGGATGGAAACTATGTCCATCAATCTAAATATGCTAAAGAGTTAATAAAGAAATTTAAAATGGATAACTCTAAAAGCATAAGTACCCCCATGGTCACAAATGTAAAAATAGATAGTGACCCTGATGGTAAACCAGTAGACCTTAAACTTTATAGAAGTATGATTGGAAGTCTACTGTATCTTACAGCCAGCAGACCTGATATCCTTTTTATTGTAGGAATGTGTACTAGATATCAAACCTGTGCTAAGGAAACACACTTAGCAGCCCTAAAAAGAATACTAAGATATGTTAAGGGCACTCTAAATGTAGGGATTTGGTATCCTAGGACCTCAATCTTTGACTTGTCAGGATACTCAGATTCTTACTACGCTGGTTGTAAATTAGATAGAAAGAGCACAAGTGGAAGCTGCCAACTATTAGAAAATAGTCTAGTAAGTTAGTGCAGCAGAAAACAACACTGTGTAGCTCTATCCACGACTGAAGCTGAGTATGTTGTCTTAGGAGAGTGTGTAGCACAACTCTTATGGATGATGCACACTCTTAAGGACTTCCAGCTTAACTACACCCAAACTCAGGTCTTCATTGACAATATAAGCTCAATTAATCTAACTAAAAATCCAATTCAACATTCCAGAACTAAACACATAGAAGTTAAACACCACTTTGTAAGAGATCATGTAGCCAGGGGTGAGATAGTCCTTAAGCATGTAGACTCTAAATCTAACTTAGCTAACATATTCACCAAACCCCTACCTGAGTCTGAGTTCAGCTCACTAAGAAGGCAGTTAGGATTATGCTTGGTAGAATAGGTTTACTCTACTTTTGGTTTTCTTACTGCTTTACTTGATCTTAAAATCAGTTTCTAAAATAATTTTAAAACTGCTTTACTTAACTTCAAAATCAACTTTTATTTAGTTTGAAAAAATCTTTTTATCACTTTTAATTTTTCCGACTTAGTTTTTTGAAAAACTACCCCCTTCAAAACTAGAGTTTTTTCACAAATGGACTTAGCCTAGGCCCTAACCCTAGAACTGCATGCACCTATAGATCTAGAAGCCAGCATCTCACAAGCACCTTAGGGTAATTTTGATTGATAACCTAGAATGGGTTGAGATGCTTAGGTCTTTGCCTTAATTCAAGATGCTTTAAGTCAGTGCATCTGCAGTAATTGGGGCACTAAATACAACTTAAACAGTAATCAAGTTAAGTGACAAGTTTAGAAAATCTAACTTGAACAGAAAACTTAACTCGACTAGCCCTAGCGAAAACTACTGTTTATAACAGTTAGTAAGTAGCTAATTGGGTTAGACAGGACCCTAAAGAGATAATTGAAACTGGCTTGGTTCAGTTTATCTTGCATTGGTCCAGTACAACACATTAATTTTTTTTCTTATGCAATTTATTTACCTTTTTTTTTGCTATATTGCTTTGTTTTTGATATATGACAAAGGGGGAGAGATAAGAAAGGAGAGAAGCTTTTTAAAAAATTTTCAAAATTCAAAATTTTCAAAAACTTTATCCTTTAGTCAAAAAGTACTTAAGCTAAGTTTTTTCAAAACTGCTTTCAAAATACTTAAGCTAAGTTCTTTTTCAAAACTGCTTTCTTCAAAATACTTAATCAATTTTTTTCCAAAACTGTTTTCAAAAGTACTTAATCAATTTTTTCCCAAAACTATTTTCAAAGTACATAATCTATTTTTTCCAAAACTATTTCAAAAGTCTTGATCTAAATTGTTTTCAAAATTGATTCTAAGTACTTAACCCAAGCAGTTTTCAAAAGTATTTTCTAAGTACTTAAACTTAAGTTATGTTCAAAATATCTCTAAGTACTTATTTCTAAACTTCTCTAATATAAAAGTTTCTAAAAGTACTAAAGAGATTGAAAATTTTTAAGTGCTTCCAAGAACTTAAAAGATGTTTTAGAAAATTTTCTACTAAGGTATTTTTCCAAATTTCTAAGTATAAAAATTTTTCAAAAGTGCCCAATCAAAATGTATTTTTGGAAAATATTTTCTAAAACTTCTTTTGAAAAATCTTCTAAGTTTTAAAAAATTAATTCCATTATTTTGACTTAGAAATTTTTCAAACCCCACGAAACTTTGAAAAACCTAGGGGGAGATTCCTTCCAGGGGGCGTCGGTAACGAAAGAGCTTAATTTTCTGTTTACTGTACTACAACTGTAATCTTTCTGTAAACTTTTTGTGCACATATAGAATTGCCCCAGTAAACGGTCAACGACCGTGGGCCTTGGAGTAGGAGCCGACCGCGACTCCGAACCAAGTAAAACCGCTTGTGTTTTTGTGTTGTGTTTTAATTTTCCGCTGCCTATTCTCTTAAGTTTTATCCGAAAATGATTTACGATATTCACCCCCCCTCTATCGTATTCTCTCGATCCAACAAACATTTCCCTTTGGATTGGGAGTAGCTTGAGAAGGTAGTTGGCCTGATCCTTGAGCTTGACTTTGATTAATCCCGCTAGCCAATTGTCCAATTTGCCTTTCGATGTTTTGTAAGGCGCCAAAAATATTGCCCTCCTGTGATTGTTGGAATTGGGGCTGTTGGGGCTGATAGGAGGGCTGAAATTGTTGTTGAAATGGCTAATAAGTAGCCTGGAATGTTGGTTGAATTTGTTGAGAATTATAGCCTTGAAAATTCTAATTTTGAAGTGAAAGTGATTGTGGTGAAGATTGAAATTGATTAGGCTGAAATCCTTAATTTTGTGGCTGAAAACTTTGATTCCAAGGCTGGAAACTTTGCTGCGGTTGTTGGAATTGCTGCTGTAAAGGTTGATATTGCTGTGGATAATTCAAATTCCCTTGGAAACCTTGTTGATTCCCTTGAAACGGTTGCTGGAAATTTTGAAATGTTGGCTGGAAATGCTGATTTTGGGGCTGGATTTGCAGATTTTGGGACTGAAATTACTGTGGCTGCTGGAAATATTGCTGTGGATGCTGGAATTGTTGTTGTTGCGGGTTCTGTTGGTAGAAAGAATTCCCATACCTCAGATTTGGATGATCCCTCCAACCAGAGTTATAAGTAGAAGAATAGGGGTTATTCCGGGATTGAAATTGTCCCCTAACCAATGCCGCTACTGTCTCATCTTGTTGGAGGTTGGGGCATGAATCTGAATTATGTTCTTGACTAGAGCAAATACCACATACCCTCATCACTTGGCTTGATTGTGGAAGTACCGAAAAGTTAGAATTTTGGCTTGTATTATTAAGAGACATTTGTTTTATCAATGATGTGAGCTCTACCAATGAATTCTTGATTTCTTTCTGATCATTTGAAGCCACCTGGACTTCATTAACTCCTCTAGTAGACAAAGCCCTACTCCCAAACTGTTGAGAATTTTCTGCCATATTTGAAATGAGTTCCCTAGCTTGTTCTGGTGTTTTGTTAACTAGGGCTCCTCCAGCTGCAGCATCTATCAAGATCCTATCCATCTGTAATAATCCCTCGTAGAAATAGTGAATGAGGAGCTGCTCGCTAATCTGATGCTGTGGGCAGCTAGAACACAGTTTGTTAAATCTTTCCCAATAATCATACAAAATTTCTCCTACCACTTGCTGGATGCCACATATGCTCTTCCTTATGATTGCAGTTCTGGAGGCTGGAAAATATTTTTCTAGAAATGCCTTCTTCTTGGAAATCCAGCTAGACACGTGCCCAGTAGGTAAATAATAAAACCAATCCTTCGCTGCTCCAGTCAGAGAAAATGGAAAAGCCCTCAGCTTGATATCTTCCTCTAAAATACCCTGAGGCTTCATAGTGGAGCAAACAACGTGAAACTCATGCAAGTGTCTGTTGGGGTCCTCCCCAGACTGTCTTAGAAATTTAGGTAACAAGTGGATGAGTCCAGATCTAAGCTCAAAATCGCCAGTCAGATCTGGATAAGCAATGCTCGAATATTGAAAGGTATCATCTGGTGCTGCAAGCTCTTTCATGGTTTTCTGGTGGTCTGCCATGATACTGCCTGAATGAGTAGGAATAGTCTGAAGAGGAGGAATGTCGATAGCCTCAGAAATTATGCCTTGGTTCCTCCTTGCTCTGAAAGTTCGCTCAATTTCAGGGTCAAATTCTTCGAGATCATCACCTGCTGACCTGGTCATAAAATAAACAAATCGCAGCAAGTGTGTATAGAAAAATGAAACAGAATAAAGTAAATCAAAAGATATAGAGAGATAAGCACAAAAAATGGATCAAGAAAAGTATGCAATACGCACACAAGCTTAAACAAACAAACTCAACTAGTGTGTTCCCCGGCAACGGCGCCAAAAATTTGATGGACCCAAAAGAGACTGTCATGAATGTGGGTCTCAAATTTAGATATTTGTAAAGTTGAAAACCCTTTTTGCTAAGAATGATAAAAATGTAGTAAAGGGGCCACAGGTCGTATTTTTTTCCAAGGGCTAGTTAAGGTTGTTTGAGTCAAGCTTGAGTTTATGTGTCGTTGGTTATTTTTGGGTTTCAAATAAAACTTGGGTTTAGTCTGCAATTCAGCAATGAAAGCACAAAGAAAAGGGAAGAAACTTAACTAAATGAGCTGAACAAAGTAAATGCAACTAATGAACTCAACCAATGTGAAAACTTAATCAACTAAAACTCTTGACCGAATTGAAAACAAGTCTGCTATCAAATGCAAAAGGACACTACAAATTATATTGCACCTCAAGAATTACTACTCAAACCGAAACTTCACTTGATACAAATGCAGCAATGAACACTTGATACACAAGGAGGAAGAAACAAAAATTATGTGCCGAAATGATACTAAGTGCAAGAAATCAGAAACTGACAATTCAGAATAAATTGGGCAATTCAGTTGGGACAGCAAGCTCTAAGTGAAATGCCATGCATGCCTGAGTAAAGAAATTCCAGGAATCGAAACTGATCAATCAAAATAAATTAATGCAGAAATGGAAGTGCAGGAATTAGAAATGAATGAAGAATTTCAGCTACAAATTAGATGCAAGTCAAACAAAATCACTGATATCAAGTGCTCGGATCTAGCTTCAGAAATGGTAAACTTAGAATCGTAAGAATGAAGTTGACTAATTCAGAAACAACTAATTGAAGAAGTAAATTTAGTAATGCTGAACATTAGTATAAACCTGCAGCAATAAAGTGAATGCAGAAACTAAGACTTGAATGTAGAAATTAAGAAGCACACATAAGTGCTGAAACTCACAAATCCAGGTGCAAAAATCACAACTAAAACTCAGAAGGAACTCAGACAACTGATGCTCACTAATTCTCAATTTAGAAACTAAATTGAATGCTTGTAGGAAGGAAATTGACACGCATGGGATTCAACTAATGCAGAAGCAAACAAACGCATGAAATCGAGTTCACAAAGCTAGCTTAAGAATTGATCAACTGAGAACTTCAGAAACTGTGGCCGAAAGAAAATTCAAAGACAGCTAATGAAGAATGAATTCAGAAAATGTAGTACACAAAGGTAGAAGTGCAGCAATGTTTTTCGAATGCAGAAATGCAGAATCAATACCTGCAGCAGTGAAGCTAGTACACAGAAATTACTGATACGCTACAAACTGAGTGAAATGCAAAAATGGAACTTCATACAAAACAAACTTAGATCAACTGCTTTAGCACACTAACAGTTATATCTAATTTCAGGAATTAAAACTAACACAAATTGAATTCAAAGTAGCAGCAAAATTCGGAGCTAAGCTGGTACGCAAGGAAAAAGGAAACAGAGACTGATACGCAACAACTAACTTGGCACGTAAGCATTGAATCATGAAATAAACTGAAATTGAGAACAATTGTTCACTGAACAAGCTTCCTAGCTAATTAACTTGCAGAATTTAAACCTAATTAAGGCAGAACTATTCAGGAAAGGAAACTATAGCAGTTGATACGAAGACAGAAACAGAAATGGTTTGCAGAAACTGAAATTACAGCTAAAGACATAGATTCATTAAGAAAACTAGCATCGATCCCTTCCCTTAGCTCCAGATCTTCTTGTCGTCACACAAGAGTGAGCCTCGAACCCCTTAGCATCCACAGATCACTAGGAATTAAGTTCTGTGAATCAATCCAACTCTACTCTGCTCAATCTCTGAAGAAACAATCCGATCTCCTCGATCTCCTTGTGTCGTGTTGCGATGATGATTTGGAGATGATCAAAGCACTCCAGAGGACCCTCCAGATAGCTTAGATAGATGGAAATGGCACACAAACGGGATCCAAGCGATCAGATTCAGATCTGACGAAACCCTCAATCATCTCTGTTTTTGGCCGAGTTGGAGCTGGAAACTCCACGGAGAAACCTTCCCAACGATCTAGATCTAGATCTAAGAATGAAATCGACGTGGTCACGCCCTCTGATGAAGAAAATCACAGAAAAAAAATGAAGCACAGTGAAGGAAGAACAAAGAATCTGAGCTCGGTGAAGAAGACGCGACACTCTGATCTGAAGTTGTGGAGCAGTTAATATAGTTTTAGAAATGAACGACCGAGATTCACTTAACTCCATCCAACAGCTAGATCTCTTCAGATTTGAATCAAACTTTCCAGATCTTGATCAAGGGTCAGGATCTGCCTCTCAGTAGCTCGGATCTTCCAGATTTGCAATGGATGTCTCAGATCACCCTAATCTTTGACAGGATGGTCTAGACTCCTCTGATCTTGATCCAACGGCTAGATGATCTCTGATTTGGATGAAATCTTCAGACCTTGATCCAAGTGCTTGATTAACCTTAACCCCAGCTCGGATTGCCTCAAAGTTCTCAGATGACCTAGATCTAACCGTTTTTGAATTGGACGGCCCATATTAGTCGATGCTTGATCACTCAATCCGGGTCCACTTCTGACTCAAGTTTGACCCAGCATGACCTAGGTCCATGATCCTTCCATGCCTACAAAAGTAGATCAACAATTTAGAAGCAAAATAATTCAAATGTATCAAGATTTACAATAAAGCCCAAAATAGAATAGATTCATGAAACCTTGGCTAAATTCAATATTAAGCAAGTAAAATATTGGTCAAACATGGATTTAAGAATCTAAAATAATCAATAAAATAATACTTATCAGTCGGCAAGGTTGGATTTTGTTTCAACATAATGTAATTAAATGGTACCTCTTGCCACATGATCTCTAATGAAGTAATGCTTCACTTCAATGTGTTTTGTCCTAGAGTGATGCACCGGATTTTTGGTCAAATTAATAGTACTCACATTATCACATAAAACTTTGGCCTTGGAGTAATGAAGCTCATAATCCTTTAAGGTATGCATTATTCAAAGTAATTGAGCTACACAACCACCCATAGCCACATATTCTGCCTCGGTTGTAGATAAAGCAACACATGGTTGCTTTCTACTACTCCAACTCACTAGGGAAGATCTAAGAAATTGGCATCCACTACTAGTACTCTTCCTATCCAATTTACAACCCGCATAATCAGAATCGATGTAGTCAAATAAATCAATATTTGGAGTTTAGGGTACCAAAGACCGACATTCAAAGTGCCCTTGATATATCTTAAGATTCTTTTTACCACTACTAAGTGAGATTCTTTGGCACAAGATTGATATCTTGTACACATGCTTCTATATTTCTTTGGATATCCGGCTTACTAGCGGTTAGGTATAACAAATTACCAATCATGCTTCTATATTGCTTTGGATCGACTAACTTTCCCTCATGATCACTATCTATCTTGATATTTGTTCCAATGGGAGTAGACACTACTTTAGCATTTTCCAAATCAAATTTCTTGATAATTTCCTTAGCATACTTTGTTTGATAAACATGAGTTCCTTCATTAGTTTGTTTGATTTGCAATCCTAAAAAGAAAGTCAACTCTCCAACTAGACTCATTTCAAACTCATTTTCCATGTGTTTGATGAATTCATGAAGAAACTCATTATTTGTTGACCCAAAAATAATGTCATCAACATAAACTTAAGCAATAAAAATATCTTTATCTTTAGACTTTAGAAATAAAGTTGGATCAATTGTTTCCCTTCTAAAACCCTTGGAGATTAAGAAGGATGAGAGTCTTTCATACCAATCTCGGGGAGCTTGTTTTAACCCATATAAGGGTTTCTTTAATTTATAAACATGATTTGGGTAATCTATGATTTCAAAATCAGGTGGTTGCTCGACATAAACTTCTTCCTTAATAAATCCATTTAGAAATGTCGATTTCACATCCATTTGGTGAAGTTTAAAGCCCATGTGAGCGGCATATCCCAATAAGATCCGAATAGACTCTAATCGATCTACGGGAGTATAAGTTTCATCATAAACAAGTCCCTCAACTTGATTGAAACCCTTAGCTACTAACCAAACCTTGTTTCTAGTGACTCTCCCTTGATCATCCAATTTATTTCTAAAGACCCATTTGTTGTGACAATTATACTATCATTGGATCTTGGGACCAATTCACATACTTCACTTCTCTCAAATTGGCTCAACTCTTCTTGCATTGCTAGGATCCAATCCGTATCATTTAAGGTTTCATCAATCAATTTTGGTTCAAGTTATGATATTAGAGCAATTTGACTAGTATATTCTCTAAAATAAGATCAAATCCTTACTCCTTGTGTAACATCTCCAACTACTTGATCAATAGGATGATTTTGATGATGCCTTAAAGGCCTAGAGATTGTGGGCTCATCAATTTCATGATGATTATTGCCTCATTCATCATCCGATGCACTTCTTCCTCCCTCTCGAGTAATACCCCCTAAGCGTAAGTTTTGAATTCCTTGGGTAATATTTTGATTTCTTTCATCTATATCTTTGTCAATGGAGGATTTCCTAGGATAAGTGCTAGTAGACTCATCAAATTCAACATTAGATGACTTCTCAATCATTTGAGTCCTTTTGTTATATACTCTATATCCTCTACTAGTAGATGAGTACCCAACTACTAGTCCATTTGAGTCCTTAGACTCAAATTTTCTTAAATCATATTTAGTATTTAAGATATAGACCTTACAAACAAACACTTTAAAATAGTAAATTTGAGGAATTTTTCCATTCCATAATTCAAAAGGTGTCTTTCCTAAAAATCGATGAATTAAAATATAATTTTGGATGTAACAAGCGATATTTACTGCTTCCGCCCAAAAATAACTAGGTAAAGAATATACATTAAGCATAGTTCTAGCCGCTTCTTGCAAGGCTCGATTTTTTTCTTTCTACAACCCCATTTTGTTGGGGTGTTCTTGGACAAGAAAATTCATGTTTGTACCCATTTTCTAGACAAAAACTAGAGAAGTTTGAATTTTCAAACTCTCCACTATGATCACCCTAATTCGGTTGATTTTGAGATTTTTTTCATTTTCAACCCTTTTGCTAAATCCTATGAATATTTCTAGAGTTTCATCCTTATGTTTCATAAAATACACCCAAGTGTATCAAGAAAATCAATAATCACTAAACAATATTTATTTCCTACTAATGAAGGGGTACTATGACAATCAAAGATATCTAAATACAACAATTCTAATGGTAAAGAAGTACTAGTTAGAGTTTTACCTTTGTGTGATGACTTAGATTTCTTGCCCTCTTGGCATACATCATATATTTTATTCTTGGCATACTTGATCTTTGGTAGTCCTTTTACCAATTCCTTTTTGGCTACCTTTGCTATGTTCTTCATGTTGATATGTCCAAGTCATTTATGTCATAGTCATCCTTCTTCTTCTTTTGATAAAAGACACTTAGTAGAAAGGTTAGAAGCATAGGAAAGATTAATATAATTAAGATTTGTTTTCCTATACCCTTCTAACATAATATTTTTTGAGCTATTGTGCTTAACCAAATATTTATTTGCATGAAACTCAATTTTATATCCGGCATCACATAATTGGCTAACACTAAGCAAATTGAATTCCATGTCCTTAATTAGAAGCACTTTATAGATGATGATTGCAGGTGATACCTCAATTGTATCTCTACCTATAATCTTGAGCTTCCCGCTATTTACAAAAGATACCATTTCTTTCTTTATGTAGTAAATTGTGGAGAATTTGCTCACATCACCGGTCATGTGCCTTGAGCAACTGCTATCCACAATCCACATGTTTGAATCCTTCTCTACTTCTACCTAAATAACATGAAAAACATAATCTTTTGGTATCCATGCTCTTGATCTAACAATATCGTTCAAATACTTAGGGACTCAAGCTTGTTTTACATTGCTTTTAATGATTTACTTCTTAGGTGTATCATTTCTTCCTATAAGAGAAATATAGGCAACCACTTTGGTCTTAGGTTTATATCCTAATCCGGCCTTGTTGTAGACGGCTTTTTGACTACTAAGAATCATATCAAGATACTTTGATCCATTTGTAAATTTCTCTAAACATGTTCTCAAATCTATAACTTGATTTCTCAAATTATTATTTTCTTCCTTAGGCATGATTGATTCACTATGCATATATGTATTATTCCTAATGGATTTAAGTTCTCCTTTTAATGTCTTGACCCTAGATTGTGACTTAGCCAAAGCATTCTTGAGATAAGCAATAGTTTTATACAGGAATTCAATTTTGGGAGATTCTTTTACCTCATCATCACTAGATGACGATTCATTACTTGAACCTTCCTCCTCACTTGAAGCTTCCCCCTCACTTGAAGTTTCTTTGTCATCTTTGAAAGCCATAAATGTCATGTGTCTTGTGACATGACATAGCTCATCTTCATCCAATGAGTCAATGCTTGGTGTGCCCCATGTAGCTTGAGCTACCATTGCCACCTTTTAGTTTTTCTTCTTCTTTTTCATTTCTTTTTCATCTTTCTTTATCAATTCCAGGTAATTTGGCTTGATGTGTCCTTTCTTGTTGCATTCATAACAATGACATTAGTGTTAAAATTTGATCTTTGATCACTTTTACCTTTTGAAAGTTGAAACATCTTCTTCACATCTCTCCTTGTAAATTTTTTTATTCTTCCCATCATTTTCATGACATAATGAGCCACTTCACTAGCCGACATCTCTTCATCGCTATCCGAAGACTCTTGATCCGATTCGGATGATGAAGATGTTGGGACCTTGACGTTTAGCTAGAGGGGGGTGAATAACTTTACGTGGTTCGGAGATGATACTCCTACTCCACTGCTGTCCATAAGGTGGACGATCCCGATCTGTCGGTGGATGACTCCCCGGAAGACCTCTGGCTAGCTCTTGTTGCTCCTTGTGGATGGAGAAACCTCGCCACAATCCCTTGACAACTCCTGAGCACTTGTAGGCTACTAACAGGCTTTACCCAAGCTTGTTTCGCCAAGGAAACTAAGCCAAAAATGAGCCCTCTTAAATATTGCTCGATACTGTTTTGACCGTTACCAGTCGACTGGTGCTAACACCAGTCGACTGGTCCTCGCGAATTTGAATGTCACAGCCTGACGATTCAAATTCTGGTCGACACCAGTCGGCTGATCGTAAGTCGACTGATCTTTCTATGCTCTTAATCAGTCGACTGATCCAAGCATCAGTCGACTGCCACCTAAGGTTTTCCTTCACGAGTACAATTCTCTCAGCACTCGAACCCTAGGATTTCCCTTCCTGAGTATAATTCTCTCAGCACTCGAATCCTCACGACTTAGCTGACTCTTCATCCAGCAGCCTCGACCTGTTGCCTTCAAACCTTCTTTGACTTTGGCTCTCGTCCCTCGGATGCATGCAAGCCCACGGCTCGTCTCCCCATGCCATCGTTCGCGTATGCCTCAAAGTGCGCTTCTCTCGGCTCATCGTTCCTGCTTCGAACAACCTCGACCTATTGCCTTCAAGCCTTCTTCGACTTTGTCTCTCGCCCTCGGATGCATGCAAGCCCACGGCTCGTCTTCCCATGTCATCCTTCGCGTATGCCTCGAAGTGCGCTTCCCTCGGCTCATCGTTCCTGCTTTGTCCACGGTCCCTCGGATGCATGTAAGCCCACGGCTCGTCTCCCCATGCCATCCTTCACCGAACCCGAAGACGTCCAACTAAGTCTATATGTATCCTACAAACCTGTACACTCACATACACACATCAAATACAAGGGTGAACCTAACTTAAACCCTTTGCCCAAACATCAAAACACATGGTCACTTCGGACCATAGATTGCTCCAACAATCTCCCCCTTTTTGATGTTTGGCAATACACTTAAGTTAAAGAAAATAAATAGTAAATATAATGCTAACAACCATTTGGACTTACGTTGCCAAGGCTTCACCCTGGACTTATACCGCCAGTGCATATGCAATGCAAACATGCATGGATCCTATCACCAGACATCTCCACACCTAACCTCCCCAAGAGTTAGGATTTTTACCAAACCGAGCTTTTTAAAACCTTTCCAAGGCTCCCTCTACATTGGTCTTACAAAGGCTTTTTAAGAACCTCTCCAAGGTTCCCCTTTTGCCAACAAATGAGCAACAATGCTCCCCCTTACCTAAGCTCCCCCTTAACCTAGGATTTCTTGCAAAGGTGTGTTTGGTTTCCCACTTAAACCTAACACTCTCCCCCTTTGGCACACATCAAAAGGACTCCAATAATTCCCTTTTATTAGATCCTTTAACCTCTAATGATCATAAACAAGATGTATTAACCCCCCATAAGATTATACACTTGTTTTACATTATTACGATACCTTTTGATTGTTGAAAAATAATTTCAGCTTTTATTAGTCGACTGCGACAGTTACCAGTCGACTGATCCCCATAAAAAAATTATACAGTAGCTAGTCTCTCTCCGACAGCACTGTTGGCAATCGGCTGCCTTGTGAACCAGCCGACTGGTACCCTGATTTCAGCTTTTTTAATCATTTCTGACCCAATTTCAGAAATGCACCAGAAATTCCATAAATCTCCAAAAATTCTCAAATTTTATGGAGAGGTTTTACCCATATCTACTTGGGAAAAATAAATTCAAACATGTATCTATCACCAATCCCAAGATTGACACAAAACCTAAAACTATCTAAATGGTTCAATTGAACCTTGACCTAAAATCCTAGTTTTGGCCTCCTCTTGGTGTCTCTGCCCATACCAAACCACAATGCATCCCTAGCATTGGTTTATATGACTTCTACACATCAAAAACTAACTTCCATGCAATATGACCCCAATATCATTTTTTATGCATGATACTCAAGCCCAATGTGTCAAATCCCTAGGATTGAGACTTAAATCCATCTCCACATCCTTTGCCACACTCCATGGTCCATCTAGACTTCCAAGAGAAATCCTCCTGAGATCCATTGACCATGGGTTCCAATTTGGCTCCTAGAGCTCCCCCTTGAGCTCTTAGTCTTAGTCACCTCCCTAGGTGACTCATCTATAATTACAAAGTCACACTGGTATACCTCTGGTGACTTTTGGCCTACAACCCCAACCTTCTTAACTTTGGATACCTTGTCCTAGGTTAAGTTCTTTTTCTTCCCTTTAAATGGCTTTCCCTTGCCATTTTTGGCCTTCCCCTTGCTATAGCCATATGACACCCTTGCATGTGACTTCTCCATAGCATTGGAGAACTTAGATCGGTATCCTAGACTCGGTCTATCATTGTTGGGTTTTTGATTTCCCAACATCATACCTAAACCCTTAGATCCAACAGTAAATCTATCTAGGGTTTTTTCTAATTTATCAAGTTTTGCCCTCAAAGCTTGATTTTCCCTTCCTAGGTTCTCAAACCTAGAATCAACATGTCCACCTTGGACATTCCTAGACCTACCCATTGTAGGCATGTGTCTCCCCTTCTTGGGATTAATGCCTTGGTCCTTAGGTCTAATGGTCTTGGATTTATCATGATGCATGATTTTTCTAGGGTTTTGATCTATAATATTAACCCTACTCCTATCATGATATTTAAATCCAAAATTATGCATGGTTAAATAATTAATATTATTTCTAACATGCATGGAAGAATTTAAATTACATCTAAAGTTAGGAATTACCTCCCTTACCCTTGTAGCTCCCTCTTGATGTGAGCTTTTCTTCTTCTCCCTCTTCTCTCATTTCCTCAAATACTCTAATATGTTGAATTCTCCTTTCCTTGAGCATTTGGTATGGTAATGACATAACTCACCACACGTGAAGCACCTTATATGCCTCTTCTCTTTTTTCTCCCTACAACCCATGTTAGTTTTCAAAGAAATTAACTTGGGTTTAGGGTTTATCTCCTTTTTCTTACCAAATGGACACTTGTCCTTGTAGTGTCCCTTTTGATTGCACCCAAAGTAAATTATGTGATCCTTTAACTTTGCTTTGGTGGAGGTAGAGACTTCTTCTTGCTCCGACATTGAGAATGGTCTTCCCTCCCCCTTAATCCTTAACGTGGAGACTTCTTGTATTTCTTCCTCACTTGAGGATGTGGACAATTCCACTTTCTCCTCCTCTTCGAATGTTGAACTTGATTCAACTTCTGATTGGTCCTTCTCCTTCTCTTGGACCAATGACCCCTTTTCCTTGGGCTCCTCTTCTCCTTGTCCTTGTGTCGAATTTTCATGTAGAGCTATCACCTTTCTCCATAGCTCATATACATTCTTGTATTCTCCTACATGTAACACAATATGTGGAGGTAATGAATTTAACATAATTCTAGTTACCTCCTTATCTGCCTCCACTTCCTCCTTTTGCTCCTTGGTCCAATACCGAGGTCGGAGATATTTTCCCTTCTTGTCCGTTGGAGCTTCAAATGGAACCTCCAATGCGGTCCAATGGTCCCAATCCATTTGGAACCACGTCTCCAACCACTTCCTCCAATAATAGAAGTCATCTCAGTCGTATGGAGGTGGAATACGAATATCCCATCCTAGCGGACCTTCCGAGTCCATCTTCCTCTAGCTTTTTGCTCTCCCGGCGGTTAGTCCGTAAATGAGCGAACATTGCTCTGATACCACTTGTTGGTACCTTGACGTTTAGCTAGAGGGGGGTGAATAGCTTTACGTGGTTCGAAGATGATACTCCTACTCCACGGCTATCCGTAAGGTGGACGAACCCGATCCGTCGGTGGATGACTCCCCGGAAGACCTCCGGCTAGCTCTTTTCGCTCCTTGTGGGTGGAGAAACCTCGCCACAATCCCTGACAACTCCTGAGCACTTGTAGGCTACTAACAGGCTTTACCCAAGCTTGTTTCGCCAAGGAAACTAAGCCAAAAATGAACCCTCTTAAATAGTGCTCGATACTGTTCTGACCGTTACTAGTTGACTGGTGCTAACACCAGTCGATTGGTCCTCGTGAATTTAAATGTCACAGCCTGACGATTCAAATTCTGGTCAACACCAGTCGACTGATCTTTCTGTGTTTTTCATCAGTCGACTGATCCAAGCATCAGTCAACTGCCACCTAAGGTTTCCCTTCTTGAGTACAATTCTCTCAGCACTCGAATCCTCACGACTTAACTGACTCTTCATCCAGCAGCCTCGACCTGTTGCCTTCAAACCTTCTTCGACTTTGGCTCTCGTCCCTCGGATGCATTCAAGCCCACGGCTCGTCTCCCCATGCCATCCTTCACCGGACCCGAAGACGTCCAACTAAGTCTATGTGTATCCTGCAAACCTACACACTCACATACACACATCAAATACAAGGGTGAACCTAACTTAAACCCTTTGCCCAAACATCAAAATACATGGTCACCCCAGACCATAAATTGCTCCAACAGAAGATTCTTCCTTCTTTTCTTTCTTTTTCTTCTTCTTCTTCTTCTCCTTCTTCTCTACAACAAGAGCTATGCTTCTCTCTTTTGAAGACACATTAGCTTGTTCATGTAGTTCAAACTCACAAAATAATTCATCAAGCTTAACTCTTGAAAGATCTCTAAAAACCTTATATGCATCAACCATTGATGCCCATAAGGTAGTTCCAAGAAATGATTGAAGAACATACCCTACTATATCTTGATTTTCAATTTTCTCACATATTACATGAAGACCATTTACTATCTCTTTGAATCTTCCATGCATTTGACTCACGGTCTCATTGGTCTTCATGGTAAAGGTTTGAAGTTGGCCCACCAAGAGATCTCTCTTGGCTCTCCTTGATTCGCTTGATCCTTCATTCAACTCAATGAGCATTTTCCAAAGCTCTTTAGCGGAATTAAATGGTCTAACCTTGTTCAATTGCTCCTTGGAATGTCCACATTGTAGGGTGGTTGTGGCCTTTGCATTCGCTTGAGCTTTCTTAGACATCTCTTTTGTCCGCTCCTTGGTTGGAAGAGGTGCTCCAAACTCATCCTTAGGTTTCTCAAACCCATCTACAATACTAAACCAATTTTCAATATCATTCATTAAATAATACTCCATTCTACCTTTCCAATAGGTAAAATCATTGTCGTGGAAGAATAGTGGTCGTGCGATGCTAAATCCCTCTTGAAACGCCATCTTGATGTTTCGGTTGACGGTGAGTTCTCCCAAAATGAACCTTTCTCTGATACCACTTGTTAGGACCTTTACGTCTAGCTAGAGGGGGGGGTGAATAGCTTCTCTTGGATTTTGTCTACAAAATGTTAGCCAAAGCACAAGAAAAAGATAGACAAAAGGAAAAACAATGAAAGCAATGCTAACTCCATTGATTTACTTGGTCTTCACCTCCTTGAGGTGACTAATCCAAGGATTCACACCCACACAACCAAGCTCCACTATGCTTTTCTCCTTTTCAAATCAAGCTTGAAGGTGGAGAAACCCTTACAAGATTATCTCATCCTCTTACAAGATTAGAATGATTTTAAAGGAAGAGATTGAGAGTTTGTAAGCTTAGAGATCTCAGAACAAGTAAGAAAATTTGAGAGAGTCACATTGTGTCTCTTCATGTTCTAAAATCTGCTTTTTGTATAACCCTCGATATCAGTCCACTAGCAATATCATCAGTCGACTGATGAGCTTCAATGGCTACTGTAAATTATGTCTGATTTCTGTCGTCAGCCTTCAATGGTCACTTATCAGTCGACTGGGACCAGACCCAGTCGACTGATCTTTCTGTTCATGAAGTAATCGACTGATTCTACTTATCAGTCGACTCAACTCACCGTATCAATCGACTGATTCTCTCATCAGCCAACTGATACCTAATGAATCTCAGGTTCCACTTTTTCTTCGCATAGACACAAGCCTTCAAACACCTTCCATCAGCCTCGCGCCCTTAGGATGCTTCCGAGCCCTCGACTCTTCATCCTTACGCTTGCCTTGAAGTGTTTCCCTCGGCCTTGCCATGCTAAGTCTTCTTCTATCAATTCTTCATACCTGGACTCAAACTCAAGTTTCATGTTAGATCACCAACATTGCTTAACTTAAACTTATTTAACCAAACATTAAAAGTAAATAATGTTTGGGGCATGATTGCACCAATATAACCTTTGTGTCAAATTCTATAACAATCTAACCAAATTAGATTATCTTTCCTATGCATCTCAAATAAAAAATTTTAACATTACATTTACACCTGATCTTTTAGAGACCAACTTGAACTTTGTCCATTTTCTTCCACAATCAATTGCTTCCCAAACATGCAACTACCTTTTCCTAGTCCCTTCTCACACATTACTTTGAGTTTGATGTACACATACTTCTTTGGTGGTAATTGAAATTCAACTCTAATTAATTTTCACTGTGGTAATCTTTGAGCCAAAAACTATGTTTTAAACAAAGTTATCACTTCATGTGTTACATGCTTGAAGCCAAGCAATAATACACCCATTTCACTCTCTTCTCTTATACGTACTTCGTCACAAGCTAGATATTAACTTAAGCCTACACATATTCAATTCAATCATCTTTCATGTAACCACGATTGTTAATCATCAAGTCCTTAGGCCTTACTGTCATATTTTTACTTGTATTTTTCAATCTTTTAGGGTATATATTAACAGAGAAAATATTCAACCCTAAACAAAATAGGGTATAGACAATTTAACTTAGTCAAACTAGTCCTCAGAAGAAACATCTTAGTCTGAAAGGATGATCTACAGACCCATAAAGAGATTGATGAGACACCTATTGAAACCAGTATTGATATAGCCCAACCTCCCACATCTCCGACCTCTATAGCTCTTTCATCTACATTGACTTTAGAACCACATCTCCGGCCTCTATAGCTCTTTCATCTACATTGACTTTAGAAGAACGTGTGGCTGGCAAGGAGACAAATATAATTAGTGGATTTTTGCTTATGGAGATATAAATGGCAACGTGTGGCTCTATCTTCTTTCATATTGTGAATATAAATTCAAATTGTATTTTTTTTATTGATTATTAACTTTTAACTTAGTTTTCATATTATCAAAAAGGAGGAGATGGTTGGTGCTGAATGTATAACATATAATCTAGGATTTTGATATATGACAAAGATTAAAGTTATGTTACTTGTGATCTAACCAATTGTATAAAGTTTGCAGGTGCAGGATATTTGGCAGATGTTAAAATTTTGATTGTGAACTAGGTAGTGAGCAAGTCCTAGTAGATCTAGGCATCTAAGTTCTGGTTGAGAATCAAGCATGAGCTAAGTCTTGGTTAGAAACTAATCAATCAAATTCCTAGCTAGAAACTAAGTGAATTAAGTCCAAGTGATTAAGACTTAGTAAATAAAATTTCTAACTAGAGGCTAGGTGAACTAAGTTTAAGTGATTAAAGCTTAGTAGATAAATTCTTAACTAGGTTTTAGGTAACTCAAGTCCAAATATGTGGAATCAACTGGGAGCTTATTGCTTGGAAAAAAAATCCAAGTGTGTGAAATCAGCTTGGAACCGATTGATTGGCACAAGTCCAGTGCATGGAATCAGCTTGGAACCAATTGATTAGCACAAGTCCAAGTGTGTGGAATCAGCTGGAATCTAATTGCTTGGTAAAATCGAACTAGACGGGTTAATCTAGTCAAGTAAGTGTGGGTAACCTCACATTCTATATCATACTCATTACATGTAACAAATGAAGGGAAGCATGTTTAACGATTCTAAGCCACCAAATGGAGTTCGTGGGAGACTGTTGGTGTTAACTCTCAATGAAGGAATTTTCGAGAGTCCATGCGACCATATAGGATCCAAGCGAACGGAGCAGATAGGCAACCGGAGTAGCTTTCAGGCGATTGGAAGATAACGTTATCATCAATTCGAATAAGGTAGTTAAGATGAAGTTTGATCGGAGATGACGCTAGCACCTCTACAGGCGTCCAGGAAGACTCTAGGCGACCGGAAGAGTGCTATATAAGGAGTTTCAAGGTAGAGTTTCAGAACAACTCATCTACATAGAATTACTCTTGTTCTCACGCTCTTTCGTGTTTTATGTTGTGACATGCACTTCATTTCTGATCGACAATACCTAGAGTAATATTTACATTTGTTTTAGTGTTTTTTTATTTATTTTATTGTGCTCAAACTCTTTGGATTCTTTTTCTGTAAGGTTTCTCCACCTAGGAGAATTTTGAAATAAGAATCAAATTTTAAACTATTGTGTGACTATACTTCTGAATTGGTCGATCAACTTATATGATTAAATTGTTAGATATTATTATTGTCTTTGTCTTATCTTAATTGTATCAATCTATGTTAATTTATTATTTCTGCTATGTTAATTCTGATTGATTCAGTTACTATATGCTCATTTGTTTTAATAATTCTTAATACTATGCTATCTTTAAATTTTTTAAAGACACTTAAAATTAGTCACGATGCTTCTTGTTTTTTTATACTAGATATCCAGATCTTACAATCCGACTAATCCTATAATAGACGGTTCAACCTCACATTTTGCCCATTAAGTAAATCAAGCTAGCATACTAGGATTTTGAGCATTGTAGACATCCGTTAAATGTGTTGTTGGAGAATCGAACCATCAACACCGAGATTCAGCCACACCTCTAACCATCTGGTTGTGTCCTGGGGGCATGATGCTTCGGGTTTGTCCATGTTATAGAAATGGAGACATTGGTGACTTCTTGGGGATAAGATAATCATATTAAGTGATTGATATGACTCTTTTATTGGAATAAAAGGGGATAATGCTCACCCCAAATGATCTAGTATCGTCGTTCCCTCAATTAAATTCAGGTAGGTAGATCACGGGAATATTTTGTCCTAGTACAATGACCCTTTGCATAAGAAACGTCAAACATCCAATAAACCATTATGCACTCATTGAGAATTGACTCTAAGGTCTATTAAAATAATCACCTATATAAATACCAATTATACTAATCCGTGAAGACATCATACGACTCTCTCATTAGTGTAAAGGATTGTCATAGATGTTGGATGAAATAGTAGACAAACTTAAGATGATCGATCCGACCCCACAAAAATTTTCCTCATAAAAGATTGTCATAGAGCACCTTAGATTTATGTGGCCAGCATGGTGAAAGTGTTAGACAGTGAGAATCGGAGTACAAAAGTTTCAAGTGTGATTTTATGCTTTTGGTCTACTAATTTTAAAATTTGTGAAGTTATTTATTAGCTTGTGAATATGCATACCTATTCATATGAATATAATATTTTTTTAATAATTTAAATGTTTGAATTTTACTTAGCCACTTAGGAGTTGATTTTTCTCAATTTTTTATTTTATATTATTAATAAAAAGTTTCACCAATTATTTGATGAAATCGGGTATTTTATATTGTTAATGATAATATTGATCCTGTCGTGAGGTGAGGTGGGCTTCCCAAAAGCGGGATGGTCCTCCGGGGATCACGAACCGCTGAGGATGGCCATGGAGCGTGGGCCGCCACGCGTCGGCTGGGAGCCGAGCCTAGAGGGGTAGGGGAACGTGTTCGTGAGTGTCTGAGCATCCGGTCAGGCCAATTCGGGGGAGCGTGGGTCGTCATGCGTCCGACCGAGTGCACTGAACCGAGTGAGGCGCGGGGGCTGTCCCGCGGGTACTTTTACTATATTGTGTATAGGGATTTTTCGGATGTGGGAGCGCTAAGACTTGACTCAAGTTGTTCATCAAATTCTCTCGGGTTTGGCCCTCTCTTGAGCCGAGGGACCCGAGTCACGACTTCCTTGCTGCAAGGACTCCTAGGGGGTTTGGCTCCCTCAGACCCTCTCATTTTTTAGCGAGTTGGGTCAACTCTCCGACCCCGACCCCTGCATAGCGGGCCCATCTGGCCTGTAAACTCCATTTCTGCTGACTAGACGCCAGGGTGTTAGGACAGGCTACACATAAGTTGGCCCGGGATCATAAGCATCCCCCTCAAGTCTAGTCGAAGGAGACGCGTAGCCTGACTGACTGGACCACGACTCCAACCTGAGCCTGGCGCACCGAATGACCGACACTTGCAATTAGTTCCTGCAGTCGATCCCAAGCGACCGACCCACCTGGGCAGTCTGATCTCATGGCCAGCCATCATGGTCGATCCTGAATAGGTGACTCGTCGACTTGGCGAACTATCTCATTAGACGCCTTTTCAGCTTCCCTTCGCAAGATCATTGCATATCTTCTTCTTAATTACGACCTTAATGACCCAGGACACGCGTTCCCAAGCCATTGGCTTCCTGAGTAACGAAGGATATGTCATTCCTCTTCACGAATGTTCAACCCGCGCGCGTGATCTATCGTTTTGAAAACCATCCCGGGCTTGATCGAACGGCTTCGGCACAATCCCGCGCTTCTCCTAGCTCGCCATCAAACGACTGTTATGATTCTCCGAACCTTATAAGTAGGCTCCTTCGCCGTTTCCACCACCGTGTTTTAACCTCGACCCCGTCCTGCCGCCGCTTCGAGCTCTGCTAGGGTTTCAGCGAGTCTCTCTCTTCCGCCTTTCTTCTCCGGCGCTTCCTTCCTCTGGTTAGTTTCTTCACTCTTTCTTATCTCATGGACTCCCCTTCTTCATCTTCCTCCCCGGCCCTGCCTTGGTACTCGGTCATGGTAACTGACCTTACTGACCATGACCTGGAGCAACTCCGGTCAGATTTCTTAATCCCCTTCGACCACCAAACGCATCTGCCCAAATCAACCGATTGGCCTAACTCTGCCCCATCAGGCTATCTTACTCTATCTCGAGACCACCTACAGGCCGGTCTCCGATTTCCCATCCATCCTTTCATCTCCTCTATCTGCACCTACTTCCGTATTCCTCTACCTCAGTTAGCCCCAAACGCCATCCGTCTGATGTATGGCTCGGCCATTATCTTTTCTTTGTACAAAATTCCCTTGTAGCCTAAGCACTTCCATTACTTCTTTTACCCTAAACAACAAGAACTGGGCGATTTCTTTTTCCAAGCCTGAGCCAAAGCCTCTTTCCTCCTGAAACTCCCATCCTCCAATAAAGGATGGAAAGAGCGCTACTTTTTCATTAAGCTCACCTCGACTCCGAGTTGGCCCACGGCCTGGGTCGAGGAACTTCCTTCCTCCCCTCCCCTTTCCAAGTGCTACCGCACCTCCACAGCCTTCCAGTTGGCAACATCTGAGCTGGACAACAGGCACTTCCACGGAGTGCACTTGCTGAGGGAAGAGATCCTTTCCGCCTTCGGCCTCAGCCCCATGTCGACTCCACCGTTGCCTTTAGTCGGTAAGGCTTACGATATCTCCTTTGATCACTCTCTAACTCTGACTGAGTCCTTGCTACTCTTGCAGTTTCCACGATGCTGGCCACATCCCTGAAAGCGGGCTTCAGATTGGATGATGTCGAGCTGCAAGCTCGGATCGCTGCTGAGCTGGGTGCAAGGGAGGGCGCCTCGACTGAGAATACCCCAGCAGCCCCGACTCTGACCGTTCCGGAGCAAACGCCCGACACTCCCGAGGCGGCGCTTCCACCAGCAACTGAACAACCTACCCCTTCAAAACGCCGACGGGTTTCTTCCCCCTCGGGGAGCCCAACCCCTCCTTCCTCCAACAAACGCATGGAGAAGAAGAAGAAGAAGAAGAAAGAAGCGGCTCCCGACTCGGGAGCTCCTTGTACCTCCACCGCCATCATTCCCGTTGCTACCCCCGTCACCGACCTCTCCACCATCATACCGGCTGCCGACCCCTCCATCTCCTCTGACGCTCCTGACCTGCCGCTGCCCGAGGGGTCTGGAACTCCGCCCACTGAGGAGCAAGTCGACCATCCCATGATGCACCTTCTGGTGCCCACCCGATCAGACTGCCATCTGAGGATGCCGCAAGGCAACCTACCCGACTGGCATCAAGATCTTCGTCTGTATGGGTCGGTAGCCACCGTTATGAGCAAGGACTTGAGGAGTCCTATTTTCGGGGGTCTCGTAGTAAAGCCGATGCCTTTTTCCTCAAGGCCACTCAGGTATGCCTAGGATCAATCCCTTCCCTTCTCAAGTATTCCGTTTTCCAACCTTAAGGTTTGTGTCTGTTTCGCAGTTCTGGGGGTCATGTCATAGCCTGTCTATGGCACTCCTGACCCATGTCTCGGCTCGGGAAGAGGCCGAGAGGAAGGTGGAACGTCTAGAGACTCAACTGAAGCATACTCGGCTCGTCTCTAACGAACCCGCTTTGAACGACTTGCGAGCCAAGGTCAAGGCCCTCTGGGACTGATTGGCTCGTTCTAAAGAGCAGCTGGAGGCCGCTCGTAGCCAGGTCGAGATGGCGAACTTGCTGTATCCCAAACGAACATCAGGATCTCCGCCCTGAAGCATAACGAGCGGAAGGCCTAGGCTCTCCAGGCGAAGACCCAAGATAAATTGACCCAAGCTGAGGCTCAGCTAAAAGTGGCGTCCAAAACCACTAATTCCCTCATGGCCCAACTGGAAGCCAAGGACACAGAGGCCTCGGCTCAGGCAAAGAGGGCAGCCGAAATATCTGCCGAGCTCTCCTCCAAGGATCAGACACTGCAAGACCAAAAGGAGGAGCTCGAGCGATTGATGAAGGAGAAGGTTGAATGGGAGGCAGCTTGGGCAGAGCTAGTGGAGTTGCGCTCTTATAAGGAGGCGGAGGCTGATCGGTTGAAAGCTCATAGGCTCAAGTGCATCAACTCCAAGGCCCATTCCGATCAGATCTCTGAGCGGGTTCGAGCCATGCTGATGCATCAAGCAATCAGTATGCTCCGGCAACTCAAACAAGGCGGGCACATATCCCCCGACATGTCCCCCACCGCCTTTCAGTTTCAAGAGATGTCCAAGGACCTGCCTGACATAACCAGCCAACCTTTTAAATGAGGGTCGAGCCTCTTGTTTTCTTCTTTCTTTTCGTACGGAGGTGATCGACCTCTAATTTTGTAATGTCCCTACCCATTGAATGCAACTTTTCCTCTTTGCTCAAGCTTTTTCGAACGCAATTGCCTTTACTTTCAAATATTAATGATCTGAGTGCTAGCGGGAGCAACTGGGGTGAGAGGCCTAACGATCGAGTCAGTTTCTGTAAGCCACTGAACCACATGATGGAGCGCCCGAAAACCTCTAAGTGTCTGCCACTCGGGCGAGAATATACTCGGGCTACTGAACCTTACGGGTGTTCGCGTGGAACACTCGGGTGTTATAGCTTCAGACTGTAAGTTCCTCGGGCCAGCTGACTGAGATTTGGGCAGCCAATTAAGGAAATCTTGAAGACTAATCCACCGATACATCACACACAGAGACGAGAGATGAGCCCTTCAATCAACTAATGCTCGGGGAGCGTGGGCTACCACGCATCCACCAGAGGGTCGAGCCAAGGAGTTTGAGGGAGCATGCCCGTTTGCGAGTACTCGACCACTTAGTCGAGTCAGGCCCGGGGAGCGTGGATATCCACGCGTCCAACCGGGACCCGAACCAAGGGATTTGCGGGAGCTTGCCCGTCTGTGAGGATTTGGCCGCTTGGTCGAGTCAAGCCCGGGGAGCGTGGGCCGCCACGCGTCCGACCGAGACCCGAACCAAGGGATTTGCGGGAGCTTGCCCACCTGTGAGGATTTGGCTGCTTGGTCAAGTTAGGCCCAGGGAGCGTGGGCCGCCACGCGTCTAACCGGGACCCGAACCAAGGGATTTGCGGTCTACGATGGGTCTGGATCAGGTCAGCCATTTCTGTCTCAATCGTCCGGCCAACCAGCCTATGTCTTTTCAATCGTCACATCGGGCTGATTCGTATTCCGCTTACTAACGACTGCATTAATTGGCGAGTGGACGTGTCATTGGGTGAATGACGTATCGGCACCGAAACGTCAATCACCGGTCATTGGTGCCTTCGGGCGGTGGACCGTTTACCACCAAGAGCAAGCTTACGTCTCGTCAGACCTCAAGATTCCCTCATGATCTAATTGGAGGGTTATCATTCGATCTCAGCCATTCAAAGAAAGCCTCGGTGAATGACGGTTCTTTGAATGGCTGAGATCGACCGCCTTCCCCTATATATAGATATGTGGGATGTAGTTCTTGCCATCACAATTCTATACTCCAATATTCTTCAGCTATTACTGCCGTTTACCTTTCGTTTTCCAGCCATCCTCTTCGGCCATCGATCCTAGTAGGATGTCGACCATGTCTTCAGAGGAGGGGTTCTCTCTGGAAGATGTTGAGATCAACACTCAAACCGATGAGCCTTCCACCTTCCAGTCATCGGTTTTTCAAAAAACTACTGCCAATATACTTGCCGCGAGCAAGGGCAAAATGCCAGCTACTAATCCCGAAATTTGGGCTGTGGATGATTAGACGCTAGAGGTCAAGCACCAAAGGGCTTGGCAAGTAACCCTTCTCCCTTACTCGATGCTGCCACCGACCTCCACCCGTCGAAGAAGGTTAGGGTTATTTCTCCAACCGTGCCCAGACATGGGTCCGCGGTTCCCCCTCTAGTGGTTTCTATTCAGGAGACCACTCTTCCTCCACCGACTTACGATACCTATGCTGGGCCTGCTCCGGCGGTTCCACTCCAGTGACCCTTACTGAAGGTGTCACTACTGTTTGCTCTCCTTTGACACAGGCAGCTCCTCCGAGCATACCGGCTCGCGGGGCTTCCTCTTCTTCTACCTCGACGTTCTCTGTCCATTGGCCTCTGCACCTAGTCATGTCATCCCGTGCCGACCCCACCACGGGCTACCGTGTGGTGCCCGCCACCGGGCCCGGGTTCAAGGAGTCGGCTCGGGAGGTTCATCTGTACGACTCGCTCGGCGAGCGTTTCAATGACGACCTCCATGAAGCCAGCTACTGGAGCCCTATCCAGCGAGCCGACACCTTCATCTCGGCGACCAGTCAGGTTTGATTCTTTCTTTACCCATGCTTCTTTCTATAATTTTTTAATGCTTGTTGTCTTTCTTGCAGTTCTACGGCTCGGCCTATGATATAGGCGTCTGCTTGATGAGCTATGCTCGGGCTCTGCAGCGAACAGAGGCCCAAGCGGAGAGACTGGAGACGCAACTCTGCCACGTGGAGATGCAATCTAATGAGGAGGCTTTGAGCCAGTTGCACGCCGAGAACTTGAACCTTCTCGACCGCGCCCTGAGCTCGGTGGCTTACGTGGATGAGCTAATGTCCGAGCTAAACTCTACTGACGCCTCGGCCGCTCAGGCACAACAACGAATTGCTTGCTTGGAGCAGACGGAGCGCGTATCCCGGGACCTCGAGAGATAGGCCAACGCGGAGCTGGCCAAGGTCAAGGTGAATGCAGCTCCTGGAAGCGTGCCATGCAATCTTGGCGTTGCACGCCGATCTGCGGGCCAAGGAAGAGGAGCAGAGCGCTTGTTTGGAAGCGCTTCAGAAGCTCCGGAAGGAGCACGGCATCCAGGCGTCGGAGCTGAAGACGGCCCAGTGGGATTGAAGGATGCCAAGGTCTACGCCTAGTCTCTGCGCCGTGCCAAGTTCCAACGCAAAGCCCGTAGGTCGGCCCGTGAGCCATGAGCAACGGTTGTGGGATGTGCCCTGCTTTTTATTTCTTTTCTTTCTATTAGAGGTCGAGCCTCATTTTTGTACCAGCACTACTTTTAAATGCCAGTATTTCCCTTTACGTTTCTGTATGTGTATGCTTGATGTTTAGTGAAAGCGACCCGAGTGAGGGGAATTTTGTCCGACTCCTTTTGACGAGCGAATACCTGAGGTACCCGCGCGCGAGGATTTTTATATGTTAACCCCTCAGGAAGGGGCATGATTGAGCGATCCAGCCTTGATGTGAGTAAAACACTCGGGCACAACTGCTTCTAAGCGCAAGCCACTCGAGCGGGATCAATAGAATATCTGCGGTCCTGAGCGGGGCCATCTAAGTAAAGTGGCTGGCTTGGGCGACTTGGAGCGTTGTTGCCGAGTTAGCCTGACTTGGTTTTTAGGAAGTGCAATATGCCCAGCTTGGGGGGCGAGGGATAGGCCGCTCAGTCGGATAATACTTCACGGAGCTCGGGTCGTCATGTCTCCTACTGAGAGTCGAACTGAGGGATGTTTTGGGAGCTGAGCTCGATCATAGCTTGTGCAGAGATGAGTGACTGGGCACTGGTTCCGACCGATTCTCAGGAGCGTGGGCAACCACGCGTCCGATCGGAAACATTGAACCGAGTGGGGCACGAAAGTTGGTTCGCTTATAACTTGCTGGCAAGGCAAGAGTCCGGACATTCGGTCGGTGAGTACTTAGGGAGCGTGGGTTGCCACACGTCCGACTGAGAGCCAATCCGGGGGTGATTGGGAGCAGATCCTAACTATAACTTGTCCGGAGACGAGAGTCTGGATACTGGTTCAGGCCGATTCTTAGAAGCGTGGGCCGCCACGCATCCGATTGGAGATACTGAACCAAGTGGGGCACGAAAGCTGGTCCGCTTATAACTTGCTGGCAAGGCAAGAGTCTGGACACTCGATCGGTGAGTACTCAGGGAGCGTGGGTCACCACGCGTCCGACTGAGAACCGATCCGAGGGGCGGTTGGGAGCGGATCCCGATTGTAACTCGTGCGGAGATGAGAGTCTGGACACTGGTTCAGGCCGATTCTCAGGAGCGTGGGCCGTCACGCGTCCGATCGAAGACACTGAACCAAGTGGGGCACGGAGGTTGGTCCGCTTATAACTTGCTGACAAGGCAAGAGTCTGGACACTCGGGTCGGTGAGTACTCAGGGAGCGTGGGTCTCCACGTGTCTGACTGAGAACCGATCGGAGGAGCGGTTGGGAGCAGATCCCGATTGTAACTCGTGCGGAGATGAGAGTCTGGACACTAGTTCAGGCCGATTCTCAGGAGTGTGGGCCGCCACGCGTCCGATCGGAGACACTGAGCCAAGTGGGGCATGGAAGCTGGTCCGCTTATAACTTGCTGGCAAGGCAAGAGTCTGGACACTCGGTCGATGAGTACTCAGGGAGCGTGGGTCGCCACGCGTCCGACTGAGAACCGATCCAAGGGGTGATTGGGAACGGATCCCATTGTGAAATACCTGTAGATTGAGTGAGGACCGGACATTTCTACTATCATTGTCGTTAGGCGGTACACGTGTATTACAAATTATCGCTCGGCCTCTCGATAGGGCTGGAGGTGGACTGCGCTCCATGGCCGATCCAACCTCTTCCCTTGCTCATTTTCTAAGTAGTAGGCTCCTGAGGCGAGCTTCTGCGTGACTTTAAAAGGACCTCCCCACTGCGGTTCTAGCTTGCTGACATCCCCAACTAGTTTGATTCTCTTCCAGACAAGGTCTCCGACCTGGAATGCTCTCGGCAACACCCTCCGATCATATTTCTGCTTCATTTTCTACCGGTATGCGAACATCCGGGTGGATGCCTTATCCCTGATCTCATCCACCAAGTCCAGCTCCAGGCATCTCCTTTCGGCATTATCTTCATCGTAGGCCGCTTGTCAATCCGACTCACAGCCGACCTCGATGGGCACTATGGCCTCACTTCCATAAACCAGTTGGAAGGGCGTGCTTCCCGTGGTTTCCTTAGGCGTGGTGCGTAGGGCCCATAAGACACTAGGGAGCTCGTCCACCCAAGTTTCCCCTACGTGGTTCAGCTTGGTCTTCAATCCTTTAAGGACTTCTCGGTTGGCTACTTCTGCCTGGCCGTTGCTCTGTGGATATGCCACAGAAGTGAATGCTTGCTTGATGCCATATTCCGAGCACCATTCTTGTATCTTTCGGCCTTGGAACTACCTTCCATTGTCTGAGACGAGTTTTTGTGGAATTCCATATCAACACAGGATGCTCTGCCATAGGAATTTGATCATAGCCGTCTCAGTGATACGTGCTAGGGCCTCGGCTTCTATCCATTTAGAAAAGTAGTCCACGGCCACGAGCAGGACCTTCTTTTGAGATGGGCGATCGGGAATGGCCCCATGATGTCCATGCCCCACTGATTGAAGGGGCAGGAGACCGCTGATGCCTTCATCATCTCCATGGGTCGGTGCGGGAGGAAGTGGTGCTTTTGGCAAGACAGACAGGTAGCAACTAGCTTGTCCGCGTCTTTCTGCAGAGTAGGCCAGTAGTAACCGGTCTGTAGTGCTTTCCGAGCCACGGCTCGAGCTCCAGCGTGGCTTCCGTAGACACCCATGTGAATCTCCCTCAGCACATAGTCGGCATCCTCTTCACCCAGGCACTTGAGTAGGGGTCGGGTAAAGGACCTCTTGTAGAGCACGTCGCCGACCATGGTGTACTGAGCTGCCCTTTTTTTGAGCAGTCGAGCTTCCTCTCGATCGGTCGGCACAACTCATTCCGTGAGGTATGCAATGAGTGGGGTTCCCCAGTCGGATTCCAGCTCCAGCTCCAGCTCGACTTGCCTTTCTATTTGCATGATCATTAATGTCGGACCGCTTGGTTAGGGAAGTACCCAGGAGCCGACCGAGCTGGCCAACTTAGCCAACTCATCCGCCTTGAAGTTGTTTTCCCTTGGAATCTTCTGAACTTGTACCTCCTAAAACTCGGCCTTTAATTTCTCATAGGCTTCTATGAAGGCCTGCAACCGGTCACTATTAACTTCGAATCGACAAGCCACTTGCTGTGTGACTAGCTGGGAGTCAGAGTAAAGTATTACTCAGGTTGCCCCCACATGCTTGGCAGCTTGCAACCCGGATATGAGGGCCTCGTACTCAGCCTCGTTATTTATGGCCCTATATTCCAGTCGGGCAGATAAGTGCATTTGCTCCCCTTTCGGGGAAACCATCAGGAGGCCGATCCTGCTTCCTGATCGAGCCGACGAGCCATCTGCATATATTTGCCATGCCTCTTCAACTTCGTCAGAATGCAGTTCACTCAGAAAATCTGCTAAGGTCTGTGCCTTGATAGCCGACCTCACCTAGTATTGGATATCATATTCGCTCAGCTCAGTTGTCCACTTGACCAACCAACCAGATGCTTCGGGATTAGAGGCCACTCGACCCAAATTGCTATTCGTCAATACTATAATGGGATGCGCCAAGAAATAAGGCCGGAGCCTCCGAGCACCCAACAACAACACGTACGTCAACTTCTCGAGTGTCATATAACGACACTCGACTCCTTTCAGTAGGTGGGAAAAGAAATACACGGGGTGTTGCTCGGTCCCCTCTTGCCGGACTACAACTAGGCTGACAGAGTCAGATGAAGTAGCTAAGTATACGTACAGAATTTCTCCGACCTCGGGCTTGGCTAATACAGGTAACTCGGCGAGGTACACCTTCAACTCCTCGAACGTCTTATCACAATCGGCGTCCCACTAAAACTTGGTGGCTTTGCGGAGGGTTTTGAAGAACGACAACCCTCATTCGGCGGATCAGGAGATGAACCGGGACAGAACTGTGATCCGACCGATGAGCCGTTGCGCCTCTTGGAGATTTCTTGGTGGGGGCATGCCCAGTAAGGCCTTGACCTTGCTGGGATTAGCCTCGATGCCCCGCTCAGTCACAATGTATCCGAGGAATTTCCCGCTCCTGGCGCCGAAGAGACACTTAACAAGATTCAATTTAAGCCCGTACCTGCGCAGTGTCTGGCATGTCTCCTCGACATCAGCTATCAGATCATTCGCTCGGGTGGACTTGATGAGGATGTCGTCCACATATACTTCAATATTTCTCTCGATCTGAGACAGGAAGACCTTATTCATCATTCGCTGGTAAGTGGCTCCAACGTTCTTCAATCCAAACAGCATGACAGTGTAACAGTAAGTACCGTCCACCGTGATGAAGCTGACCTTCTCCTGGTCCTCAACAGCCAGGGGTACTTAATGATATCCCTGGTAGGCGTCTAGCATGGAGATGAACTCACTGCCAGCCGTTGAGTCCACCATCTGGTTGATCCGAGGTAGGGGATAGCAATCCTTCGAGCAGGCCTTGTTGAGATCCCGAAAGTCGATGCAGACTCGCCACTTATTGTCAGGCTTGGGTACCAACACCACGTTGGCTAACCAGGCCGGGAACTGCACTTCCCTGATGTGGCCGGCCTCCTACAGCTTCTCGATCTCGACTCGGATCACTTTATTCTGCTCGGTAATGAAGTCCCGTTTCCTTTGCTTGACGGGTCGAGCATGGGGATAAACATGGAGGTGATGCTCTGCCACCTCCGGTCGGACGCCTTTCAGCTCTTTAACCGACCAGGCGAAAACATCTTGGTTCTGAGCCAAGCACTCCAGTAAGGGCTTCTTCAGCTCCTCAGGCAGCCCTGCTGCAATCTTGACTCGGGCTTCTTCCCGATCTGGAAGGAGCTGTACCTCCTCCTTATCTTCGTGCAATTCGGCCCACGGGGAGGCTTGGACCATGTTGCAATCTAAGAAGGGACGTGGGGGGCCTTTTGGCTCTCCACCCGGACGTTGTCGACGTAGCACCTCCGGGCCACTCTCTGGTCGCCCCTGACCTCTCCTACCTTGTCCCCGACCGGGAACTTGACCTTCAGGTAGAAGGTGGAGGCAACGACTCGAAATTCGTTGAGGGTCGGTCGGCCCAGGATGACATTGTAAGCTGAGGGAGTGTCGACCACTAGAAAGGTGGACCATCTGGTTCTCTTCAACGTCTCTTCACCTAAGGAAATGGCCAGTCGGATATGGCCGATTGGCTGCATCTGGTTCCCCGTGAAACCAAACAACGGGGTCGCCACCAAGTCCAGCTGGGACACCTCTATCTGAAGCTGGTCAAATGCCTTCTTGTACAGTATATTGACCGAGCTTCCAGTGTCCACAATGGTACGGTGGACTTGGTAGTTGGCGATGATGATCGTAATGACCAGCACGTCATCGTGTGGGACCTCTAGTCCCTGTAGATCTTGGGGCCCGAAACTGATCTGGGGCCCCGCTGCCTGCGCCGAGCTGGTGCCGACTTGATGAATTTCCAACCGGCGCACCTGCGCCTTTCGGACTCGGTTGGAATCTCCTCTGGTTGGTCCGCCCGAGATGACATTTACGCCCCCTCGGACGGCATTCTGCTGGTTGGCATGCTCCTCCTCCATTTCTTCGACCTTAGCCCGGTTCCCTTGAGGGAATAGGTTGCGGACTACCGGGGGATTTCCTCGGAGCTCCTCAGCGACGAGGTCGATGGCTCTGCCTCCTCGGCCTAAGCCGCTCCTCAAGGAGGCTTGTCACCCTCGTCCCCAGGGAGTCGGAGCCCGACCTCGTCCAGCCTGCCGACATTCCTCGGTGGCGTGACCGTGGCTCTGGTGGAACGTGCAGTATGGTCTCAATCAGATCGGGGGACACCCATGGTTCACCTGCTGCCATCAGGACTTCATATTCCTCACGGGTGACGGCCATCATGACTTGGTTGGGATCCGCCATCTTCACTTCCGATCAGGCTGCTGAGTCCCTCCTAGCGCCAAATTTAATCCTGTCGCGAAGTGAGGTGGGCTTCCCAAAAGCGGGATAGTCTTTCGGGGATCACGAACCACTGAGGCTGGCCACGAAGCTCGCTGCTGACCTGCAAGACAGGGACCGTTAGAACCCGCCGGAAAAAGTCCCCGGCAAGGCACTCCGATGATCAAGTCAGTCCTCGAGAGTGGAAAGCAGAAGGAAATCAATAGAACAGTAAGAATGCACTATGGCGCGTAGCTGTGAGATGCGGAGTGAAGAAACTTATATAGCCGGGGAAGCTGACAGCTCCTACCCCGCCTGCCATCCTTTGTCCCATAGCGAGGACAAGGCGATGTATACCCAGAGGTGGCAGGGTAAAGTAGTGTATACTGGAATAAGGAAAGGGACGATGTTAACTTAAATGCTAGCGTCGTTCGGCGTCACTCGGCCTAACACCAGTGTATATGGTCGTAGTACGGGGGGATAGAGTAGGACAGGAAGATCAAGACATCAGCGGGATACCCGTCGCTTGGGTCAGAATAGTATCATACCTGCGCCGACCCCGTACTACTTCTGGTAGTCCTTGTATCAGGGAGTGGTTGTTCTGCATGCTGGGGTCGACTGAGGGCCTATAAGAGAGGTGCCGACTGAGGGGCACAAACTGATGAGGCCGACTGAGGGCCTAGAAGAGAGGTGCCGACTGAGGGCACAGACTGATGAGGCTGACTGAGGGCCTAGAAGAGAGGTGCCGATTGGGGGCATAGACTGGTGAGGGCGACTATTGGCCTATAAGAAAAGTGTAACGAGTAAAGCCACCTCTAGTTCGGGCTTACCCCAGGAGGGTGGGGCATCACGCGTTGGCTGAGAGCCGAGCCTAGAGGGGTAGGGGAATGTGTTCGTGAGTGTCTGAGCATCCGGTCAGGCCAATTCGGGGGAGCGTGGGTCGTCATGCGTCCGACCGAGAGGACTGAATCGAGTGAGGCGCGGGGGTTGTCCCGCGGGTACTTTTACTATATTGTGTATAGGGATTTTCCGGATGTGGGAGCGCTAAGACTTGACTCAAGTTGTTCGTCAAATTCTCTCGGGTTTGGGCCTCTCTTGAGCCGAGAGTCCTGAGTCACGACTTTCTTGCCGCAAGGACTCCTAGGGGGTTTGGCCCCCTCAGGCCCTCTCATTTTCAACGAGCTGGGTCAACTCACCGACCCCGGCCCCTACATAGCGGGCCCATCTGGCCCGTAAATTCCATTTCTGCTGACTAGGCGTTAGGGTATCGGATCATGCTACACATAAATTTGTCCGGGATCAAATATAAATATGGATTTAAAGATAATTATTTTGTACAATGATTTGGACGATGATTTGACATAGTCTTCTGCGATGGTCAATTTGTACAGTAGCAATTATGATCACGACAATAGATGTTTTTGTAGTGTTTTATAAGAATCAGACAGACCGTAGACACATGGCTAGGGCAGGCCAGTAAATTAATTAATTAATGCAGGTACATGGTTCAATGCATATATTGAGTTTGTTCGATGTGAAAAAAAATGTCGATGATGATTAATTATTAATTTAGATATTTATAATTTAATTTTTAATTATAATATATTTTATAGAAATTTTTGATATGCATCTTGTGATGTTAGATTTTTGGACCACCAATCATGAATATTTTTTGATTTACCTAAATCATAAGTGAAAAATTTTCGCGGGATCAAATCAGTCATCCGAGATTGAAAAAATCTGGTTAATCATTTATTTGATATGGAAAAAGCAAATGCTTTATGTAGAAAAGTAATTAATCATCTTTCAAATACTAATTGATTCAAATCATAACTACAATGATCTTTCAAAAACTAATTGATTCGAACCATAATTATAATGATTTTTATAAAAAAATTTTTTCAAATATAACACGTAAAGTTAAAATTTTTAATTATCTTGAGTCTTTTTTAATTTATTTTGATAGGGGATGAAAAAAAATTTTAACACTGAATTGCTTATCTCATATTCCACGTTAATTAATTTTTTTTATGCGGAAAATACAATGCGGAAACAGACAAACAACTCGCCAGCGTGAAAGACATGCACATGCAATTTGTTTTTGTTTTTTTTTTTCTGGGTTTAAAGATATGGATGGGTAAAGTAAAGATGCAAGCAAATAATTATGCGTGGCCATATTGGTTTCAACGTATGGACTAAGGATAAGGCGTCCACCGCTGTCTAGTGCTCACGAGCTGAGGCGGTCGTTCGTTATGTTTGAATATTTTGAAAAATGATATTTTTAGTGGAAAATCTTAAATAAAAACTCAGGGAATAATATGGTATTTTGTATGTAACGATCTCTGATAAATTCATCATACCTCTTAGGATATAGTTTGATTCGGGACAACGGCCGAAGGTCGTTAATGGTATCTGAGCAATAATCAGATATGTACATATAAAGTGTCATGTCATTCACTAAGTTTTTCCTTGAGTTTTTTTACTGAGTGTATCATGACTCGAATATTTTAAATTCTATAAATTTAAAAGGAAAATGATATGTTTAGTGAAAAATCTCAAGGAAACGCTCAATGAATGACGTGACACTTTGCATGCAGCGATTCTCGACGGGTTCACCGTGCCCCCAGGGTATAGTTTGATTCGGGGCGGCGGTCGAAGGCCGTCGATGGTGTCTGAGCGATAATCGAACGTGTACATGTAAAATGTCACGTCATTCACTGAGCGTTTCATTGAGTTTCACTACAAAAAAACTCGATTTTGCGACAAATTTTGCGACGAATTTTTAAAAAAAATTCGTCGCAAAAAATTTTTGCGACCAATTTGGCGACCGAAAAAAATTCATCGCCAAATACTCGTCGCAGAATTCTACGACAAAAAAAAAAAGAATTTGTCGCAAATTTTGCGACAAATTAATTATTCGTCGCAAAATTTCCAACAAATTAAATTTTCGTCGCAATCTTTGTCGCAGATTTTAATATAATTTATCTAAATTTTTGCAACGAATTTGAAAATTTGTCGCAGAATCTGCGACGAATTTTCAAATTCGTTGCAAAAAATCTTCAACAAATTATAAATATTTGTCGCAAAATTTGCGATGAATTTTAAAATTTGTTGCAGATTATTTCCAACGAATAAAAAATTTGTCGCAAAATTTGCGACGAATAATAAAATTTGTCGCAGATTTTTTGGGACGAAAACAAAACTTGTTGCAAAAACTGCGATAAATTTTTTATTCGTCGCAAAAAATCTACGACAAATTTGAAAATTCGTTGCAAATTCTGCGACGAATTTTATAATTTGTCGCAAAATTTGCGACAAATTTCAGAATTCATCGCAAAATATCTGCAACAAATACTTAAATTTGTCGCAGATTTTGCGACAAATTTAAGAATTCATTGCAGATTTTACGACGAATTTTTGACTCGTCCCAGATTATTGCAACGAAAATATTAATTTATTGTAAAATCTGCCACAATTTTTTTTAGATTCTGCGACAAATTTTATAAATTTGTCGCAGAATCTGCGACGAATTTAGCAACAAATCCTAAATTCATCGCAAAATCTGCGACGAATTCTATAAATTTGTCGCAGATTCTACGACAAATTTTATAAAATTGTCGCAAAATCTGCGACGAATTTTATAAATTTGTTGCTGATTTGCAACGAATTTTGCAACGAATTCAAAATTCGTCGCAAATTTTCGATAAATAGTAATATCGATAATTTTGCGACGAAAATATTTTCGTCGCAAAAGTCATCTCAAAATGATTAAAATGTTTTAAAAATTATATTTATAAATAAAATTTTATTAAAATAAATCTCAAATCATTAGATTCAAAATTCATACCTGTTTTATTTTCTCAAGATTTTCAATTACAATACACTCTAGTTGATTAAAAATTATATTTATAAATAAAATTTTAATAAAACAAATCTCAAATCATTAGAATCAAAATCGATACCTATTTTATTTTCTCATAATTTTCAACTACAATACGCTCTAATTGATTATCCATCAATAGCAAGATTAAAAAAAAAAGAAAATTTAAAGACAAAGATTAAAACTAATTCATAGTTTGCTTAAATGAAATCAAAAACAATAAATATTATACTTTACATGATAACAAAATCGCAAACAATAAATGTAAAAGTTTACATAAAAGAAGTCAATATTAACTCAAAAGATAATGACTGTCATAATTACAAGGTAACGAGTTAAATTTCCTATTACAAAAACCTCAACAAGCTTCTAGGTGACATGGAGAAATGAGAGGAGATGACCTATCGCTATCCTTCAAAATGATCTGTATAGTACCTGATAACATTGAAGAGAAAAAGTAAGATATTCATGAAATGGAACAACAATCTTAGTGTATGATGCTCTAATACAATACAATGAAAAGAAATAGTGCAGGCAGTAATATAGATAGCATAATACCTCCATGCTCTTATCCACTACTATTATTGAGGATCTCAATGATAAAGACCATAAAGGAAACTCAGACTTACATATTAATGCAGGCAAGATAAAACCCAACTATACAAACAAGTATATATGTCAAATAAATCTAAAAACTAAGAACTTACTACAAGCCTAGAAAATGATATCTCTGTTATTGAAATTGAACTATAAGATGTAAGACTAAAAAAATATAATGGTACATAGAAAATAAAATAAGTCGTAAGAAAACCTTACCATATTCGTAGAGATAAAGAGAATGTGCAAATCCTGTGACGACAAGATATCACCTGTGATGACCTATAAATAGCAAGAAATATAAAGCATTAACAGATAATATATATAAGATTACAAATGAGATATCAACTATACATTAATTTTTTATATTAAGATAATAAACTTACCCATCATCAAAAATCAACGTCCTCATTGTCATTGTCATCCTTATCCTCCACCTCGTCCTCCTCCTCCTCCTCCTCATCATCATCTTCTTCATCATCATCGTCATCGTCGTCGTCATCATCATCATCATCAATTTCACTTGCATCCACATTTATCACTATTCCACTGGGATCTTGTAATGTTGAAATATTATATTCCTCTGTCTGAAATGTATTTACAACTTGCTCTTGTTGATATGCAATGTCTTCCCAACGTTCCTCAATTTTTTTCCGTGTTTTCGTTTTACAAACAACCCACCAATCCAATTTGTCACGTTTCAAACTAGGATATGAAGCATAAAATACTTGAATTGCTTGTTGTGCCAATATAAATGGTTCATATCTCTTATACAATCTCTTATGATTTATTTCAACCAAATTATACTGTGGATGCACATTCATCCCTTTGATAGGGTCAAACCAATGACACATTAATAGAATAACTCGCATAACTGGGCCAGGATATTCTACCTCTATAATTTCATCCAGCAAACCATAAAAATCATTGCTTGGATCTTCATCATTTGATGATTTTATACAAACTCCACTATTCATTGTACTCTTGCCCGTGCCATATTCTTGAGTATGAAAATTATATCCATTTATAAAATAAGTTGGCCAAGTGCGTGCCAATGCTTTTGGACCCCATGATAGATGGAACAACATTTCATGTTGAATGTGAGTTCGATTATCATGAACCTAATGACAAAGATGTCAATTGTTAAAAATATGTTTATATAAAACCAAATTTGGATTTTATACTTACATATGATTTGAACCATGATGCAAATTCTTCTTCACATAAACGATCAAACTCGTGTGTCGATAATTTAGAATATAAGTTTTGAAAAATCCTACCATCAAAAAAAAATAATTATACAATCAATTTAACACATAAAAATTGGAAATTGACAGAATATATACTTACTGGTAATATGGCGATACTTCAGGACAATTAAGTAAAATATATGTATGCGCTGCCCACCATTCTTGACCAGTTAAGTATCTCTCTTTACATTGTCCACTTGGTCGACCAAGATAATTAAAAATTGAGAATGAGTTAAAATTAGGATCAATAGGACCCTCATCATTTCTTCCTGGTCTCCGTCTCTTGCTTTGAACGTGGGGTTCAAAATAATAAGATGCAAAAGTTGTCACTTCTTCCACAATAGAAGCTTCAACTCGTGCCTTATTTTTAATTTTTTTTCTTCAAATGATATAGAAATCTAATTGTAAAAAAATAACATATATTAGATATTAATATATAATAAAATGAAATAATTTCTATGGATTAAGATATTGTCTTAGGATATTTTACCTTTCAAATGGATACATCCAGCGAAAATGTACAGGTCCTCCAACTTTGGCCTCGTATGGCAAATGAACCAAAAGATGCTCCATGGAATCAAAAAATGAAGGTGGAAAAATCCTTTCCAAATTACACAAAATAATTGGAATGTGCCTCTCTAACGCCTCCATGTGTGAATGTCTTAAAACTGTTGAACATATATCATGTAAGAAAATGCTTAACCCGCTAATGGCACCCCAAACAAAATTCGGTAAGAATTCCTTAAAAGCAATAGGAATAAGTCTTTGCATGATTATATGGCAATCATGACTTTTCAAACCAATCAATTTGTATTCCTTCAAATCAACACATCTTCCAAGATTAGAGACATAGCCATTTGGAAATTTCAATGATTTAAACCATTCACAAACAACATGTCTTTGATCCTTATTTAATGTATAAATTGCCTTTGGTCCTCTACTATTTTCATCGACATCGAGAGTGGGTCTTTTGCAAAGGAGTCGCAAGTCTTTTCTTGCATTCAAATTGTCTTTGGTTTTTCCATTGATATCCATTACTGTATTTATCAGATTATCACAAACATTCTTCTCAATATGCATTACATCGAGATTATGATGAATCAAATGACTATACCAATATGGTAAATTCCAAAATATACTTCGTTTAGTCCATTTATGTGTTCTTCCATATTCATATATTGTATCATGCGACTTTTCAATAACAGATGAAAAGTCAGCCACTCGCCACCATATCTGTTCACCAGTTAATCTCAATGGTGGAGGTGTTCTTTCAATTCTGTTCTTGGTGAATTCATTTTTATTTTTTTTGAAATTATGATTTGTTGGTAAAAATTGTCTATGACAGTCAAAATAACTCGGCTTCTTTCCATGTTTCAATCTGATAGACTTTGATCTCTCCATATATATTGGGCATCCTAAGATCCCAACGGTACTCCAACCGGATAACATACCATAAGCAGGAAAGTCATTTATTGTCCAAAGAAGAGCAACCTTCATTACAAATGTCTGATTAGTATGAACATCGTATTTAGAAACACCTTCATCCCATAATTGTTTAAGCTCTGCAATCAGTGGTTGTATATAAATATCTATTAACTTCTTTGGATTTTGCGGGCCAGGTACAACTAAAGTTAAAAACATATAAGGTGTTTTCATGCACATCCCAGGTGGAAGATTATACGGAGTTAAATTAACTGGCCAACATGAATAGTTTCTTCCTGATTTGCCAAACGGAGCAAATCCATCTGCACATTGACCTAATCTAATGTTTCTAATCTCCTTTGCAAATTCCGGATATGTTCTATCAAAATTCTTCCATGCCTCTGCATCTGATGGATGACACATTAGCCCCTCTTCTGTTTGATGATTTGCATGCCATGTCATGTGTTCAACAGTTGCTTTTGAAGCATAAAGTCTTTGTAATCTAGGAGTTAAGGGCAAATAAAACATTTGACTATATGATTTACATGGTTGTTGATTAGTTCTACTGCTCTTGTACCGAGATTGATTACAGAATTTACAAACCTCTGCATTTTCATCAACTCCCCAATATAACATACAACCATCTCTGCAAACATCAATTCTTTGCACTGGAAGACCCAATTGTTTCACGAGTTTTTTCATACTATAAAAATCATTAGGCAGTATGTGATCACGTGGCAATGCCTCTCCAATAACTTGAACAAAATCATTAAAACAATCTTGTGACACATTATGCTCTGCTTTGACATTTAACAGTCTTGCGGTAAGAGATAATTTAGTGTGACTGTCACAACCAGACCATAATGGTTCATCAGCAGCACTGAACACTTCTTGAAATTGAAGATATGTGTCATTAACAGGTGGTACTTCTACTCCCTCCAATGGTGATGTATAAGTAGTAAACATTTGTTCAACTATTGGTGGATAACTAGAACTTGCACCACACATGTCAAGATTGAAATTCTGACCGACTGCATCAAATACCATTCTTTGATATGAATTTAATTAATCATAATAACTCTGATCACCACCAACTGAGACTTGTATATTTTGTTGATAATCTTCATCAGATATGAACGGTTCACCGTGAGATGTCCAATTATAGTAATTCGGGGTAAATCCAAATCTACAAATATGTTCTTCAACTTTATCGCAGAGTAAAAATTTACTATTGTGACACTTTTTGCATGGACATCTTATCTTATTGCCATCCATATACTGAAATTGACTAGATGCAAAACTCAAAAATTGTCTCAATCCAGTAATAAACTCATCAGATAAACCCCGACGATCGGGTAAATTTTTTTTATACATCCACCTCCTTTCATTCTGCATTTTACCTGTTTATAAATTATAATAACATAAATAATAATTTCCAAAAAAAAATAGATATGCATAACAATATTCTTGTGAAATTAGTTGATTAAATTTATTAATTAAGGTATAAATTAAGATTTAAGAATTAATAGTTAGCTAATTAAATTATTGAGTTTACGATTAATTAATATCATATTTTTGAATTAATTTAAAATTTAAAATTAATTAATTAAGTTTGATATCACAACTGTATAAATTAATTAAAATAAATAATTAATTACTAATAATTTCATAATAGGTTAAATTAATTATTTTATGATTTTATTAATTTGGAAGAAATAATTTTTAAAATTTAAAATTAATTAATTAAGTTTGATATCACAACTATATAAATTATTATAAATAAATAATTAATTACTAATTATTTCATATTAGGTTAAATTAATTATTTTATGATTTTATTAATTTGGAATAAATAATTTTTGAAATTTCAAATTAAAAAATAATTTGAGATTTACTTAAATTAAATAATTACTTTTATATTAAAATGAAGAATTAATTAATAATATCCTAAATCGATCAATTAGTTAATCACATACAAACAAAGAAAAACACATGATCATTCAAATAATATCCTAATTGTATGTTATAATACAAGCAAACACAAATTTTTACAAACCAATATAAACTAACAAAACCTAATCTTATATAGCACTCACACTAAGACATGGAATACTATAGTAAACATTAATCAAAATAATAAACAATAAAAGAAGGATACAGATGTACCAAACAAAGGTCACCAACAAAGATGATGATAGTCAATCCAAACACATCCACTTAAGACCTACACAAAAAATATTAGACAGTCAAATATATATATATATATATATATATATATATATATATATATATATATATATATATATATATATATATATATATATATATATATATATAAATCACATCTTTAATTATAAAACTCGAATTGAGCAACGTGGCACAAGCCGAGCCAAGCTTGATATGTTCGGCCTGGACCAGCCAGGCCCGGACCAGTCCCTCCCGGACCAACCCAGCATGGACCAGCCCGGCCCAGCCGAACGGGCCCGCCCTGGCGCGGCCAGTCCTAAGCAAAATGGTCGTGCTCGCCTAAGAAATCGAGAGCAAGCCTGCGCAGGCCGGGATCGCGTGAGCGCGGCCACGCCTGACCGGGAACGCTCGAGGGAGGCTGAGCGCAGCTAGAAGAGAGCGAGTGACCCAGTCCGTGCGCAGCTGGTATCGCGCGACGTCCCCTGCGTGCGCCAGGTATCGCGCAAATGCACCTGCACGCGACCGGTAGCGAGCGAGGCAACCGCCGCCGCGTCAGGCCGGTAGCGCGCGAGGAGAGCACGGCTGGTAGCGCGCGAGGCAAGCGGCGCCGTGAGACGCTGGTAGCAGGCGAGCGCGGCCGCACGCGGACGATAGCGGCCGAGCGCGACCGGTAGCATGCGAGCGCGGCCGTGCGAGTCCGGTAGAGCGCAAACTCGGCCGCGATATGCCGGTAGCTCACGCACGGTCGGTAGCGCGAGCACGGGCGCGTGCGATCGGTAGCTCGAGTGCAGCCACGTGCGGCCGAAGAGAGAAAAGAGGGAGAAAAATCACAGCCAGAAAAATCACGGAGAAAGAAGAGAGAAAGAGTAGACGCTTACCGGAGCGTCGTCGCAGGGATGGAGCGCGCGCCAGAAAAATCACACAGCCGCCAAAACCCAAAACGAGATAGGGCAAAAAGCAGATCTGGAGGTATATATAATTAAAATTTTGCGACAAAAATTAATTTGTCGCACATTTCGACCCTAAATTATTTTTTTTTAAAAAAACATAAATACATTCAAAAAATAATAATATGGTGTTATAAATAATTAAGAATTTTTGACCCAAAATAATATGGTGTTATAAATAATTAAGAATTTCTAAATTCGTCCCAAATCTGCGACGAATTTCAAAATTCGTCGCAAATAATTATTTTTAAATAAACCAAAAGAATATTAATAAATTTCATATATGGACCTACAGAACTCAGAATTTAACGAAACGAATTTCTACGTGCTCAAATCGATATCCTCGTGATATAAATGACCTCAAACTTAAATTTTACATAATATAATTTTATTTGTAATTTTCTAAATATTATTTACTTGGAAAATATACTTTTGTGTCTTAAAATTTTTTTTCTATAAATTTATCCAGTAAAATTTAAGTTTGACGTCATTTATTTCATGATGAAATCACTACGAGCATGTAGAAACTTATTTCATGAAATTCGGAGCTCCGTACGTTTATTTATGATTTTTTGAAGGTATTTAGGTTTCTTTTTAAAAATTTAATTCTGCAACGAATTTCAGAATTCGTCCCAGATTCTGCGACGAATTTTCAAATTCGTCCCAGATTCTGTGACGAATTTTCAAATTCGTCCCAGATTCTGCGACAAATTTCCAAATTCGTCGCAGATTAGGGACGAATTTTGAAATTCGTCGTAGAATTAAATTTTTAAAAAATCAAAACAAATACTGTTTAATTGTCGTAGATGGACCTAGAAACTCAGAATTTAATGAAACAAGTTTCTATGTATTCGTATTGATCCCCTGATGAGCTAAACGGCCACAAATATGTATTTCCGTTAATATTTTTTTTTTCATAGTTCATTATTTATATCAGCGTTAACTTAGTTAAAAGTTTCTAAGTCTGAAATTTTTATAAGCAATGTCATATTAATCATTCATTGATCCCTAGAATTTTATTTGAAATATGTGTTTAAGATCATTTATGTCACGAGGACGTCGATACGAACTCGTAGAAACTTGTTTCATGTCATTCTGAGTTCTGTAGCTCAATCTGCGACATTTTGAATTTATTTTGGATTTTCCAAGTTTGCGACGAATTTCTAAATTCGTCCCAAATCTGCGACGAATTTCCAAATTCGTTGCAAATTTTGCGACAAATTTACAAATTCGTTGCAAATTTTGCAACGAATTTCGAAATTCGTCGCAAATAATTATTTTTAAATAAACCAAAAGAATATTAATAAATTTCATAAATGGACCTACAGAACTCGGAATTTAACGAAACGAGTTTTTACGTGCTCGTATCGATATCCTCGTGATATAAATGACCTCAAACTTAAATTTTACATAATATATTTTTATTTGTAATTTTCTAAATATTATTTACTTGGAAAATATGTTATTGTGTCTTAAAATTTTTTTTCTATAAATTTATCTGGTAAAATTTAAGTTTGACGTCATTTATTTTATGATGAAATCGCTACGAGCATGTAAAAACTTATTTTATGAAATTCGGAGCTCTGTACGTTTATTTATGATTTTTTGAAGGTATTTAGGTTTCTTTTTAAAAATTTAATTCTGCGACGAATTTCAGAATTCGTCCCAGATTCTACAACGAATTTTCAAATTCGTCCCAGATTCTGCGATGAATTTCCAAATTTGTCGGAGATTAGGGACGAATTTTGAAATTCCTCACAGAATTAAATTTTTAAAAAATCAAAACAAATACCGTTTAATTGTCGTAGATGGACCTAGAGAACTCAGAATTTAATGAAACAAGTTTCTCTGTGTTCGTATTGATCCCCTGATGAGCTAAACGGCCACAAATATGTATTTCCGTTAATATATTTGTTTTTCATAGTTCATTATTTATATCAGCATTCACTTAGTTAAAAGTTTCTAAGTCTGAAATTTTTATAAGCAATGTCATATTAATCCTTCATTGATCCCTAGAATTTTTCTTGAAATTTGTGTTTAAGATCATTTATATCACGAGAACGTCGATACGAACTCGTAGAAACTTGTTTCATGTCATTCCGAGTTCTGTAGCTCAATTTGCGACATTTCGAATGAATTTTGGATTTGCCAAGTTTGCGATGAATTTCTAAATTCGTCCCAAATCTGCGACGAATTTCCAAATTCGTTGCAAATTTTGCGACAAATTTACAAATTCGTTGCAAATTTTGCAACGAATTTCGAAATTCGTCGCAAATAATTATTTTTAAATTAACCAAAAGAATATTAATAAATTTCATATATGGACCTACAGAACTCAGAATTTAACGAAACGAGTTTCTACGTGCTTGTATCGATATCTTCATGATATAAATGACCTCAAACTTAAATTTTACATAATATATTTTTATTTGTAATTTTCTAAATATTATTTACTTGGAAAATATATTTTTGTGTCTTAAAATTTTTTTCTATAAATTTATCTGGTAAAATTTAAGTTTGACGTCATTTATTTCATGATGAAATCGCTACGAGTACGTAGAAACTTATTTCATGAAATTCGGAGCTCCGTACGTTTATTTATGATTTTTTGAAGGTATTTAGGTTTCTTTTTAAAAATTTAATTCTGCGATGAATTTCAGAATTCGTCCCAGATTCTGTGATGAATTTTCAAATTTGTCCCAGATTCTGCGATGAATTTTGAAATTTGTCGCAGATTAGGGATGAATTTTGAAATTCGTCGCAGAATTAAATTTTAAAAAAATCAAGATAAATACCGTTTAATTGTCGTAGATGGACCTAGAGAACTCAGAATTTAATGAAACAAGTTTCTATATGTTCGTATTGATCCCCTGATGAGCTAAACGACCACAAATATAAATTTCTGTCAATATATTTTTTTCATAGTTCATTATTTATATCTGCATTCACTTAGTTAAAAGTTTCTAAGTCTGAAATTTTTATAAGCAATGTCATATTAATACTTCATTGATCCCTAGAATTTTATTTGAAATATGTGTTTAAGATCATTTATATCACGAGGACGTTGATACGAACTCGTAGAAACTTGTTTCATGTCATTCCGAGTTCTGTAGCTCAATCTGCGACATTTCGAATTTATTTTGGATTTTCCAAGTTTGCGACGAATTTCTAAATTCGTCCCAAATCTGCGACGAATTTCCAAATTCGTTGCAAATTTTGCGACAAATTTACAAACTCGTTGCAAATTTTGCAACGAATTTGGAAATTCGCACAAATAATTATTTTTAAATAAACCAAAAGAATATTAATAAATTTCATAAATGGACCTATAGAACTCAGAATTTAACGAAACGAGTTTCTACGTGTGCTCGTATCGATATCCACATGATATAAATGACCTCAAACTTAAATTTTACATAATATATTTTTATTTGTAATTTTTTAAATATTATTTACTTGGAAAATATATTTTTGTGTCTTAAAATTTTTTTTTCTATAAATTTATCCGGTAAAATTTAAGTTTGACGTCATTTATTTCATGATGAAATCGCTACGAGCATGTAGAAACTTATTTCATGAAATTCGGAGCTCCGTACGTTTATTTATGATTTTTTGAAGGTATTTAGGTTTCTTTTTAAAAATTTAATTTTGCGACGAATTTCAGAATTCGTCCCAGATTCTGCGATGAATTTTCAAATTCATCCCAGATTCTGCGACGAATTTTGAAATTCGTCGCAGAATTAAATATTTAAAAAATTAAAACAAATACTGTCCAAATTTTGCGACGAATTATATTTTTAGGATAAATTAAATATTTGTTGTAAGTTTGCGACAAATTTTAAATTCGTCGTAAATTTTGCAACGAAAAAAATATTGTTGCAAATTTTGTGACGAATATTCATTTTCATTGCAAAATTTGCAACAAATTTTTTTCGTTGCAAAATTGTTGCAAAATTTGCGACAAATATCAAATTCGTCGCAAATTTTGCAACGATAAAAAATTTGTTGCAAATTTTGCGTCGAATAATTATTTTTGTCGCAAAAGCGCAACAAATTTGGCAACGAAAAATTTTTGTCGCTAATTGGCGACAATTGGGTTTTCGTCGCAAAATTTGTTGCAAATTAGCAACGAATATTTTTTTTGTCGCAAAATTTATCTCTAATCTGCGATGAAAAATTTTTGTCGCAAAAATTTGTCGCAGAATACCCCTTTTTTTGTAGTGTTTTTTCACTTAGTCTATCATAGCTCAATTTAAAATATGGGACCCATGATGTGCTTAAACTTGAGTAATGATATGCACAGTGAAAGTGAATGTCTCAGTGAAAACTTTGACCATCAATCGGCGGAACGTCCGACGTCCGATCGTTGATCGAACACTACCGGCGGCCTGCGGCCGCCTCCCCAAACCAAACTATACCCTGGGGGCACGGTGAACCCGCGGGGGATCACCGCAATTGCAATTTCACATTATTCACCGTCGATTTCGACGGATTCATGATTACCGGCGATCCTGACGGGTTCACCGTCCTCCCAAGATATAGTTTGTTTCGTGACGACGATCGGAGGCCGTCAGTAGTGTCCGATCGGCGATCGAACGTCAGATGTACCGCCGAATGATAGTCAAAATTTTTACTGAGACATTCACTTTCACTGTGCGTATCATTTCTCCTTAAGCTTAAGGGAAAGAAGATGCACTAAAAAATAATAATAATAATAATTTTTTAACTACGGAAATTTGTGATAAATTTTTTTTATCATAAACCTGGGATAATTTTTGCGATGAAATACGAATTTATTACAAATTTATAATAAATTTAGCGACAGACAACTTTCATCGCTAATTAGCAATAAAATATATTTTATTACAAAATTCGTTACAATTTAGCGATGTAATCAAATAATCATCGTAGAATCTGTGACAAAAACTTAATTTGTCACAAATTTTGCAACGAAAAAATAATTCATTGTAACGTTTGTGACTAATTTGAAAATTATCTCAAAATTTGTAATAAATATTTAAATCGCTGCAAAAATATAATTTTTTATGAATTATTATTGTTCCGGAAGGAGTCGTCGGTGATGGCCAGTCACCGAGGTTCTGCCCGCGTGGAAGTTGCTACGCCGAGGAGGAACTTGTGGTCCTACGAAGTTAACACAAGCGTTAGGGGACACGCCGGCAGGGGTCCGGTAGAGTCCACTCCGACGCTTAAGTTAGTAGTTCGTCCGAAGAGTAGTGGCAGTGAGAAAGAAAGACAGTATGTAGAATGAGAGAGCATAACCCCATACCGGAGGGGTTAGACTACCTTTTATACCGAAGACGACGGGCTAGACGTGCCCCTTGGTCGGTGCCGCATCTCCCATACTTAAGCCATGTCCCCCTCCTTGTTCAGTGATCATGGGATATCCTTTGAAAATGTCTGCCCCATTATCGGCTTCGGCCCGTTGCAAGATTCGGGGGTCGTGAAAACCTTTTCTGGCGGGGGTGCTTATCCATACCTCAAGGGGGGTCAGTGTCTGAGATCGGTTATTGCGGGGACTTCACCCCCGAGGAGAGCTCGGGGTTTTCACATGCCACGGCTCCCGAGGTGCTCTCGGGGCCTAACCTACCGGGGTGCACCTGAGAGGGATCTCCAGCTGCCCTTCCCGGGCGTGTCGCCCTCGGGGATTCCCGGGATCCGGGAGGAGAGTTGTCTCAACCTACCGTTGTTGTGTCGGGCAGCTTCTTCATCCTTCGTCCTAGCTAGGGCTCATTCAACCCTATCACAAGTCCCCCCTTCAAGTCTGATCGAAGGAAGTGTGGCTGACTGATGGGACTAGTGCAAAGATGAAGAAGCTGAGTTCTTACCAACCTTCACCTTCTAGCCCTCAGTGGTTATGAGGGGCTTTTGGATCGCATCATATTCGACTTGTGTTCCTAAAGATCCCTTTTTATGCCTTCTTCCTTTTCCAAAAAGGCTGCTCCGATTCTCGAAGGCTTATAATGACGTCCCTCTCCACGTTATAAAGGCGCATGGTCCCTTTTTCGAGGGTAACCGGGTGCTCGCGCGAATGCCTTGCTGCCACGTGTTATAACAACCATCTCCACGAGTCCTTATGGCCGTGTGCCGGTATGGCTGGCTCACGACAATTGACTGCCCGGGCGAAGCGATTTCTAGCATTCCACGTGTTACTTCCCTCTTGTGTCTAGGCAGGTGGCTGTCGGGGTACAAGAGAGAAAAATGGCAGACATTACCCTCCACTTCCAATTCAGCGCCTGGGTGATAAGTGTTATTTTATTGATCATTTCAGATGCTAAAAGCCATGTTTGACCCATATTTTTACATGCTTAATCTTGAATTTACCCTCGGTTCTATAGCTTAGTTTTATTTTGGGCTTCATTGTAAATCTTTACACATTTGGAAGATTTTGGAACTTAATTGTGAATCTATGTTTGCAGGCTTTGAAAGGATCATGGACCGAGGTCAGGAATGGTCAGGATCAGGCTCAGATCAAGGCGATCAAGCTCTGGAGAACTGTGAGCCGTCCATTCAGAAGTTAAGCAGATCTCGATCATTCAGGGCAAATCAGATGGATCCCAGCTGAGGAAAGGTAGATCTGACCTTCATAATGAGATCTGGAAGTTTAGGGATAAATCGGGGAAGATCCAGCCGTTGGATCAAACCAAGAGGATCTAGACCATCCATTCATTCGAAAGGGAAGATCTGGACCATCCGCCACTGATCTGGTGAATCCGAGCTGGGGTTAAGGTTAATCAAGCATTTGGATCAAGATCTGAAGGTTTCATCAAAATCAGAGATCATTTGACCGTTGAATCAAGCTCGGGAGGATCTAGACTGTCCATTCAAAGATCAGGTTGATCTGAGCCATCCGTTGCAAATCTGGAGGATCCGAGCTACCCCGAGGTAGATCCTGACCCTTGATCAAGATCATCAAAGTTTGGTTCAGATCGGATAGAGATCAGCCGTTGGATCTGCTCTAAACAATCTGGGTCGTTTATTCTTAAGTATTTAATGAAAATTTTCCCTCAGCTGTAGCTCGTCACGTCTTCGCCGCAGCGTTTCCTTCTTCGAGTAGTTCTTCGTTTTCTTCAAGCTTTTCTTCATCTAAGGGGCGCGACCACTCGATTTCTTCATTGGATCAGGTGCTCGATCATCGGGAAGATTTATCCGTGAGGTTTCCAGTTCAGAATTGCCCAAGAAACAGAGCTGATGTGAGGTTTCCTCAGCTCTGCCGTTTTCTTCCCTTGGATCGGTTGTGCGCCATTTTCATCCACCTGAGTAGTTCAGAGGGGTTCCCTGGATTGCTTGGATCATTCACAAGCTTCAACGCATTCGGACATAACTGAATTGAAGGAATTCGAATGGGGATTTCAGATTGAGCAAGCTGAGCTGGATTTGATCGCAGATTGAGTTTTCCCAGTGATTTGTGGAGCTTACGGGTTCGAAGCTCACCCTTGTGTGACGGCAAGGAGTTCTTGAGCTAAAGAAGGGATTGAGGATTAGTTTTCTTAGCGAATTTTCTGTTCTTAGCAGTAGATTTAATTTCTGCCGCAACTTCAGTCTGAATTTCTGTATCAGCTGCTTAGTTTTCGCTTCTGATTAGTTTCTGCCTAATTAGGGTTCAAATTCTTCAAGTAATTAGCTAGGGAGCTTGTTTAGTGAACAACTACATTTAATTTCAGTTTGTTCTAGTTTTATTTCTGTGTATCACTTCTGTTTCTGCAATTCCAGCTTCATTTCTCAATTCTGCAGTTACTTCAAATTCAGTTTGTGTCCAGTTTAATTCCTGAAATTAGAGATAGCTGTTAGTGTGCTAATGCACTTAGATTAGTTTACTTAGCATCTGCATTGTTTCTTAATTTAGTTTCATTTCCTTACTCTTGCTTAGCTGTGCGTATCAAATCCCATTTCTGTGAGTTCGGTTTATTTCTGCAAGTATTGATTGACAAGTTTCCGAATTGTATGTTAGTGAACATTAGTTCTTCATGATCATTTCTGAAACGTTTCATTTTGTGCCTTTGACTCTGAATTTGGTTTGTTTGCTTTAGCTTTGATCTTGTGCTGAATTTCTGCACTCTTGTTCTGCATTGGATCCATTTCTGCACATCATGTTTGGTTTCTGAATTTTTGTTTCACTTGAGTTAGTTTCTGCATTCATTGGCTGCTGAATTCTACTCCCGATTGGTTTACTTCACATCCAATTGCTTCACATCAGTAGCTTGTTTGACTTTGCATCCAAGTGGAGTTTAAGCTGCTATTTCTACACATCAGTTGGATTTATTTCTGCACGTTTCATTTCTGCATTGGATTTATTTCTTCACATTCATTTGCTCAACATCAGTTGCTCATATCAGTTGTGGTTCTGCTCTTTTGTATCAAGTAACAATCCAAAACTGCACTTAGTATCATTTTGGCACATAGTTTTCTTATCTTGGTATAAAGTTTGTTAAATTGCTTGCACTTTGTATCAAGTGAAGTCTTGGCACTGATTTTGTATCAATTTGGTTGAAGATTGAGTGGCATTTGGTTTGTTTGGAGTAATAATTCTTTAAGAAGTTCCTTGCATTAGTATCAATCGGGATTTGGTTTGATTTTATATCAGATTGGTTTTCCAAATTAGGCCAAGTTGCATTTAAGCTTCCATTTGTTTGAGTTCATTGGTTGAATTACTTGGGTTAAGTTCCATGGTTAAGTTCTTTACTTTATATTACGATATCATTTCTAATGAAACCAAACCCAGATTTTATTTGAACCCCAAAAATATCAACGACACATAAACTCGAGCTCGAATCCAACAATCTCAACTAGCCCTAGGAAAAATACGACATGTGGCTCCTTTACTACATTTTTATATTTGATAGCAAAAAGGGTTTCTAGCTTTTCACATATCTAAATTTTGAGACCCACATTTGTGACACCTAGTTTGGGCTCATCAAAATTTTTGGCGCCATTGCCGGGAGGCTACTAGTTGAGTTGTTTGATTTTTGCTTGTGTGCTCATTTCATATCTTTCTTGATTCATTTTTGCGCTTACTGTTATATCTGGTGATTTACTGTATTTGTTTCATCTTTCTATATACTTTTACTGTGATTTGTTTTTGATTTTATGACCAGGTCTACAGGTGGTGATCTTGAAGAATTTGACCATGAAATTGAGAGAACTTTCAGAGCAAGGAGGAACCAAGGCATACTTTCAGAGACCATTGATATTCCTTCTCTTCAGACTTTTCCCACTCATTCAGGCATTATCATGGCAGACCACCAGAATACTATGAAAGAACTCGCAGCTCCAGACGACACTTTTCAGTATTCCAGCATTGCTTATCCAGAGCTGGCTGGTGATTTTGAGCTCAGATCTGGACTCATCCACTTGCTGCCTAAGTTTCAAGGATTATCTGGAGAAGATCCAAATAGACACCCGCATGAGTTTCACGTTGTATGCTCCACCATGAAGCCTCAGGGTATTTCAGAAGAAGATATCAAGCTGAGAGCTTTCCCCTTTTCCCTGACTGGAGCAGCAAAAGACTGGTTCTACTACTTACCTACTGGGCATGTGTCTAGCTGGATTTCTATGAAGAAGGTGTTTCTAGAGAAATATTTCTCAGCCTCCAGAACTGCAATTATCAGAAAAAGTATTTGTGGCATTCAGCAAGTGGTGGGGGAGACACTTTATGATTATTGAGAGAGATTCAACAAGCTTTACTCTAGTTGCCCACAACACCAGATCAGTGAGCAGTTACTCATCCAGTATTTTTATGAGGGCTTATTGCAGATGGATAGAATTATGATAGATGCTGCAGCTGGAGGAGCCCTAGTGAACAAAATGCCAGAACAAGCTAGGGAGCTCCTTTCAAACATGGCAGAAAATTCTCAGCAGTTTGGAAGCAGAGCATTATCTACTAGAGGAGTTAATGAAGCTCAGGTGGTTTCTAATGAACAAAGGGAGATGAAGAATGCACTGGTAGAGCTCACATCAGCGATTAAGCAAATGGGTCTTACTAATTCAAGCCAAAATTCCAACTCCTCAGTACCTCCACAGACAAGCCAAGTGATGAGGGTATGCAGTATTTGCTCTAGTCAAGAGCACAACTCAGATTCATGTCCCACCCTCCAACAAGATGAGACAGTAGCGGCATTGGTTAGGGGACAATTTCAATCTTGGAATAACCCCTATTCTTCTACTTATAACCCTGGTTGGAGGGATCATCCAAATCTTAAATATGGGAATTCTTTTTATCAACAAAACCCCTCACAACAGCAATTTCAGCAAACACAACAGCCATTCCAGCAAACGCAGCAAAATCAGCAAGTTTTCCAGCCCCAATTTCAGTCGATTCAGCCAACATTTCAGCAACCTCAGCCCCAATTTCAGCAATTCCAGCTTCAATTCCTGCCAATGCAGCAAGGGCAGCAAGGTTTCCAAGCATTTCAAACCTTCCAACCTCAAAACCAGCAAAATTTCCAGCCCTCACAGCCTTACAATTAGAATTTCCAGCTTTCGAATTCGAATTTCCAGCCTATGCAATTTCAGTCCTCACCACAGCAATTTCCACTTCAATACCAGAATTTTCAGGGCTATAATTCTCAGCAAGTTCAACCTTCATGTCAGGCCAATTATCAGCCCTATCAACAACCATTTCAGTCCTCTTATCAGCCCCAATTCCAACCACAGCAGGGTAATATTTTTCAGCCTACTACTTTATCATTTCAAGGTCACTCAAAATCCTATGCTAACCAAGGGGGCTATGGAAGTTCGAGTGGGGGAAATGTGCCCCAACAGAGGGTAAAAGAAATGTTCCTCAACAAATTTTACAACAACAACAAGTTTTGCAACAACAACAACAACAACAAAGGAATGAGCCGGCCATACAAAACCTTGAAAGACAAATGGGACAATTGGCTAGTGGGATAAATCAATGTCAAGCTCAAGGATCAAGCCAACTACCTTCTCAAGCTGTTCCCAATCCAAAGGGAAATGTTAACGCTATGACTTTGAGGAGCGGGAAGGTTACTTCATCTCAAAATGGTCCAAGAGCTGAATTTTCTGAAAATAGGACAGCACCTCCATTTCCAGCCCAAAACAGCCATGAAATCGTTTCAAAATCAGTTGGTTCCACCCCTAGTCCATGCCCAACTCCTTCATCAAGCAACCCTGTGATTTTGGTAGAAAATGAAGGAGAAATCAGTGCCGAAACTAATTTCACAGCAGCTACTTCGAGTGGGGCAGCAACACCAATTTCAGCCCCTAAACTTTCGGCTCAAGAAGATGATTTGAGAGTTCCCTTGCCATTCCCTCAGCGTAAAACACAAGCCTAAAGACAAGTGGAGGAGGAGAAGGCTAAGGAATACAATGAGCTAGTGAAACTTTTCAGTAAAGTAGAGATTAATGTACCTTTGTTGACCATGATTAAACAGATTCCTAAGTATGCCAAGTTTTTGAAAGATCTATGTGTTCACAAGAAGAAACTTAAGGAAAATGAGTTGGTCAGCTTGGGAAAAAATATTTCAGCACTTATTCATGTCATACCTCAGAAGTGTGAAGACCCTGGAGTATTTACTGTGTCTTGTGAGATAGGGAGCACCACATTCCATGATGCCATGCTAGATTTAGGAGCTTCCATAAATGTGATGCCCAGGTCAGTCTTCCAGATGCTTGGCATAGGCCTTTTACAGCCTACTGGTGTGGTGATACATTTAGCAGACAGGAGCCAGACTCACCCAGCTGGTATAATTGAAGGTGTTTTGGTTATGGTAAAGGAGCTGATATTTCCTGCAGATTTTAATATTTTGGATATGGAGGGAGATTATCTTGCACACCGTTCTCCACTTATTTTAGGAAGACCATTTCTGAAGACTGCTAGAACCAAGATAGATGTTTATGCTGGTACGCTTTCCATGGAGATTGGAGACACGATAGTTCAGTTTAGCATTTTTGATGCTATGATGTTAAATCTGACAGTTTTGACGTGATCCAGAAAATTTTTTTGAAGAAGATTTAGGATTTTTGAGACCCAAATTGAAATTAGAGGGTTAAATCACCTTGAAACTTAAGTTTTAAGGGCTGATTTGTGAATATGCATTAATGGTTAATGGCTGATGGGGGATTAGTTAAAAATGAGAGGGGTTGATTGCAAAATTTCCATTTATATGGATGATTTCATTTCATCCCTTAGTTGCCCTCGCACACAGCCTGAACCCGACGCCGCACTGCTCTACCCCTCTCCTCGCGATCGAAGCAGCCGAGCGCCCGAACCCTTTATCATCTTTTCTTCTTCCGCTCCTTCGCGAACCCTAGCCGCAGCCAATCTCTACTCTATACACCTCACTTCTTCACTCGCAGCTCAGAGGAAGCCCAAACCTTCCTCCTCTCTCGGTGTCGCGAACCCTAGTCCGCAGTCGACGATTATACACGGGAGGCACTCTGGCGAGGCCTTAGCTTCCGTCGACGGTGGTGATGGTCATCGATGCCCTGTTTAGAGTCGAGCGTTGCTACGCCATCACATCTGTTTTGGACAGCAGATCTCAGGTAAGGATTTGCTTTGTTCAATGTTGCTTAGGAGTGAATTGATGATGGAGATTGGCTGGATTAGTAGGGTTTTTATTCGGATTTGGGTTCCCTTGTAGTAACTTTTTTTTTGGAATCAGCTTCTGATGGATTTTTGAGATGATTTGGTTTTAATCAGATTCCTAACAGCATCCTGTATTAGATCTCTTGGGCAAATTGATTTACAATGAAATTGATCTTGAGGTTCCATAGCTTGTTAGCCTTGCTGTTTTGGATTTGGTTTTCTTTACCTTGTTTAGCTCTGTTGATTCTGGTGTTGCCGTGAGTGTGAGGGTTGATATGAATGTAGATTTTGTCTGATGTTGTTGTAGAGGAAGGTTGCCGTGAGTTTCATCTCATGGCCAGAGTTGTTATAGGAGTTTGTTTATGTTCTCTATTTCTTGCTCTTAACCATATGCTTTCGGATCTGTATGGATTATAGGTTGGCTTCACTTTGGAGGAATTATGGCAGTTTGGTTTTGTGTAGCTAATTCCCTGTTTCTACTGGGACAAACCATCAAGGTAATGGTAAGGATGAATCTCTATCTTGGTGTTGGTTAGATCTAAGTTTTGGATTAGATCATTGATGTATTTGGAGTTCTTTGATCTTGAAACTTTTGTGGTGATCTCTTGGTTGGGCTAGGTCTTGTTTAGGAATCTGATCAGTAGGTGGATTCTTCTAAAGCTTTGTTTTGGAAGGAGTTTGACTTTGTGTTATGAGGTGATTGGTTGTTGATATAATGGGAATGCAACCTTAGATGTTTTCCTTAGGTTGCCCTACATTGTCGTGAGCTTTTGGACCCTTTTGTTTCGAGGTATTGATAGTAACAAAGGGATTAGTGAATTTGGGTCAAAGGATACTTTGCTTTATTGGTTTAGGTTGATGATTGGGCTAATTGATGGTAGCGTGACACTTGGATAAATGGGATGTTCTGTGATAGGTTCCAAGAATGGGTCATGGTGTGGTTAGGTTTGGGTTTAGCTTTGTGGAATTAAACCTAATTGAGGTAGTTGGGTTAATCCTAGTACGACTGAGTACTTAGTTTGGTTAGTATCAGTTGGTATGATAGCTAAACTATATCTTTTGGTACAGGACATCGATTGTTTTTGGACTTCTGGACGGGAGGTTCTTATTTGATACGGACTACTCCTACTTTGAGGCGGGTACCCCTGACTTATCTTTTTAGATATTGTCTTACTATTATGCATAGTTTGTTATATATAATAGTAAGTTTATACGCTGTACCTGCCTTTGTGTATTATGATCAGTTATATGCTGTTTAGATGACTCCTATTTAGTTCTATACAGTCTCGATATTTGCCATGTGTACATATGTGCTTAGATACAGTAATAGGTCACTTTGTATCTGTAGTTGGATTGATTCATAGATATACCTTGCACGGATACTTAGGATAGAATGGTTAGATTTGGATACATGGTTAGATTTTGATCAGATTAGTGAGGTGGGTGTCGTTAGCATACTTTACCCTCTAGGTTGTACACTGAGCTGTAGGGTCTGTATGATTGCATACTGGCGATCATCGGCTCCTTTAGGGTTGGAGCCCGTCGCGCAGTTAGGTTTCCCGTATTGATTGAGCTATTAGCATGATGTTATTATCATGATGGAGACCATCGGCTCCCTTGAGGTCTGAGCCCGTCTCTAATCATGCCTGCATTATATTTGCATCGCCATGAGTGCTGGGCGTCATACTTGCATTGCCACGAGTGCTGGGCATCATACTTGCATCGCCACGAGTGCTGGGCGTCATACTTGCATTGCCATGAGTGTTGGGCATCATACTTGCATCGCCACAAGTTCTAGGTGTCATACTTGCATTGCCACGAGTGTTGGACATCATATTTGCATAGCCACAGGTGCTGGGCTACATATTGCATCCGCCACAGGTGCTAGGCGTCATATTTGCATAGCCACAGGTGCTGGGCTACATACTGCATTGCCACAGGTGCTGGGCTACATACTGCATTGCCACAGGTGCTGGGCATCATATTTGCATAGCCACAGGTGCTGGGCTACATATTGCATCCGCCACAGGTGCTAGGCGTCATATTTGCATAGCCACAGGTGCTGGGCTACATACTGCATTGCCACAGGTGCTGGGCATCATATTTGCATAGCCACAGGTGCTAGGCTACATATTGCATCCGCCACAGGTGTTAGGCGTCATATTTGCATAGCCACCGGTGCTGGGCTACATACATGCATGGCCACAGGTGCTGGGTATCGTATTGGCATAGCCACGAGGGCTGGGCTTTATAGGTTGTACGCCACAAGTGTTTGGCTTCTTTATGCAACCATGAGTGGTTGGCTTATCTATTTCCTGTTCACCCAACCGCCGGTCCGGTGGTGGCTGAGGTGCGTACAGAACATATCGTTGTACTATGTGATTGGGATGCATTGTACCTTGGTTGGTGCTTGTTGTGTTGGAGTGCTGTATATGTTTGACATACCCTTACAGGTGACATACATATTTGGATTGTGTATCATTTTTGAGGTTATATAGAGGATTGATTACACCTACCTACAGGATAGACGGACTCTGGTATGTATTTCACCCTTAGTCTTTAGATATGTTTTATCTTCTATACTCGAGACTGTATCAGCGTGATTCTTATTGTTATTTATAGCTTGCTGTGCATATCTATTTTGGGTATCCGCTGAGTTTTTGGACTCACCACCGTTGCCTATATTTTTGTTTTCAGGATGATTGGTCGCCGGAGGAACCCTAGTTGCCAGTCTCAGGTCCCTACGACTCCAGTGATGGGTGCTTTCGCATAGTTCTCTTTTCGTTGCGCCTTATTATGTGGTTGTATTGGTTTTAGGTCGTGTAACTTGTATCGCATTTCCTTTATCTCGGTATTGTATTTTTGAGCCCTCTGATGGACTATGTGTTTGTTGTTTTTGTTGTAAGTCGGACCAGTCCGCAGTCAGGTATGATTTACTTTGTGTTTTGATTATGTTATGTCTTGATTTTGAGGCCTGAGGCCAAATTTATTATCTGCGTGTGTGTATGTATGTGTAAATTGTCCGCCGGATAGGGGAGGTGCTGTCCGATTTTATATTGGACTAGCGGCTCCTGGGTCTCGGGGCGTGACATATGAAGCACCCGAGAGAGGACCACTCCATTATGAGCATGGATATTCTTGAGGAGTTGAAGGATACTGAGTTAGAGGCTGAGGGATTCCTACATGATTTTTCTGGAGGAGTTATTTATTCAGAGGAGGCTGAGGGAGTATTTACTGCAGAGACTGAGGATATTTCAGAAGATATTTCAGATGCATTTCCAGCTGGAGAGGTTTTTCGAGGTGTAGGGGATTGCACAGAGCCCCAAGGATCACTCAAACCCACTGAGGAAGGCCAGGTTGAACTAAAGCCACTACCAGGCCACTTGAAGTATGCATACCTAGGAGAGGAGCAGACTTTTCCCGTGATTATTGCACAGCATTTGGAGTCAGAACAGGAAGAAAAATTATTGCAAGTCCTAAGGCATTACAAGAAGGCAATTGGGTGGACTTTATCAGATATACCAGGTATTAGCCCAGCTATCTGTATACACAGGATATTTTTGGAAGACAATGTCAAACCCGTGAGGCAACCACAAAGGAGACTCAATCCACTTATTTTGGACGTTGTAAAGAAAGAGATGACTTGACTTCTATAGGCAGGTATCATTTATCCCATTTCTGACAGTCAGTGGGTTAGTCCCATACACGTGGTGCCTAAGAAATCTGTAGTGACAGTGGTGGCAGATGAAAGCAACGAGCTAGTGCCCACCAGAGTTAAGAATTCCTGGAGAGTCTGCATTGATTACAGGAAGCTCAACAAAGTCACAAGGAAAGATCACTTCCCTTTACCCTTTATTGATCAGATGCTTGAAAGACTGGCAGGGAAGTCGCATTATTGCTTTTTGGATGGATACTCAGGCTACTTTCAGGTTTGTATAGATCTAGAGGACCAAGAGAAGACTACCTTCACTTGCCCCTTTGGCACTTTTGCCTACAGACGGATGCCTTTCGGACTCTGCAACGCACCTGGTACATTTCAGCGATGCATGGTAAGTATATTTGGTGAGTTGTTAGAGCATTGTATGGAGTTATTCATGGATGATTTTTTAGTTTTTGGCACGTCTTTTGATTCATGCTTAGAAAATTTGTCTAGGGTTTTACACCGTTGCATTGAAACTGACCTTGTTCTTAATTATAAAAAATGCAACTTCATGGTAGAGCATGGCATTATACTTGGACATATAGTCTCTCGGAGAGGTATAGAGGTAGATCCTGCGAAAATCAGTGTTATTTCTTCTTTATCTTACCCCGTATGCGTATGGGATGTTCGTGCTTTCCTTGGACATACAGGTTTCTACCGCAAATTTATTAGAGACTTCAGCTTGATTGCTCGGCCCTTGACAAGAATTTTGTAGAAAGATGTTGATTTTCATTTTGATGATAAGTGCAAAGAAGCTTTTCATAGACTCAGGGAGACTCTTACCTCAGCCCCTATTATTAATTCACCTGATTGGAATTTACCCTTTGAATTAATGTGTGATGCATCTAATTTTGCAGTGGGAGCTGTTCAAGCACAGAGGGTTGATGGAGCACCTCATGTCATCTGCTATGCCTCCAAAACCCTAGATGCCGCCCAAGCAAACTACACCACCACTGAAAAGGAGCTTCTTGCCATTGTTTTTGCTTTGGATCGATTCAGATCTTACTTATTGTGCTCACATGTTATTATTTTTTCTGATCATGCAGCTCTGAAATACTTGTTGAAGAAGCCTGATGCAAAACCTAGACTGATCAGATGGATGCTCCTACTCCAAGAATTTGACCTGGAGATCAGAGACACAGAAGTGGAAAAGAGAATCTAGTTGCAGATCATTTGAGCAGACTTGAAAGAGATGGATCTCCTACCACTATTGACGATGATTTCAGAGATGAGCACCTGATTGCAGTACATGGTGAGACACCATGGTATGCAGACCTAGTTAATTTTCTAGTTGCACATGTTTTTCCCACTCACTTTTCTAAGGCTCAACAAGATAAACTTAAAAGTGATGCAAAGTTTTATGTGTGGGATAATCCTTATTTATGGAAGTTTTGTAATGATCAAATAATTAGGAGATGCGTACCAGATCATGAATTTTCTTCTGTCCTTACATTTTGCCATTCATCAGCTTGTGGGGGGCATTTTGGACCCCAAAGAACTGCTAGAAAAGTGTTAGAGTGTGGATTGTACTGGCCCACCCTATTTCATGACTCATATGTTTTTTTATAAAAATTGTGATAGATGTCAGCGAACTGGGAACATAGGAGCGAGACATGAGATACCCCAACATGCTATACTTTACTGTGAGATTTTTGATATTTGGGGAATAGATTTTATGAGTCCTTTTCCTGCATCTTATGGTTATTTGTACATTTTACTTGCTGTGGATTATGTTTCAAAATGGGTGGAGGTCATTCCCGCCAAGACTGATGATTCTTCTGTTGTTTGTAGTTTTGTTAGGTCACACATTTTCTGCAGGTTTGGAATTCCAAGAGCCATAATTAGTAACCAAGGATCTCATTTTTGCAACAAACACATGAAGGCACTGCTGAGTAAATATGGGGTTGTATATAATGTTTCTACATCCTACCATCCCCAAACAAATGGGCAGGCTAAAATCTCTAATAGAGAGATCAAATCCATTTTGGAGAAGACTGTTGGGCCCACTAGAAAGGATTGGAGCAAAAGGTTAGATGATGCACTTTGGGCCTACAGAACTGCATTCAAAACTCCGATTGTCATGTCTCCCTACCGTTTGGTTAATGGTAAAGCTTGCCATCTCCCCGTGGAAATAGAGCACAAAGCATATTGGGCGGTGAAGGCTTGTAATTTCGATGCTACCAAGGTAGGAGAAGAAAGAAAATTGCAACTTCAAGAACTTGAAGAAATTCGGCTAGAAGCATTCGAAAATTCAAGGATCTACAAGGAAAAGACCAAAAATTTCCATGACAAGTACATCTTGAAAAAAGACTTCCAAATTGGTGACAAGGTCTTATTGTATAAATCAAGGCTCAAGTTGATAGAGGTAAGTTAAGGTCAAGGTGGGAAGGTCCATTTATTGTAACTAACACTTTTCCCTATTGAGTTGTTGAAATTAGGGACGAAGCTAATGGATTTGTGTCGAAAGTCAATGGCCACCGGCTAGTATTTTGAAGAATTGAAGGAGCTAGAGGTGGATGATTTGTACTTCAAAGATGCTATCTACCCAACTTAAGGGGAGTTTACTTTTCCTACACCTACATTTCATTGTATATATCATTTTCATGTTTCTAGGAGTAAATTTTTCTCTTTTTGAAGTGAGTAGCTGATAATCAATTCTTAGGCAAAATAGAATGAATAAATAGATATTGTAAATGCCATGTTATTTCTTTTAACACTTTTGTTCTTAGTGAATAAATGTATCCCTATAGGTTGTCTTCATGCCATTTTAGAATCTCTTGAAAATAAATTAAATTTGGTTGTTAAAACTTGAGGTTTAAGCTAATGGATGAAATCTTGGATGCTTGAGTACTACTTGGTTTTAGATTCTTAATTGATGACTGAGATGAATTATTTGTGCCTAGTGAGAATTAGCCTTATTTTTGTGATACACATATGTAATTGTACTCTAGAACTTGCTTAGGTTCTTTCAAAACCATATTTCAATGATTGGATCACATCTATAGAGACTAATCAATTTGTTTACCTTTCCATATCAATTTTTGGCAATAATCATGTTTATTCTATTTTTCTTTCCTTATTTCCTACTCTTAACCATGCTCCTCCATGGACTTGTTTGTTTGGGATGTTTCTTGATGCTACTTTGCCCGAGACGGACAAAAGATCAAGTGTGGGGGAGTTGGTTAGTGTTTTGGAATTGTTTTGTATCAAGGAGGCATTTTATTTCAAAGGAAAATTTTTTTTTCTGCAATTTCATGTGCCAAGTTGAATTGAGTTGGTGCCAAGAATGAGCAAGAAGAAGTGGTTAAGGATGGAAGCAATTGGAGATCTAGATTCTTGATTATAATTTGAAGATCCAAGTAGCACGCAATGAAAAAAAAATCTGCAATGAGAGAAAAATGGCACGCAAAGGCAAAAAGGAAAATTTTTGTGCCAGAGTGAAGAAAATTTTTTTTGTGGAGCTGACTTGGACCGGAAATGATGTGGATCAAGAATTGGGAAGTTGGAATTATGGAAGTTAAGTTCATTTGCACTTTGCTAAAGTTTGAATTGAAACAAAGTCTGTGCCAAAAAGAAAGAAAAAAAAGGAAACATTTGGAGACTTGAATTGCAGCTATACTTGGCTGTAAAATCAGAAACGTTGTGAGAAAATCTGGAATGCAGCTGTGCAGAACTGAAACTAGTGCAAGGTTTGCTAGCAATTGAAGAAAACAGTGAGTATCAAGTGTCAAACACATTAACAGAAGAAAATCAGTGAGAATGCTAGGACTAAGGTTGTGTCTCCATGAAGCAAATTCGGCACAGTTAGTATCAGTCTCAAACTGAATCTGGGTTGGAAAATCAGTAGTGCATTGCTGGATTTAAATAGAACTTGAAGAAAGGCTGATCTGAAGAAAAAAAAATCCGAAGCTGAAAAATCTAAACTGCATTGCAAGGGTTGCTGCCGAGTGCTGAATCTGAGAGCTACTGAATGATACAAGTTAAATTCTAAGTGAGCTACAAAGTTCTAAATCTAGTGAAGAACTGTGGTTGAAGGTGAGCTGGAGGAATCAGTTTGGAATGTGGAGCTGAAATCTGAAGCATCTGAAGTAGTAAATGGTGTTACCATAAAAGCAGTTTTGTCAACTTGAGGCTAAATTTGATTTTCCTAGGCTATGAATCAGGGAACAAAGTTCGGAAATGCATCAAAGAGTATTGAGTACACCCAATGCTGACCAAACCAGGAAGAAATGTGGATGCTAGCAATTCTGATCAGAGCAGAAAAGCAGATGCAGTGCAGTGGTTGAAGTTAAATTTGCTGATCAGAATTTTTGAGTGGAACACTTTAAGTGCTAAACTACTCCTAGATGCTAACTGATGATTAAGAAATCAGAGAAGTACAATGAAGGACATGTATCAACTTGGAAGTGTGAGAAGTGCAATGATTAAGAAAAAAAAAAGATAGAAGTTGCCAACTTGGAAAAACATGTATCAAGAGTGAGTGGCAAAAGTTGTTAGTGAGGATTGTATGTGGGGCATCTATGTTACTTGATGTCTTAAGTTCTCTGATATAAATCTGATCCGAAATGCTCCATTAGAAGAATTCAGAGCAGAAAGAAAAGAAGAAGAGAAAACAGTTTGAAAGAGAAAAAAAAGAGAAACAAGTTGGCACACAATTGGGGTTTCGGCACCCTGAATTCAGTGGAGTTAATCTCATCCAAATCCAAGCTTTGAATCACTATCATTCTGACTTTTCTAGAGAGAAAGAAAGAAGAGAAAAAATATGAGGAAATGAGGAAAAGGAAACAAGTTGGCACACAATTGAAGTTTTGGCACAATGAGACCAAAAAGGGTTCTTTTCATCCGAATCAAAAGTATTATCCAAATTCTTACTCCATCACATTTTTTTGACTTCATTATGAGGACTGTAAAGAGAAACAAAGAGCATTGGAAATATTCTTGAGCAACCAAGTCTCCCACTTCATCAATTTTTCTATTTTCTTGGTTTTCACTTCATTCTTACTATTTTCTCTGTCTTTCACTTATTTTTATAGATGTGGATCCTAATCATGAATAATGGTGGAGATTAGATAACAAGCAAGCTTATGGTAGTGCAAAAAGCATGTGTGTTTGAGTGAGCTCCACTTTCATCATGAATTTAGAACTCAAGAAGAGAGCCACCAAAAATCTCCCTTGAAAGGCTAGTGAGTTAAATTCATCTCAATGAATCATGAATGATGAAAAGGCTAAGTTGTTGATTTAAGGACAAGATACTAATCCATAGAGCTTAGATTTTTGAGAATTGACAACCTTAGGTAATTTCTTTTCACTTGCTTCTAATTATGCTTGAGAAAATCTAGGGGATACATATTTCTTAGTTTTCGCGAGACGCTCAAGCTTAAGTGTGGGGGAGTTGATAAGTGTTATTTTATTGATCATTTCAGATGCTAAAAGTCATGTTTGACCCATATTTTTACATGCTTAACCTTGAATTTACCCTCGGTTCTATAGATTAGTTTTATTTTGGGCTTTATTGCAAATCTTTACACATTTGGAAGATTTTGGAACTTAATTGTGAATCTATGTTTGCAGGCTTTGAAAGGATCATGGACCGAGGTCAAGAATGGTCAGGATCAGGCGTAGATCAAGGCGATCAAGCTCTGGAGAACTGTGAGCCGTCCATTCAGAAGTTAAGCAAATCTCGATCATCCCGGGCAAATCAGATGGATCCCAGCTGAGGAAAGGTAGATCTGACCTTCATAATGAGAGATGGAAGTTTAGGAATAAATCAGGGAAAATCCAGCCGTTGGATCAAGCCAAGAGGATCTAGACAATCCATTCATTCAAAAGGGAAGATCTGGACCATCGGCCACTGATCTAGTGAATCCGAGCTGGGGTTAAGGTTAGTCAAGCATTTGGATCAAGATCTGAAGGTTTCATCAAAATCAGAGATCATTTGACCGTTGAATCAAGCTCGGGAGGATCTAGACTGTCCATTCAAAGATCAGGTTGATCTGAGCCATCCGTTGCAAATCTGGAGGATCCGAGCTACCCCGAGGCAGATCTTGACCCTTGATCAACATCATCAAAGTTTGGTTCAAATCGGATAAAGATCAGCCGTTGGATCTTCTCTAAACAATCTGGGTCGTTCATTCTTAAGTATTTAATCAAAATTTTCCCTCAGCTGCAGCTCGTCGCGTCTTCGCCGCAGTGTTTCCTTCTTCGAGTAGTTCTTCGTTTTCTTCAAGCTTTTCTTCATCTAAGGGGCGCGACCACTCGATTTCTTCATTGGATCAGGTGCTCGATCATCGGGAAGATTTATCCGTGAGGTTTCCAGTTCAGAATTGCCCAAGAAACAGAGCTGATGTGAGGTTTCCTCAGCTCTGCCGTTTGCTTCCCTTGGATCGGTTGTGCGCCATTTTCATCCACCTGAGTAGTTCAGAGGGGTTCCTTGGATTGCTTGGATCATCCACAAGCTTCAACGCAATCGGACATAACTGAATTGAAGGAATTCGAATGAGGATTTCAGATTGAGCAAGCTGAGTTGGATTTGATCTCAGATTGAGTTTTCCCAGTGATTTGTGGAGCTTACGGGTTCGAGGCTCACCCTTGTGTGACGGCAAGGAGTTCTTGAGCAAAAGAAGGGATTGAGGATTAGTTTTCTTAGCGAATTTTCTGTTCTTAGCAGTAGCTTTAATTTCTGCCGCAACTTCAGTCTGAATTTCTGTATCAGTTGCTTAGTTTTCGCTTCTGATTAGTTTATGCCTAATTAGGGTTCAAATTCTGCAAGTAATTAGCTAGGGAGCTTGTTTAGTGAACAACTACATTTAATTTCAGTTTGTTCTAGTTTTATTTCTGTGTATCACTTCTGTTTCTGCAATTCCAGCTTCATTTCTCAATTCTGCAGTTACTTCAAATTCAGTTTGTGTCCAGTTTAATTCCTGAAATTAGAGATAGCTGTTAGTTTACTTAGCATCTGCATTGTTTCTTAATTTAGTTTCATTTCCTTACTCTTGCTTAGCTGTGCGTATCAAATCCCATTTCTGTGAGTTCGGTTTATTTCTGCAAGTATTGATTGACAAGTTTCCGAATTGTATGTTAGTGAACATTAGTTCTTCATGATCATTTCTGAAACGTTTCATTTTGTGCCTTTGACTCTGAATTTGGTTTGTTTGCTTTAGCTTTGATCTTGTGCTGAATTTCTGCACTCTTGTTCTGCATTGGATCCATTTCTGCACATCATGTTTGGTTTCTGAATTTTTGTTTCACTTGAGTTAGTTTCTGCATTCATTGGCTGCTGAATTCTGCTCCCGATTGGTTTACTTCACATCCAATTGCTTCACATCAGTAGCTTGTTTGACTTTGCATCCAAGTGGAGTTTAAGCTGCTATTTCTACACATCAGTTGGATTTATTTCTGCACGTTTCATTTCTGCATTGGATTTATTTCTTCACATTCATTTGCTCAACATCAGTTGCTCATATCAGTTGTGGTTCTGCCCTTTTGTATCAAGTAACAATCCAAAACTGCACTTAGTATCATTTTGGCACATAGTTTTCTTATCTTGGTATCAAGTTTGTTAAATTGCTTGCACTTTGTATCAAGTGAAGTCTTGGCACTGATTTTGTATCAATTTGGTTGAAGATTGAGTGGCATTTGGTTTGTTTGGAGTAATAATTCTTTAAGAAGTTCCTTGCATTAGTATCAATCGGGATTTGGTTTGATTTTATATCAGATTGGTTTTCCAAATTAGGCTAAGTTGCATTTAAGCTTCCATTTGTTTGAGTTCATTGGTTGAATTACTTGGGTTAAGTTCCATGGTTAAGTTATATACTTTATATTGCGATTTCATTTCTAATTGAAACCAAACCCAGATTTTATTTGGACCCCAAAAATATCAACGACACATAAACTCGAGCTCGAATCCAACAATCTCAACTAGCCCTAGGAAAAATATGACCTGTGGCCCCTTTACTACGTTTTTATATTTGATAGCAAAAAGGGTTTTCAGCTTTTCACATATCTAAATTTTGAGACCCACATTTGTGACACCTAGTTTGGGCTCATCAAAATTTTTGGCCGGGAGGCTACTAGTTGAGTTGTTTGATTTTTTGCTTGTGTGCTCATTTCATATCTTTCTTGATTCATTTTTGCGCTTACTGTTATATCTGGTGATTTACTGTATTTGTTTCATCTTTCTATATACTTTTACTGTGATTTGTTTTTGATTTTATGGCCAGGTCTACAGGTGGTGATCTTGAAGAATTTGACCCTGAAATTGAGAGAACTTTCAGAGCAAGGAGGAACCAAGGCATACTTTCAGAGACCATTGATATTCCTTCTCTTTAGACTTTTCCCACTCATTCAGGCATTATCATGGCAGACCACCAAAAGACTATGAAAGAACTCGCAGCTCCAGACGACACTTTTCAGTATTCCAGCAATGCTTATCCAGAGCTGGCTGGTGATTTTGAGCTCAGATCTGGACTTATCCACTTGCTACCTAAGTTTCAAGGATTATCTGGAGAAGATCCAAATAGACACTTGCATGAGTTTCACGTTGTATGCTCCACCATGAAGCCTCAGGGTATTTCAGAAGAAGATATCAAGCTGAGAGCTTTCCCCTTTTCCCTGACTGGAGCAGCAAAAGACTGGTTCTACTACTTACCTACTGGGCACGTGTTGATAACCATCATTTTTGTTGATTATTTTAGGCTCTAAAATCCATGTTTGATCCATATTTTATATGCTTAAGTTTGCAATTGTATTAGGTTTCATGTATTCCCTTTATTTTGTCTTTTAATTCAAATCTTTGTATATTTGGGATATTTTTGGCAATAAATTTGAATATCATTTTGTAAGCTTCAATTGATCATGGACCTAGATCAAATCGGGTCAAACTTGAGTCAGCATTGGATCCAGATCAAAGGGATCAAGCATTGGATTAATAGGAGCCGTCCATTCCAGAGAACGGCTAGATCTGAGCCATCAGTCAACTTCTGGTCAATCCGAGTTCAAGATAGAATCAATCATGACTATATATCAAGATCTGAAAATTTCAGCCAGATCAAAAGTAATCTGACCGTTGGATCGAGCTCAAGATGTTCTAGACCATCCATTCAAGAAAAAGGAAGATCTGGACCATCCGACACTGATCTGGTTAATCCGAGATGGGGACAGGTAGATCAGGACCATTGATTGGGATCTGTGGAGTTTGGTTCAGATCTGAAGAGATCCGACCGTTGGATGAAGTTAGATTGATCTCAGCCATCCGTTGCTTCCATCATCCTATGGCTGAACCAAGTGAAGAGCTGTGGCTTGGCTAACTGGACCGAACCGTAGAAGCTGGGTTAACCGAACTCAAATGCTGGGCTAAGGCTGGCTGAACCAAGTGAAGAGCTGTGGCTTGGCTGACTGGACTGAACCAAATTGCTGGTTTGGTTGACCGAACTGCTGAAGCCGAGCCAGGGATCAAAAGAGGGCAGCGTCATGGAAGCTAGGGTATCGATCGGCCACACACACACACGCGCGCGACTCATCCTCTCCACCCTCACCGCCGGCGGTTTTCATCATCACATCGCCGCCGGCCGGTCTTCCACCTCTTCTCTTTCGGGGTTCGGAGAGAAGAGAGTAAGGGTCTTCTCTTTCGGGGTTCGGAGAGAAGCCATCCATCTCCACCGCACGCCATCGCACGAGCTAGGGCACGGAGTTCGAGCCCTAGTCGACCATCTCCTTCACCGTAGCTTCCTCTCGGGTTGAGAGGAAACGATCAACATCCACTCCACCGCCGGCGATCCAATTTCTTACAACTTTTCTTTACCACAGTTTCTTCATTGTTTACATTTACAGCAATTTTTTTATTTTTCATTTCTAGCAGTAGATTTTCACAGTTTTCCTCTGCAGTTACTTCTTCATCCAGCTTCGTCAGATTCGGCAGCTATTTCATCTTCATAGCTTCAATTCCCAGCATTTCCTCTTCATTAGATCCGACAGCCACCTTTTTTTTTCAGAAGTCTTCACAGCTTCTTCTTTCAATTTCCAGCAGAAATTCTTCCTCCATAGCAGCAGATTTTCCATTGCAGATCTTCTTTCAGCAATTTCAATTCCTTCTCAGCAGCTTACTTCACAGCATATCAAGCAGCCGGCATGTTCCTCTTCACAGGGCTTCAATTCCGGCAACATTTCTCCACAGTACAGAATTCTCGGTTTAATTGTATGTTTCAATTGGATTCAAATGTTGATTGTTCTTAATTGGTGAATGTTGGTGATAGTTTGTTGAATGTTTGTAATAGATGGATCTTTCCATTTCAATTTGAACTTACTTGAATGCCATTTAAAACATGCCTATATGGTGTTTGGTCGAATGCCTCTTAGAACGATTACTGTCAATTGTGATGTTTTGTAGTTGCTTAACTTCTATTTGGATTGTTTTTCCAACTGCTTAAGTTTCATGTCTTCGTTTACACTCAATTAAGTTAGGAGATTAGATTTCTTTAATGCTGTAGGTTTTGCTCCATGTCTAGATTTCATTGATGCTTTATTTCTTGAATGCTTCTTTCATATTGCTTTTTCTTTACCGCAATTGTAGTTAGGTTAAATTAAATTTCATTACCTGCACTGTCTTTCCTTAATTAGATTAGATTTCATACCTGCTTTGCTATGTCTTTTCGTAGTCTTAAAATTCAAATCCAAACCCCAGTTTGATATCAAAAATCCAAAAGCAATAATTTACGATTCTGAGAATTATCATGTACCAACTACATTCGTTGGGAGACGACTCGAGTTACTCTATGCTACATTAGTTTAGAGGAATTCGATATTTTAATTATATTTGAAACCGTGGCACGATTGAAATGGTTATCAAATTTGGCACCGTTGCCGGGGAATGTAGTGGTGCTTGATAATAATATCCTTTGATTCTATTCTTGATTACTTTATCTTTTGTATACGGTTGCTGCCATTTTGTTTGCTTTATGACAGGACTGCCAGTTCAAAATGTTTTCATCTACTTACCAGCAGCCATGTCAACAATTTCAACAGCAGAACCAATATTTTCAGCAGTCCCAATCAAATTTTCAACAACCAAGTTGTCAATTTCAGCAAGGGCAGCCACAATGTCAGCCTTTTCAACAATTTCAACAGCCCTATTCAGATTTGCAGCAGTACCAAACTTTCAATCAGCCACCACAGCAGTTTCAACCACAATTTCAGAATTTTCAGCAAGGGTGCAATCCAAATTTTCAACAAAATTTTCAGCAACCTTTTAATCAGCTACCACAACAAGAATTCCAACAGCCCTATTCGAATTTTCAGCAAACAAATCAGTTTTTTCAGCCATAATTTCAACAATTTCAGCAAGATATTCAGCCAAGTCAGAATTTTCAGCATGAGCAGCCACAATTCCAGAGTTTTGAGCAACCAATTCAGCAATTCCAGCCCCAATTTCAGCAACCATATCAATTACCACAGCAATTCCAGCCTTGCAACCAGAATTTCCAGCCACAAAATCAGAGTTTCCAGCTCACTCAAATTCAGTCTTCACCACCACAATTTCAACCTCAGATCCAGGATTTCCAGGGCTACAATTCTCAGCAAATTCAACCATCGTTCCAACCAAATTTTCAGCAGTTTAATCAGCCCATTCAATCATTTGAGCAGCCCCAACAGCTCCCATTTCAGAACTCACAGCCTACTCTTAATTTTCAGCAACCTTATGTCATATTTCAAGATCAATAGGAGTTCCACAACAATCAAGGAGGCTTTGAGAATCTTAATGAGAATGAGGCTCAACAACAGAGAATGATGGAGATGTGTCAACAAATTTTACAACAACAAGAGCGTCAAGACATCACAGGACGCCTTTGGAAATTGGTTGATCAAATGAATCAAATACTAGCCCAAAGATCAGGACAAGCAGATGAATCTACAGGTGTAGGGGATTGCACTGAGCCCTAGGGACCACCATCATTGGTTGATGTATCAGAAGATCCAGAGGATAGGATTGAGAGTGTAGGGGATTGCATTGAGCCCCAAGAATCACCCATTCCTACTGGTTTAGAGGCATTGGAGGGGATTGATAGTAGAGCTTGTGATAGTTTTGAATTCAATTCGGAAACTTTACAGGATCATTCTATACTTTTATTTTGTGATGATATAGTTGTTGATGATCCTAATTTTTCTAATTTGGTTGTTGCAGGTATGGTTGAGGAAGCATGCATTGGAGATGATCCTATTGGTGTAGGGGATTGCACTGAGCCCCAGGGACCACCAACATTTCTTGATACATTAGAAGATTCAGAAGATCAACATGGAAGTGTAGGGACGTGCATGGTGGAAGCAAGAACCCAAGAATCACCTATTTCAGTTGAGTGTCCACCAGAACCTAAACCTGAAGTGGAGCATATACTTGACCAGGAGGGGACCACAGTTACACCTACTCTTGTAGAACCTCCAGGTATTCTTCAGCACGATCAGGTAAGTATTCCTCTTATGCCCTTGGAAAAATCAATAGAGGCACCTCACTTGGATTTTATTGTTTGTGATGAGTTTATTGACACATCTTTTGTATAAATTGTTTGTGAAAACCCTGTAGAGGCACCTAAAATTGATTTTGTTCATTGTGGTGAATATTTGGACACACCTAGTGTTGAGATTGCTTGTTGTGATGATATTCTTGATACATCTTTTATGGAAAATAATTGTGAAAATTGCATAGAGGTACCCAATGTTGATTTTATTGGTTGCGATGCATGTCTTGCTATATCTCATTTAGAAATTGATTGTGAAAATTTCATTGCGATACCTAGTGTTGATGTTATTTGTTCTGATGAATTACTGGACACATCTTATGCAGATATTAATTGTGAAAACTTCATTGAGGTGCCAATAATTGATTTTCTTGGATGTGCTGCATTTTTGGATTCTTTTTATGTAGAGATTGATGATATTACACTTCTTTCTTACCCTGCACGCTTGAGAGAGGTATTACATGGTTTGCAGGGGCCCGAAGACTTCTGGAGTGGGTGCTCCATCTAAACAGACTCCAACCTCCTGGAAGGACTTCCAAAAAGCATCAAGAGGGAGGAATTGTTCTTATTTCGACTAGTAGCACCTCACCTCTTAAGTGGGTTCTGAACCTTAATCATCTCCGACCACCGGAAGATGCTTGTGCGAAATTAATAAGGGGGAAATACGTGCACTACGAGGTTGATCACATGAGGATAGTTCTCCCGAAATGGATGCTACATGCTCTCTACCCTACTTGAAGGGGAGTTTGTTCCTTTATTTTCCTTTTCTTGTTTTTCTTTATGTTTATACTCGCATGTTTGTTTGCTTTTATACCTTGCATTCATGTTTTGCTTCCTCATTCTGCACTTTGTTTGGTCTTGAATAAACCTTGTTTGACTTCTAGTTTTATCTCCCTACATGTTCCTTTATTATGCTTTGAGAATCATAAAAGATAGTTAAGTCTGATTATCGAGTTTTGGTTTCCTTGGTATGCTTGGGGACATTAATTGCATTTAGTCATTTGTTGTGGTGATGAACTCTATCTTGTTGGATTAAGCATGACATTTTATTGTTCACCTAGTGAGGATATTGCCATGTCTATCCTTAATCCTCTTATGTGTGATAGCATTTGTGATATTTGACACTCTAGAACTTGCTTTGATTCTTTTTGAAATTATAATAGCATAAGCTTACATGAATATGATGGAGGCAACCCTTCTTGTTGAACTCTTAGTTTCCCTCTCCTTTGTTATTGTTACTACTGAGCATTTCACCTATTGCTTTCATATTTCATTGTCTTTCCTTTGTCAGATCTGTTCATTGTCATTACATTCTCACTGCCATATCTTTATTAGCTTATTCTTCCCTTGAGCATGCGATGAGAGCATGGGGTGATTGCATGATGAGTTACATTTTTATTTCTCTATTATCAGCCTCTATTATTGTGAGTTTTAGATGTTATCATGTTTTGCTACATTGCCCGAGACGGGCAAGTTTTAAGTGGGGGGGGGAGACAAGTGTGTATGGACGAATGCTTGTGTGAAAAAAAACTCTCTATGTGAAAAAAAAGGAAAAAATCTCTCTATGTGAAAAAAAGAGAGATAGAAAAAATAATAAAGTTGAAAAAAAAAGTGAAAAAAAAGAATGAAAAAAAATTAAAGAGAGTGAAAAAAAAATTCCTCAAGCATTCGGGATGTTGTTAGTGATGAACAAAAAGGAATATTTTCTTGATGTGTACTCTTTTGATATTATTATTTAGATAAATTCAAGAGTTGTTGATACATGCATGCATTTTTAGAATTGTTGTAAGTGGTTGTTGTGTATTGTATTGAGAATGAGCAAGGAGAATTTTGAGTGTTGGAGGTTTGATTGAGTTATTTATTTTGGCCTATTGTTTGATTGTACACAACATGTTAATTACCCCAATGCTCTCATATTCTCTTTGATTTTCTTTCTGATCTCCTATGTTATCTACCCTTCTTGCTTGTTAGCACATGGTTTCATCATTAGTCCTTGAAAAGTCCTCTTGATTTGTGTACTTATGTTATAGTAGTGGAGAAGTAGAAGATAAGCAAGCATATGGTAGTGCAATGTCATGAATGCTTTGAGAGAACTCCACTTTCATATATGTTATTTTTGTGAGCATCAGTGCATATATCCAGTTTGTGAGGTTTTTGTCATGCTTAGTTTATTCAAGTTGATGAAATTACCATGCTTTTGACTTATGTGAGATTTGGAACCATAACTACATGGATTCTTGAGACTTGATAATCCTAAGTAACTTTCTTTTATTATTTCTTAAAGTATTGATAGGGGATGTAATGTTTGGGAGATATGTTGTTTTCTTTTAGTTTTGTTTACTTGCCTGAGACGTGCAAGAATTAAGTGTGGGGGAGTTGATAACCATCATTTTTGTTGATTATTTTAGGCTCTAAAATCCATGTTTGATCCACATTTTATATGCTTAAGTTTGCAATTGTATTAGGTTTCATGTATTCCCTTTATTTTGTCTTTTAATTCAAATCTTTGTATATTTGGGATATTTTTGGCACTAAATTTGAATATCATTTTGTAAGCTTCAATTGATCATGGACCTAGATCAAATCGGGTCAAACTTGAGTCAGCATTGGATCCAGATCAAAGGGATCAAGCATTGGATTAATAGGAGTCGTCCATTCCAGAGAACGGTTAGATCTGAGCCATCGGTCAACTTATGGTCAATCCAAGTTCAAGATAGAATCAATTATGATCATATATCAAGATCTGAAAATTTCAGCCAGATCAGAAGTAATCTGACCGTTGGATCAAGCTCAAGATGTTCTAGACCATCCATTCAAGAAAAAGGAAGATCTGGACCATCCGTCACTGATCTGGTTAATCCGAGCTGAGGACAGGTAGATCAGGACCATTGATTGGGATCTGTGGAGTTTGGTTCAGATCTGAAGAGATCCGACCGTTGGATGAAGTCAGATTGATCTCAGCCGTCCGTTGCTTCCATCATCCTATGGCTGAACCAAGTGAAGAGCTGTGGCTTGGCTAACTGGACCGAATCGCAGAAGCTGGGTTAACCGAACTCAAATGCTGGGCTAAGGCTGGCTGAACCAAGTGAAGAGCTGTGGCTTGGCTGACTGGACTGAACCAAATTGCTGGTTTGGTTGACTGAACTGCTGAAGCCGAGCTAGGGATCAAAAGAGGGCAGCGTCGCGGAAGCTAGGGTATCGATCGGCCACACACACACACGCGCGACTCATCCTCTCCACCCTCACCGCCGGCGGTTTTCATCATCACATCGCCGCTGGCCGGTCTTCCACCTCTTCTCTTTCGGGGTTCGGAGAGAAGAGAGTAAGGGTCTTCTCTTTCGGGGTTCGGAGAGAAGCCAGCCATCTCCACCGCACGCCATCACACGAGCTAGGGCACGGGGTTCGAGCCTTAGTCGACCATCTCCTTCACCGTAGTTTCCTCTCGAGTTGAGAGGAAACGATCAACATCCACTCCACCGCCGGCGATCCAATTTCTTACAGCTTTTCTTTACCGCACTTTCTTCATTGTTTACATTTACAGCAATTTTTTTGTTTTTCATTTCTAGCAGTAGATTTTCACAGTTTTCCTCTGCAGTTACTTCTTCATCCAGCTTCGTCAGATTCGGCAGCTATTTCATCTTCATAGCTTCAATTCCTAGCATTTCCTCTTCATTAGATCCGACAGCCACTTTTTATTTTTTTTCAGAAGTCTTCACAGCTTCTTCTTCCAATTTCCAGCAGAAATTCTTCCTCCATAACAGCAGATTTTCCATTGCAGATCTTCTTTCAGCAATTTCAATTCCTTCTTAGCAGCTTACTTCACAGCATATCAAGCAGCCGACATGTTCCTCTTCACAGGGCTTCAATTCCGGCAACATTTCTCCACAGCACAGAATTCTCGGTTTAATTGTATGTTTCAATTGGATTCAAATGTTGACACGTGTCTAGCTGGATTTCTATGAAGAAGGTTTTTCTAGAGAAATATTTCCTAGCCTCCAGAACTGCAATTATCAGAAAAAGCATTTGTGGCATTCAGCAAGTGGTGGGGGAGACACTTTATGATTACTGGGAGAGATTCAACAAGCTTTGCTCCAGTTGCCCACAACACCAGATCAGTGAGCAGTTACTCATC